>JANBPO010006887.1:10009957-10519086 GCA_024336825.1 Amorphophallus titanum | reverse complement strand
CAAGTAAAAATATAACATGAATGTAATTTGGCATTTCTTGAACCAGAATGTACTTTTCATAACCATAAAGGCTATGAACTAGAAAGCCATGTAACAAGCATGTACTAGCAAGCATGTAATTTCACAAGAATGCCTCATGAGAATTCGTGGCTTTCACCCATTTATAAAAAAAGTACTCCCGGTGCAATGCGACGCTAGTATTCATCGTACCCCATGATTTTCAGCACGTTTTCGGCTCTCTGTTGAGGGGGCTAGCGTCGAGCCCTTGGACATAGTCCGTGCCCGCTCTTACATCTTCAAGTTATAAATCAAGCTACTTCCACGAAATATAAAGTAGGCCAATAATGTACAATTCCAACAATAGTTTCATGATAAGATACCCAAGGTAAGAACGCACCAATATAAGATCATGAGAGTTCAAACAATGATTTAAGGCAAGGTCATACCATGGGAGTAATCTGACAGCATAACGGTACATTCTTTAGTTTCCATAATTTATAAATAACTTATTAAACATAATGTGGGGTTCCATATAATCCAAGGACCATCTAGGAACAAATTTTAACTAACCCTTGGGTCAAAGCACGGGTTAGGGCACAAGACAAGAGGTTACGGCCAAGACCAGACCGTTTCATGAGAATGCAGTCAGGACATGATTATTTCTTGGAGAATGCGATCAAGACAAGATCACAATAAGGAATATGCGGTTAGGGCACCCAGCCTCGTCGGAGAACCCAACCCCTCCCTTCGCCATGCACCGCCCCCCTCTCCCACTGGCACAACCCTTCCACGTTGGCAACACTCGGCCGCCATGCACCCAGGCAACTATCTGAGAACCCAACCTCCCCTTCGCCATGCACTGGCCCCATCTGAAAACCTAGCCCCCACCCATCGACCACCAACTCCCTAGTCCAAACGCGTCGAACCTCTACTCACCATCGGCCGCCGCAGCATGACCCACTTCTTTTTCCTTCACTCTGCTAAGACTACCCATGCACCCCTCCCTCCTCTCCACTGGGCACAACACCACTGACCACCTTCCCCATCACCCTATTCTCCTGTCTGCCAGTAACAGAGCCACCGCGACCCCAGTAACAGAGCCACCTATCCTCCATCACCTGCAAAGCATCCGCCGCGTCAGCCATGAGCCCATCGTGGCCACCACCTAAGTCCCTAGTGGCTACCATGTAGAGCCAGGCCGCCCTTAACCGGTGCTGGCACCGTCCGATAGGCCACCATCTTCAAGCCATGCCACCTTGCACCAGTGGCTGGAGGGAATAAGGGCACCATAGGCCCCTCCAATACCAATGACAAGCGACAGTCTGCCTCCGGCAGCATGCCGAGATCGTCTCTAAGAATCCCACCCTACCGGTCCTCACCAGCAGCGCCCTTCTCTTCCTAGGCAATGGCACCGTGGTGTTCCCCTCCCTACCGGTCACCACCTATAACTCCATCGACTGTAGCGAGCCCCACCTTGCCAGTCACCGCTCCGAGCACGCTAGCTGGCACAGCCCCTGCGAGCAGGCCGAGCACGGTGCCGATGAATGTAGGGGCCCTACCTTATCGATGCTCAACCACTGCAAACCCCCTCCATCCTCTCCAAGAGTGGCGAGCATGAGGCCCCTCCCTCCAAGCACGGAAAGTACCCCCGTCCCCCGTCCGAGCATGGTGAGCACAATGCTAGTGGGCTGCCACCGCGGCCGTCGTCCTCGGCCCCATCAACCTATCGTCATTGTCCATTGCCCTAGCATGCCGGTGAGCTCCCCAGCACACCCCAATGGCACCCACATCCCTCCCGCCGTCGTTGTCATCCCCCCTCCCCGTGTTCTCTCTCTCTCTCTCTCTTTCATGCTTGTGATGATCTTTGAAGGAAAAAAAAGGAGGAAATCATATATCTAGGGTTGCTGTTTCACATCAAATGAAATCATATATCCCGAGTTTTTATTTTACATCAAGAAGGGACTTGGCATCTATTTCAGAATCAAGGAGTTTATCAAACATTTTATCATCGTCTGACAAGGAATCAAGTTTGTTTCTCAAATTTCTCTCAGTTTCCTCAAGCAATGAAATTTTACGAGTCAAGCATTCATTCTCGATTCCTAGTCTAAGACATTTCTCACACGAAGTATTATCATGCTCCTTTCCATCTAGCTTTTTCTTTAAAGCTTTGTTTTCGAATTTTACCTTTTTGTGTTTTCTGATAATTCCTCATAAGCATCAATCAAATCTTCAAAGGACAATTCATCTTGATCAGATTTGGAGCTTACCTCCTCATCATTTTCACCACTTGTTTGGTCAATGTCATCCGCCATCAATCCTCTCTGTCCTAGCTTCTCTTGAGCTAGCATCAACTTGTCCATGAGTTCTTTGGCGGTTCTACAAGAGGAGACAAATGTGAACTTGTTAGCATCAACAGAATTTTTTAACAACCTCAAAATTGTAGCATTCTCATGACTACTTAGTCTATCTCTGTTGGACCACTTGGTCTCGTCCTGAGGCAACCTATGAGGACTATCATGGACTAATTTCCACAAACTGGGATTAATTGAATTTATCATCCTACACAGTTTTCATAGCCGGGAGTTAAAGTCATCACCATTATAAACAAGTAAAGAAGTCAAAGAAGCATCATCTGAAGAAGCATTGATCATTCAAAACTACACACGGATCCCTCTGAAGATCGTTTGATCTATGATTATAGAGCCAGGCTCTGATACCAATTGTTGGGTCCCATAGTGTAGTGGCACAGATCTGGAGAGGGGGTGAATAGATCCCTCTCTAAAAATTAGGTTCAATTAAAACAAATTAAATGCTTCTTAAACTGACCTCACCAAATGCATGTAAGTGATATGATCACACTCGAGGAATTAGTACATGTAACTAGATGAAATTACACAAAGAGAATTAGCAATGATGAACGACATAATCAAATTAAGAATTAATCAGCAACATGGTTAGCAAACCATCCTGTGAAAGGTGATAGAAGAAAAGGAACAATTGCACAACCAATCACAAGTGCACAGTGATATTTTAGGTGGTTCGGGACTACGACGGGTACCCAACGTCTACCCCTCACCACCTCGGTGAGGCTTCACTAACACGCTACCAATGGTAGCACATAGGGATGAGCCCCAGTACACCACATGCTGCACGATGGCAGCAAAACACACATGAGTGCTAGGCTCACCACGCTACAAAGCAGCAAACACACGAGGCAAAGCCTTCACACGCTACTTTCACAGCATACACACACTCTAGAATGGGGAATGTACCCCTACAATCAATCCACACTCGGAGACACCGCTCCGAACACACACACAGTCATATCAGTTTGGAAAGATAACATCAAATGTTCAATATAATCACACCGAACATCAAATGAACCAATGAAGACCGTAATCAAGGACTTAGAAGGGTTGAGCGAAATCCTGTCTGGAAGATGATATGGATGGGTTCTTTGTCGACTGGGCTTTTTCTTTTCACTCATTCGATAACTGAGGCACTCAGCAGGTTCCTTGGCAGATTCGTTGTTGCAGCTTGAAGGATGGGCGACTCCCTATTCTTCTTGATCTTGAAGCTTATAGATGATTCAGAGGTAGTACAGCTTTGTTCCTTCAGCAACCTTGCTTCTGGAAGGTGGAGGACGATCTTCCCTTTTCTTGAATCATGCTCAACTCGTCCTGGAAGGAAGGTGGGCGCAGCTACAGCCGTGCTCTTCTCTGCAAGAGCAAAAATAGATAAACATTAAAACCCCTTTCTTTCTCTGTGAAATAAACCCTATCCTTAAGCTTTTATACACTGAGGAATGAGTGGCCACGTGGAGGAGATATTCCTCCATGAACCAATCATAGCCGGGCACAAAAAGATGGGACCGATTTAGGGCAAAGGCCGCCGCACGAACTTGCGTCAAATCTGGTTCCAAAATGTGTCGACCCTATTGGGTCGACCTTCGTGAACGGCCAAGGCAGGAAGAAGGCCCAAACAGAACCCAGCGTGGAAAGTGTCAACCCATGGGGTCGACACTTTCTACCTGTGGCGAAGCTTGTGACAAGAGCCTGAGAAGAGTTTGTATTGTCACTTGGCTTTCCAGTCATGATGGTGTACGCTGCAAATTCATCATAGTTGTAATCTGATTCCATCACACCTTCTGAAGGAATATGCAATGCCTTTTGAAAGAGTTTCTGTTTGATCTGAATCTTCACCCCATTCACCTTAGTCCACAACCGCTTGTCATCATCATTATAAAATAAATTTTTGTACCACTAGTGTACCAATCTTGGGTAGTAGACCCTGTGTATACTCACAAATTTCTCCCATCCTTGAAATTCTAGCAGTGGCAGTAGCTCGGGAAATCCGTCGAGTATTTTCTGGTCATGAAAATCAACAAACCTTGGGAACAAAATCCTTGGCATATTGTCCTCTACATCTTTTTGAGATGATGCTGATGGTGCCTTTTCTGAATCAGTTGCCCCTTTTCCTTTAGCTTGAACTGAAGTCCATCTTTTCTTGACTGTACGATCAATAATTTTATCCTTTCCTTTATGAGACTCCTATATAGGTCACTTTCACCTATGCCCAGTTGTAGCATCCACATCGTGGCGATTCTTGGAGTGAGGCTCCATCTTGCCAATTGCTATGACAGGGTCATGTTTCTCTTGCTAGGGAGCTTTTCCCTTTCCTCGTGTAACGGGAGGAAACATGGTAGGGCTGAGCGGTGGGACTCGAGAAAGCTCACAAGGGAATGAAAGAAGGAGCTTGAGGGACATAGCCTCAGAAGCACAAACTATCTACTAAACCAAACAGAAGAAGAAGACTTTAGGTTGAGGTCAAGGTCGAGGGGAAGTAGTGTTGACCTCACACAACGCGGAGAGCTCCGGAGCTAAAAAGAGGTAAATAAGGGTTTTGCTAAAGATTGGTAAAGGTAGACCATATAAATGACCAGAAATCCGTCTCCCTACCTCCACCGAAGAAACCGAGCGCCGAGGTGACTAAACCACGACGAAAACCATAATGCGAGCTCAACTGTCGGCTTTGAATCCACCGTTCGGGATAGTGCCAAAACCGATCCGATCCTCGCTCCATCACGTGTCTCAGCAGCTTCCCGGTGTCGTCAGCTCACCCACGAACCCCTCCGTCTGCAGCCGGAGGTGAGAGAACGGGATGATCAAACTAAACAAATTCCTCATCAAGCTTCATTTGTTCGGACACCAAGTTCGTCAAAGAAAGAGAAAGGCTGACCCAATCCCTATACTTTTAAATGAATTTTCTTTTCACATCATCAAAGTCTCTGATCTCATGTGGCTCCAATGAATAGAACCATTCTAAGGCAGGGCCACCTAAGGATCTTCTAAACAAATAAGTCAATGTTCTCTTATCATTCTACCAATAGGAGGATTCATACATGAAATCTTTAAGATGAATAAAAGGATTGCCCATGCCATTGTGTATTCGATACGTGGGCATCTCTAAAGGATGTAAATGAGATGTGGAGAGAGTCGACATGGAGACTTTTGAGGTACCCTTTGTACTTGTTACCTTCTTTAATTATTCCTCCATTTGGTCTAATTTGTTGAGAAGAGCTTGATGAAGAGGATTTACTTGAGATGTGGAAGGTTGCCCTTGGGACCTTTGGAATGCTTGAGAGAGAGGCATTGAGTGAGAGGGATATTGAGGCTTACCCATAGAATGACCTGGTTGGCCCGTGATGCAAGAAGTAATTGGGCCTTGAGAACTTGAGGGGTAATGAGAAGGAGATAGTGGACCCACTTAGGAGGAGATAGAAGGATGAGAAGGAGAAGTGGATTTCTCTCAATAAGAGCCTGAATGACTTGAAGTTGTTGAGGGTTGAGTCTAGCTAAAGCATCCAACACTGAGAAGAGATTATTAGAACAATATTGTGGCTTGCAATGATTGTGAGAGATCATAGAATTGAGAATTCCCCATGGCATGGACATGAGAATTTCCATGAGAAATAGGAGTGGAATGGTATCCCTTATGAATGTTGTTGTAACGACTCGGGATCCGAGTACCGGAAAGGAACTGGCATGACTCGAATCTCGGCCCGCCTCCTACGAGCCCGAAGACTCGGAAGGGATAAAGTATGGTGTGAGGGTACATAAGAAGCTAAAATAATTTCAGAGATGGCACAATAATCAACTAAATAATACAGAAATTAAATAATTAACTAAACTGCTACAAGGTCCAGTACATCTCATGTCCAAATATAAGTACAGTCAACAGAAAGAAAGGTACAAGTACAGAAGGAAAGTATAAGTACACGGGGACTTTATTTTGGTTAATTATGTAAGAGGATGGTACAGGTGGATGGATTATTATTGGTGATATTTTATTTTAAGTTGGAAGTTATATTGAGTATAATTGTTCGCTGTCTTTGTGGTATGTATTTTCTTTATCGCTCTGATTAACATGAATGATTGTAACTGCTGTGTTTCGATTTTCCACATCGGGTTGTGACAGATCTTCTCCAACGCCACAGGGAATCTCTGCAGACCGAACTGAAACCATCAGAGGAAGGTTAAAGAAGTCGATTGACGAAGCTGAGCTGCCTAAAATCTTATCTCCGAGATTCAAGGGGGCATGAGCATGGCACTGGAGGTTGGCCTCCGACAAAAGCTCCATGGTCGATCGTTTATTGTTTTGGAGGATTTTAATGTCGTCCTTGACCTCTTGGGAAACCGTTGGAGGCTTTATGGAAAGCCCCTGAGAGGGAAAGATAAAGAGGAAGCGAGCGATACTAGTGCGTCAGCCAGAATGTTCTAAGAGCGAGGAGTATGGATAGGATATAGATCAGCTTGAGGAATTACCCACCTAAGAGCGTGACCAGATCTTGATATGGCTTGAGCTTCAGGTCACGGGTGTGGTAAGTGGACAGAACCTGCCGCAGGATGAGCTGAGAATATCCTATAATCTTCAAGTAGTAGGCACCTAGGAGGTAGGCATGCTTCAATCCTGCTAGGATAGCCTCATACTCGGTGATGTTGTTGGTAGCAGGAAATCAGAGCTGATAAGTCAAAGGAATCGTTACCCCTTCCGGAGCGAGGAGAACAGCGCCTATCCCTCGGCCTTGAGAATTCAGTGCACCGTCTAAGTGCAGAGACCAAGAGGGATGATGAGTAAAGAGAGAGAGATGCTCATCATGGAAATCATCATGGATAGAATCTGTGCAGGGGATAGGAAGATGGGCGAGATGCTCGGCGATGGCATTTCCTTTAACTGCCTTCTGAATGACGAACGTGATGTCAAACTGAGAGAGGAAGCTCTGCTAGTGAGCTAACCTACTAGAAAGGACAGGCTTTTCTAAGAGATAGCGGATTGGGTCTATTCTAGAGATCAACCTAACTAGGTGGGTTAGGAAGTAGTGTTTTAGCTTCTGAGCTACCCACACTGGCCTTGGGGAAGCATCTCCTGGATTTAAGAGGAGAGAAATGGGTAGGGAGTCACCTTAGGGAGAGGGTCCCCCTATACAATCACAGAGTGGGTGTGGTTGTCACTGAATCAGAGAATTTTGACTAGACAGGAGAGATTCCAATAACATAAAGGATATTTCAATGAATAAGTGGGGATAGCATTAAAACATAATTAGAAAGTGCCAAGGAAAATGAGGTATTTTCACCAGAATCTGAGAAAAAGATGGAAGAACAGGGCATCCTTATCATAGTTATATACACGTAAGATTCACAGTCTCCGAGCTTCACTGGAGATAAGGGCAATTGGATGCATTTAGCTCTAGGAACCACATTGTAGTTACAATTTTAAAATTGTTTGAACTAAAGCTATTAATTATTTTCGGTGACTTTGCCTCCCCTTGGCCAGGGACCTAGAGTTGTGGGTGGAGATCCATGCCTGCCTTCAGATAACTGAAGGTGTTAGGCATACTTCTGAAGTGGCGTACACTATGCTTGGAGGAAGCCACATGAAAAATCTAAGGAAATGAATAGACAACTCAGAAACTTGGATCGAGAAAAGATGTACATAGAAATGGTAAAGGCACAAACCTCGTAAGTGTGAAACAAAGATGCCAGTAGTGTAGATATTCCAAGAATTGCATAATGTTGCCCAACACATGCACGTTTACCAGAGCCAAATGGAAGAAAACCAGAATTGGCATTTGATGGACATGGAAAAAAGCAACTTTCTTCTTTCCGTTGAGATGCTCCTGAGAATGATAAAAACAAAAAGGCTTTATCATGGCAATGGAAAAATATCTGATGCACCTTATGAACAATCCATGCTTCAGCAAAAGGGTGCAGATATTAGAACTTTTATCTTTTCATTCTTTAAAAATAATTGAAAATGAAAATTCTGCATTTCAACCAAAAAAAATATACAAACAAACAAGGAGCAAAGTCAACCCTGTACCAGCCAATGGTCTAAATAGGTAAAGGGTGCTGATGAAAGCCAGAATTCAGCCTGCCCAGTTCCAATGTTAGCTCAGGCCAAATACTATTGCTGGTTTCAGAAGGCTCCATAAAATATACAGGCATATAAAAGCAATCAAATACCACCTCGATATTAGAACTTTTTTGACAGTCACTCCGCTCCGGTGGAACTGACTAACCGCCACATATTATTTTTCGATGATTCACTAGCCCTTAATTCTTGTAATGGATGGGACTCTCCGCTGGATACTCCTTCCATCGGACTAGGGCCTCCATTACGAGACCTCCATTAGTCCCCGCGAGCCTGGGATTCCCACTAGGACGCCGGGCAGGTTGTACCTCAAATCCTGCACCTGTTAACTCGATTTAATCGCGTGTTTATCTCTGTTCTGAGCCACGGCCCTCTTGGGACCGTCTGAGTCCATGCACGGTCAGGAGCGGACCGTTAACTCATTGAGTGGCTAAGAGGAGACCGTGTTCCACTGGCTGAGCACCAGATCTGGTTGGTCGATTGTTCTTGTTTCTTCTTCAACCTAATCATGATAATTCAACCTAAAGCCTCCAGACTTACCCTATGAGCTATGGGCTAAACCCTGGTTTGGTTCCACTATGCCCCGGACAGCCTGGGAGCCCAATTAGGTTGATGGCTCTAGCCTAGTTGGCTCTTTTGTACATGGTTATCTTTGGACCATTCAGACTATTAAATGAACTGTTGATGGATCATTCGAGTATCGGACGGCCCAGTCCAGACCGTTTACCCCTCATTGTGGGCTACTATTCCTTCTTGTGTTGCACGGCCTCATATGGACTGTTTGGATCAATTTAGCGGCCCATCGCAGACCGTTCTATATTTGCACGGCCCATTACAGGACCGCTCATACCTTTGGTATCATCGCTATGGTTCGCCTTGGCCCAATTCGTTTTACGCGTCCATTATAAAATCATTTATTCACCTTGAGGGTTCTATTGACCGTAATTAGTCCTTGACCTATTTTTTCTTCGTGATTTTATCATGGTTAAGCTGAATGATTGTATTGATCCTTCAAGACTACTCCTCTATCTTGTTGTCAATTATTTTGGGCTATTGAGCCTATTCCCTCTCTTCCATCCAAGGTTGTTTGAAAGAATCTTGATCCTAGAAATTAGGTTATTGACGCTTGACTTTAGAACTCTTGGCCATTATTATTCGTGGATGTCTAGTTTTCGTGGGATCTATGATCCAAGTAAATCAATGTCAGGCAATCATATTAAGGTCAAGCCAAAACAATCAAGTGGGGGGTCTGCACAGACCCAATTCTCTTCTTAAAGTAGAAAATCTATCATTGCTCAGAGATTTAGTAAAAATATTTGTAATTTACCTCTTAGTTTCAATGAATTGGAGACCAAAATTCTTTTTGCTTACCTCATCTTGAAGGAAATGGTGCCTTATTTCAATGTGTTTCGAGCAGGAGTGCTGAATGGAGTTTTTAGCTAAGTTGATGGCACTTGTGTTATCATACAATATGGGTGTACATCCAATATCTACTCCGTAGTCCTGGAGTTGGTGCTTTATCCACAACACTTGGGTCCCACAACTACCTGCTGCTACATACTCTGCTTCAACAGTAGATAGGGCCACCAAGTGCTGTTTCTTGGAAGCCTAAGAGACTAGGCACCGACCTAAATACTGGAAATACCCACTAGTGCTTTTTCTATCAAGTTTACACCCCGCATAATCAGCATCAGTATATAAAGTTAAGCTAAAACAACAAGATGCAGGATACCACAACCCTAAGTCATGTGTGCTAGCAATGTATCTTAAAATCTTTTTCACAGCAATGAAATGAGATTCTTTAAGATTAGCTTGAAATCGAGCACACATACACATACTAAACTAAATGTCAAGCCTAGAAGCAGTGAGATATAAAAGAGACCCGATCATACCTCGATATGTTTTAGAATCTACAGATTTAGCATTCTCATTCACATGTAGAGATGCATTTGTTGCCTTGGGCGTGGATATGTGTTTGACTTCCTTCATTCCAAGTCTTTTTAAGATCTCCAATGCATTTTTGGACTGGTTTATGAAGAATCCTTCCTTTGTCTGTGTGATTTGCCGTCCAAGAAAAAATTGGAGTTCTCCTATGAGACTCATTTCAAATTCCCTTGTCATAAGCTCAGCAAATTGCTTGCACATGTTAGAAGTAGTTGAACCAAACACAATGTCATCAACATATACCTGTACAATGATGATGTGGCCATTTATTACATTTGTAAAGAGTGTTTGGTCAATCTTACCTCTGATGTAGCCTTCCCTGGTTAGATGTGCACTATCATACCAGGCCCGTGGAACTTGCTTTAGTCCATATAGTACATTGTTCAATTTTTAAACATGGTGCCTCTATCAGAAAGAGTCAACCGTTCAACATCTATGGAGTCCATCTCTGAATCAGAAGATTCTGACACTATTGCTAAACATCTCCGTCCTTGGTCAAGGTCGTTAATGTTCTACCATGTGATGACCGAGCGCACACTAGATGAAGCATCGTTCTCTTGCGTAGCCACAAAAGAAGCTGTTTAAGCCATCGTTATAGCTGCAACGAAATGGGTACCAAAATTAGAAAAGAAAGAATATACTCAGAGAAAATTTTCGAAGAAAATTCGACAGAGTCTCCCCTTAGTTTGGAGCGTCCCAGAATAATAGGGGAGCACATCCACACACTAAGGTGGGATGGTCCCTAAAAATAAGGCCATAGGTGATGCACCTACGGCGAATGGACAACGGGGAATGCCGGTTCCGAGGCCTAGCCTACTAGGAACCTCCCTGAAGCCATTTAATGCAAAAGGGATGAACCCCCTTCGAGAGCACTGCACATTGATAGCACACCGTCAGACCCCCTGCCCGAGCTCCCAAGATGAATGAGGAGGGGCCCACCACCATTGGCGAAGAAGAAGGGTGGCTACAACCACCAGCTTATCCTGCTCTGTAGCAAAGAAGAGTGACCCGTCACTGGCTCCCCAGGCAAAAGCCTGCCACCTTCACTACCACCCTCACCAGAGAAGGAATAGGAGGGGAAGCCCCTTGTCGTGGTGCCATCATCGCCCATAAGGAAGAAGGAAGTGGACGGAGGCACCCACCTTTCCCCATCACTATGCTCGCCGGAGATAGGGGAAGGAAGGGAGCCCACCGTAGAATAGGCCGTCGTGTTCACCGGAGAGGGAGCCAGCCACCGAAATTGGAGAGGAAAGGAAGCTCACCCGCGATGGAGAAAAGCCAAGGAATATAAAAGGGGGGTTGCAAAACCCTACGAAGGGGTTTTAAGAAGAAAAGTGATGTGACACCACTCCTTGGACCTAAATTGCAAGCAAACAATCGAGTCGGTAGACCCACTCTAGCGGGCTTACTCGCGTAGCGCACACTCGTGCCCGTAGGCGAATCGGCAATGGGGATGAGGGTCCAAAGTGGGACCTTGCTGTTCCGGGGTTTGGCTTAGCTAGGGATTGAATCCCTAAGGGTTTGATTAAAATAAAAAAATAATAAAAAATGCATAAAAAAGGAGAATATAAATAGGTAAACAAACAAATAAATAAACACTGTAGCCCATCCAAATAAGCCAATAAAAGAAGAGGGAAAAATCTATGTGAATAAATGGAAAGAAAATCGTAAAATCACCCTAAACGCATAAATAGAAAAGGGAAATGGACTGTAAAGAAATATAATCTGCGGCTCCACTAATTACAATAATAAAATTCTATCTTGTAGCCCCGTCTCCCCCGTGACCCAGTGCTGAAGGAACAATAATGCTGGCCCTGTAAGCTGGGCTTGAGCCTTGGGAATTACCTTGAGATGGCCATGACCCGACCTTACCTCGGGCTGACATTCGGATTGAACCGGACTTGTTTGCCGAACTGGACCCTTTTCGGGTCATCATCGAAATTGCCGTGTACTCGGCAAAAATCTAAATGGATTTCTCTTGGTTTTCGCCGCATTCTCGCCATGGACTCCTGTCCGAATCTGAAAGGGTCTATGAATGACCGACACGTCCGATTGCCTGTGTCTCGACACGGGATTTTGTGTGATTTATTCCTGCCATTTTTCCTTTACAGTCAGCATTATTTCTTTCAGCTGCAGGGCCCCTAACCTCGACAATTAATCAAGGGTGTTTCCTCGTATGGGGGATGTAAATGACGACGTGGCCTTTATGACAGTGCGGGATTTGGTCCAGACCCAAACCATACAATTACCTGACGAAGTCAGATCGAGCGCACCATGGGTTTCCGTGAAACCCGAATGAATTGCCACCTCAGTGACTGGCACGCCCTCGCACTAAATAGACCAAATAAACACCCTAACCAACAAACGAACGGAATATCTGAACGAAATCTTTAGTGTGTCCACAGCTACCTATGTCAAAGACGACTGATGACGCTTTTGTTGGTGTCACGCCCTGAGCGCGGAAGATTACTCGGAAGTGGCATGACGATGTCTATAACGTTCATGTCAATCAGAGTGTAGTGCATTCAACACACAAAGACAGAGTGCGCAAGATAGCAATAACCCAATCCTTATTTATTCATAACCATGTTTCTTCCAAATAGTATGAAGACTAAATGAGAAGAAAATTACAACTTTGACTCAAGAAGTGGATCGAGACGATTGGCTTGTGTGACTCCATGTGATCCCGAGGCTTCGTCTTCGCGAATCCTTTGACACACGGGTACGCTGGTTGATCTTGCACAAGACTGGGAGAGACTGGGGCTGGAGAATGGACGTGGGGCCCTCAGGCTGGGAGGAGGGTGAGACTCCCAAGGGAGTTCGCTCTCCCTGGGGCGCGGCCACTCCCGGGGTGAACCCCCCCGGGCAAGCCGTGGCCCCTGGGGGTGGCCCCGGGGGACTTCCGATGTTATTTAGAGTTATCCTTTGAAGGACGGGGCGCTCCTAGATGCTGGAATTGGCCCGTGGGGGTTTGTCATTGTCGTGTTGTCACTGTCGCTCGCTAGGTGTTTGGGGAAATTCTTGACACACCTCATGTTATCGACCAGCTTGGGTAGGTAACCAGTGGGCCTTAGATTTGGCCTTGGGCTGAGGGTAGGGGCTTGCAGGAGCCGAGGGAAGGCACTTTGGGCATGTGGGCCCTGCCTTCGTGGCATGTGCCGCGTTGTAAGGTGGGTTGGCGGGCAGTCCTGGGTTGGCCCGGGAGCTAAAGATAAACGGCTCATCGCCGCGTGTCTGAGGGTCGGGGGTGGCCCCGACTTACTGGAGGGTTGTCATAGAGCATGGCTAGAGTGCTGGAGCAGCGGGTTGGCCCTCAGCTTGTCATAGAACAGCTGGAGTATACGCACCTACAAGGTGTTCGGAGAAATTTCTAACACGCGTGTGTGGGCCGCATAAGGGTGCTGGGAGCCTCTAAAGCCTGCGGTTGACCAAGATGAGTCTTCCTTTGACTTTAGAGGGCTAGAGAGAGGTGTCTTGGGGGTAGCCCCGGTCTCGTTGCTAGGTGCCACGTGTCGTGGCTTGTCGTCCGGGCGTCTCTGGGTTGACTCGGGTGGCTATGTTGAAGGCGAGTAAACTCGCAAACTGAGTGATTGGGGGTTACCCCAATCGATAGTTGATGTTATCATGGGTCACGACTAACTAATTGGGACCTTTGGTTAGACCTGGTGAGCCGTAGGAAGGGCTGAGTAGCCCACGCCTTAAAAGTATTCGAGAAAATTCTCGAACTCTCGTTTCTTAATATTTTTGTTGGGCAAATGTCCCGATGCAACGATAATAATGAAAATTTGTCGAAGAAAAGAAAGGCCGTAAAACCATCAGAAGAAATGGGCCTTAACTCCTTCACCAGCACACTCATCCTCTCTTCCCTTTTCCTTGAAGTAATTCCTGCACGCACTATATTTTTTCATGAAAATTGCACGGGGTTCCTCCCCTCTTTGCAAACCTGCATGGGGTTCATCCCTTTCTCTGAGGAGTTGCACGAACCCCCGTGCCTTCTTTTCCTGCCTCATGCAGCCTTCGTCGGTACAGCCCCCAAACCCCTCACCGGTACGCTCTTCCCCGGCACACACCAATCCCCCTTTTCTTCTCTCTTCCTCCCTTCTTTTTTTAAAAGTTGCACGAGCCACCCCTCCTTAAAACCTGCACAAACTACCCCCCGTACCCCGTGCAGACATGCACAGGGTATGCGCCTCGACCTCGTCCCCCTTGTGCACGAGGTATCTCCCACCCCGTGCACAATGTACACGGGGTATGCACCTCCACCTCGTGCACTTTGTGCACGAGGCGCTCCCCCACCCCGTGCACAATGTGCACGGGGTATATCTCCCACCCCGTGCACAATGTGCACGGGGTACATCCCACACCCCGTGCAGGATATGCACGAGGTGTACCTTCCACCTCGCACATATCCTGCACGAGGTCTCCCTCTCTTTCTCCCTCTCCCCGTCTCATCTCTCTCTCCCTTCGTCTCTCTCTCTCTTCCTTTTCTGCTCGCGCCCCCACCCCGTGCACAATGTGCACGGGGTACGGTGCGCACGAGGTATATTTCTATACCTCGTGCATATCCTGCACGATGTCTCCCTCTCTTTCTCCCTCTCACCGTTTCATCCCCCTCTCTCTGCGTCACGTACCCTGTGCAGGATGTGCACGAGGTACACTTCCATACCTCGTGCACCCCCTGCACGAGCTCCCCCTTTGGTTTCTCTCTTTTCCCTTTCTGCTCGAGCTAGTTGCGTCCCTCGCCGGTACGCCCTTCAGCGGCACACCAGCCCCCCCTTTTTTTCCTCTTCTTGCCTGCTTCGCCGGCACACCCATCTCCACCGGTACGCTCCCCTCCGCGCGCGCCCAGCCCTTCGTCGGCACGCTCGCCCTTGGCCTTCCAGCGGCCCACTCTTAACTACGGCAGCTAAAACAAAGCTAACAGAGTCCAGTCCAACTATAGTATAGTCCAATAGAAAGAGAAATATACTCTGAAGTTGGTGGAAGCCCGATAGTGGCAAAGCTGACACTAAGAACCACATACCGAACCTCCAAACCACGAGGAGCAACCGTCAAACCTGAAAAGATAGGGGTAAGTCTTGTCTCACTGGCTCAATAGGGGTCCTGCGGATCCCCACCACGAAAACAACCATGGTAAATAACAGTACTAGAAACAACACAAAAGCAGGAGTAACAACAACAACAAAAGTAACAGCTGTAACGACAACAGTCGAGAAACTATGGCTGAGTAGCAAGCTACTCCTATCGGCAAGAAACACAAACCAGCAAGCCCGATCTCACGTCGGGGATTGCCAAATGGACACAATGGAAACTCTGGCTACTTAGCCAGGACATGCCACGATAGAAAGAGAAACATACTCTGAAGTCGGGGGAAGCCTGACACTGGCAAAGTTGGCACTAAGAACCACGTACTGCACCTCTAAACCACGAGGAGCAACCATCAAACCTGAAAGGACAAGGGTGTGCCTCGTCTCACTGGCTCAGTATGGGTCCCACGAATCCTCACCATGAAAACAACAGTAGTAAACAACAGTGCTAGAAACAATGCAAAAGCAGGAGTAACAATAACAACAAAAGTAACAGCCGTAATGACATCAGTCGAGAAACTACGGCTGAGCCGCAAGCTACTCCTATCGTCAAAAAACACAAACAAGCAAGCCCGATCTCACGTCGGGGATTGTCGAGCCGACACAATGGAAACTCTGGCTACTCAGCCAGGACACGCCATGACATCTCAGTCGTGCAGACTCGTCTACACTGATGAAAGCCCAAATCAAGACCACACGGTCTAAGAGTAGTAACGCGTACACGACCTCACCATCGTGTACTCTATATAGACTACGGGTAAAGCTATGGTGCCAGAAGAACAAGAACTGCCTGAAGAACCACGCCAAGAATCTCACACTACCTGAGAACCACACTTGCCATGAAAACTCATATGTCAAGTGATAGAAGTACCCTCTCACTAGAAGTAAGGCCAGAGGCGTCTACTGACACCTTACACTGCACCTCGAGCATCTCCCACTTGCCTCGAACATAGTAACTGAGACACCGTAACGAGTAACCAAGTAAGTGAGTGACTAGTCAGGGTCACGCTCATTAGTGCGGGTCCAACGTCCCTGACCACGTGTGCATACACAAGCTCAATGCCATGAGCTAGGCCTCTAGCTGATTTTTTCCTTCCGTCGGACTCTAACGGCAAAGGCAAAGGGGCCCTCAATAACCAGCCTAAAAATCATCTCTACTGGGACTGTCCCGCAACCACTCCTAGGTGGGCCGACATGAAGTGTCGTCAGAGTATGACTAGTGGAGGCTCACTAGACATAGAGATTCTCCAAAGAAAAATATCGACGTACGAATAGGCTACATAGGCACCTATCATGCGTGCTACTGAACATAAGGCAGCACAAAGTCACCAGACTTAGGACAGTCAACTAGACCTACTGAAACAACGATCCTTGAGTCGCACGACTCGGGTCAAGATTATCATACTAAGTGGCAACAAGCCGACAAATCAACCTAGTCCCTGGGTCAAAAACCTACAGCGAAAAATAAGTCCTCGGCCCCTAGGTCGCTCATCGGACTCACAATTTTGCATAACTAGAAAACACGAAACATGAGGGGTCACTCGAGCCCTCAACTTACACAGACACGCAAATCAAGATATGATAATACCTTCGAGTGTCCAAAACACATTCTCATTCCCCACGGGACAATCGAGACACTCACAGGGTCAAGAGTCAACCACTGGGTCACAACCGATTTGACCAGAGACCATAACAACTCTCACAACAACACAGGCACGCTGCTTAGTACTACGGCAATTCCAGACACCTATAACACATGGTCACGGCCCTCACAGGACATCCAAGATATCTACAAAACCAAGGGCTAACCAAGGGGTCAAAACCAAACCAATTGGAAGCCAAACTGACACGAAAAGAACACTCAGAACAGGTGGCGGTTGTCCCCTGGTCGATACCTCACAGTGGCGATCTCGACAGGGCCGCCACTTGCAGGGCATGAACAGGTAGGAGGCGGTCATCAGATGGCCGCCTCTTGCTGGTGGCGGTCCACATAGGGCTGTCTCCTGAAGGTGGCGGTCATGGCCAGACCGCCATCGAATAGGAAACCCTAAACATAGAAACTGATATAAGACAGGTAGAAGGCATTCTTCCAGGAGGCCATCACTTGCAAAAGGCGGTCTCCTTAGGGCCACCTCCTACAGGTGGCAGTCAGGGCCAGACCGCCATCTGCAGGGTTCCCCCGAAAATCTCGTTGACCTCACCAAGTGGCGGTCTCCCCCTGACCACCTCCTTCAGATGGCGGTCAGTCGTAAGATCACTACTTGCGAACCAACTTAAACCGACTCAAAAAGATAGATGGCAGTCTCCCAAGGGCCGCCACCACTAGGTTGCAGTCGATCGCAAGACAGCTACCTGAAACCGACATAAAACGCCTAAATAGCTGTCTCGAGAGGGCCGCATTCACAGGTGGCAGTCTTTGGTAGCCACTTATTCCAGTCTAAAAATCGTAAAACTGACGAAAACTCAATCATTCCATGCCCCAATCATCCCAGAACAATGGGGAAATAATCACAAATCCACTACAGGCCTTCCACAAGCTGGAAGGGTCCAAACAAACCATGAAACGGCAGGAAAATGGGCGATTTTCTCATATCAACCCAAAACGACTCACGTGGGTATCTGGCCTCATAGTGGCCCCACATCGCACATAAATACATCCAAATGCACGGGAAACGCATCCCGACATTCCAGGGAATCAAAAACTCCCATTTAACGCGAGAAACATCGCCTAAAATGATGGATCCATCACACGCCCCAATACATGCATTTATCTCCCCAAAAATGAAAATCCACTCAAACTCGCACTAATCGGCATGAAATTCAAGAGGAACGTAGAACGGTAGGTAAGGAATCCATCCCCCTACCTCCCAGATGATTTGGCGTGCCAAAAGCACTGAAACAATCACACGAACCCACACTGTCTTCAAATCCGTGAATGGGATCGCGCCAATGCCACGTCCCAATCGTCATGCCATCACGTAGCTTGTCATCTCCATAGCGTTCCCGCCTCGTCCACCTCCGCCACAGTCGGCTGCTCGAGGGGGTCCAAATCTCTTTAAGGATTGCTCCCCCTATCTATATGCATGCTGATGCGTTGACTCTGCGTACGAGTGCGTGGACTCCATGAGACTTCACCCCTGTTAAGAAGGCTTAAGAATCCAACAGAGGATCCGGTGGAGGTATTACATAGCAGAATATTTCACTCTAGTGTAAAATATCTCACCCCTATGCAACATATTTCATCGTTGTACATAATATTTCACCCCTGTTAAGAAGGCTTAATAATCTAAATGAGGATGCCTGAGTCATTACGTAGCAGAATATTTCACTCTAGTGCAAACTGTTTCACCCCTGTGCAAAATATTTCCCCCCTGTACATAATACTTCAACCCTGTTAAGAAGGCTTAAGAATCCATATGAGGATCCGGTGGAGGCATTACATAGCAGAATATTTCACTCTAGTGCAAAATACTTCATCCCTCTACAAAATATTTCACCCATGTACATAATATTTCAACACAGACATATATATATATATCTAAAGCGTTCAGTCAAACAGTTTAAAGGCGAACTCAAGATTGAGCTAAAGACGCACAGGGACGGTTCTGATAGGAAGTTCAAACACCCTGCGAATGGAGGTAGAAGATTTGGAAATTACAAACCACAAGTAAACCACTACTCAATAGATTTTTAAGGTGATTCGATCAACCAGACCTACGTCCACCCCCCACTCAAACCAGAGTGAGGCTTCCCTCTACCACACAACTTGAAAATTGCTGGGCACCATAGCTTGCCTAAAAATACTGTCTCACAGCTTGACCAAAGGAATAGACTCCTCTCTTCCTCCTGTTGTGCCCCTTGGGCTTTGATGATGATGTGATGTTTTGATAATAGCAACTCTATAAGTCACCACATAAGAATGCATGTGCATTCATAGTTGTTCTGCATATACTTGAGATGAATGGTATTGTTGCATTATTATTGCTGCTCTATTCTGGGTTAATGCATATTATCTTGTGCATTAGGTCTGTGCATGTCTTCATAAGTCTTCGTGCATATGGGCTATCCAGCAGATAGCTTGGTCAGTGTTTGCTTGGGCAGGAAAAGGGTCGACCCATTGGGACGACACTTTCCTCTAGGGGTCTGCGTGGCTTAGATTCTGACAGAACACTCCGGTAGAAGTGTCGACCCCATGGGTCGACACATGTGTCTGTGCGTCTATTTTTTTTTTAAAACAAAAAACCCCCGAAGGTTCATTCCTATTTTTCACTCATATCTCATCAAAACACATACACCTACATTTTTCACCCTTTCACAGGGGTTAAAAACCCTCCCCTGCTGCTTTCTCCCCCTTTTAATCATTCTCTTTTACACATCCAGGATGGATGCTACATATGCATAGTTCTAATAGATTTTTCTCCTTTGTGTTGTCTTTGATTTGCAAGAGAGCAAGAGAACATGATGCCCTCTTCTTCTAGCCGACTGGAAGGTGAGGAGGTTTGATCCCACGACGTCCCCACACCCCGTCTCACCTGCGATCACGTTGTAGCGGTCTCCTTTGGCCGTGGTTTTCTCTTCTTTTCCCAAGGTACACAGTAGATTTTATGTTCTTGTAGCATTTCTTTCCTATTACTAATCCTTGGGTGGCAATCACGGTATGTTCTTCTTTCTTCATCGCCCCCTTCTTTTATGCTTTCATGCTTATACACATATTTGCTAGTTTGGCATGGGGTAGATTAAACATCTACAACCTTGGTTTTTTGGCGATCACGGTGGGACAACTAGTGCCCATCGCGTTATTTTTGCTCTCCTGAAGTTTTGGTGGGTGTCGTTGTTTAGATAGTGCTTCCTTTGATTTTCTACAGTTCCACGATTCTGGGATGATAACGTGGTCCCCAGGGGACCACTACCAGAACATGGTCATCAGAGGACCACTACGTTCAGGTAGTGGTCATCAAGGGACCACGTTCTATTTTTGGTAGGCTCAAGGACAGACTCACAGGAGCTCTTTTGCTGATGTTTTGATATACCTTCTAGGGCCTGATCGGGCCATTTTATGATCCCACCCTGTAGTTTTTTATATTGTCTTAGTGTTCTCATATTATTTGCATTCATCGGGTCATGTTTTCATAATTTAAAACCGTCTTGCTTTTCGAGTTTTATGCTGAAAATCTGCATGCAAACTCACAGGTGCATTATTCTTTGTTGATTTAATATACCTTCCAATGTGTGTTCGTGCCGTTTTAAGATCTTTCATTACTCTCCTTTATATTGTCTTCATTTTCATATATCATTTGCATACATATCATTATGTTTGGATAATTTAATGTTGTCTTGATTTTTCACTTTTATGCTAGAATTCTACATCCACTCTGAATAAACAAGAATAATCCAGGGTTTTAATAGTACAAGCCGGCCACGACTCAGCCAGCGAAGCACACAATAAAGCACAGAAACCAAGTTCTAGAAGTTACGTGTTTAGACTGAGGCTACTTAAGATATACACAGTCTTATACTGGACCGTGGTAGATGAACTGGGCTAAAGGAAGACTCAGCTCGGTACCAAGGGTAAACGGTCCTTTATGGGTCGTGTGATGGTTCGAACAGTTTGAAATGGGCCACTTGTCAGATAACGACGGTCCATAACTGGCCATTCCGAATAAAAGGAATTGAGCCCATGCCGAGACGTACATGGTGTAAGGGGCCGCCCCAACACCACACGGTCCTTCGATAGTTCGTTCAGTGGTGGAACGGTCCAAGTATGACTGCGTATCGAATGGGAGAAGCTAAGTTGGGGTAATCAACCTAATTGGGCTCCCAGGCCACCCGGGGCATAGTGGAACCGAACCAAGGTTCAGCCCATAGCTCTCAGGCCGGTCTAGAGGCTTTAGGTCGACTTTAATAAGACTAGGTCGAAGAAAAATCAAGGATAATCGACCAGCAAGATCTGGCACTTAGCTAGAAATAAACAGTCTTGACCAAGCCATTCAAATGATCAAACGGTCTGATTCCTGCCGTCCAGTGAATCAGATTGTCCCCTATGGGCCATGACTCCAGATCGAGCCAAACAACCGGTCCAAATCAAGTTACAGGTGTAGGATTTGAGGTACAATATGTCCGGTGTCTTAGTAGGAATCCCAAGCTCGCGAGGACTAACGGAGGTCTCATAATGGAGGTCCTAGTCCGACGGAAAGAGTATCCGGTAGAGAGTCCCAACCATTACAAGAATTGAGGGTTATGAAACATCAGAAAAATAGATGAATAGTGGTCAGTCAGTTCCACTAGAGTGGAGTGACTGTCAGAACACTCCCAGTATCATTATTCCACTTTCCAACATAACTATGATTAAAATTCATGTTTCAATAAATTGATAAGAATAAGAGAATATGATTGGAAGGAAAGAACAAAGTAATCAAGCAGGATTTGATATTAATTTAACTTCCATATATTCCAATTTAATTGTGGGTTGCTACCCTGTCATCAGCATCATTTAACCAGTACAACCAGCTCAATCGGCCTTGAGGGAATCCAAGGTATCAAGGAGACTTACGGAGGTCTCTATGACTAACTTACCATTTCGAAGGTACGGAATGCCCGACGAAGGGCTCGTATGTCATCGAGAGAATAGGAGTAATCGATGAATTACTGAGAAATGTGGGACTATACTCACGGATGGAATATAGTCCCTAGTGCGTAACCCATTGGAAGGGTGTACATGAAACAACGGAAAAATTCTCATGACAGAAAATGGCGCCTGGGTCATGGCCGCTATTTATTAAATAGCGCCTTGGGTACAACCACTATATTATAAAAATGCGCCTGTGACCCAGCCGTTTCTTTTAAATTCCTGTTCTAGTTTTAACGTAAACAAAACCTGGAATTTTGTATAGTCTTTCAATACACCATTATGTTCTAGATTAAATAGCACCCGTGGTGCAGCCACATTTCAAAAATAGCGCCCTGGGTTAAGCCGCGTTTCAAGTCTGTATAACAGTTTTGGTGCTTGATGCTTAGGGTGAATGGCGCCCTGATTTCAGTCACCTTTTAATAGATAGCGCCAGTCTCATGGGCGCGATATCAAAACAGCGCCCATGATTCAGGCGTTGTTTAATCTGGTGCAAATTTCATGGAATAGGTCACATGGTCATGTAGAGAAATTTAACAGGAATCTAGTCATGCACGCACTAAGTTAATTAGATGTCAATATGTTAAGTTATTAAATTTTAAACATGCTGATTTAATTATCATGTTATGGAAGTAGCGACTGCCATGTGATCGCGCCTTAAGAATAGCGCCCAAGCCTGGGTCACTATTTTACTGTAAATTCCAAGCTATAAAATATGGTAAAACATGGTAAAAAGGGATTATATGCATGCAGGAACTTTATATACTATTTAATTAGGCTAATATTGAGAAAACCTACCTTGGGTTGATTTTTGGTTAATGATCGATCAAAGGGTTTGGAAGATAGGAAGAATAGATCTACAGCAACAAAAGATTGATTTGTCCTTTTCGAACAGAGGCTTCTCTAGAAGAGCAAAGATGCTCTGTAGATCACAGCAACAGAATTTGAACGAAGTTGATGCTCTTTGATCAATAGGATAAAAACAGATGGTTTCTTGGAGAGGGAAGTTTTTTCACGCCATGTCTCGAAAGAGGAGGTCCCACAGAAAGCCTTCTTCTCCTGCAGGAGACAAAGCCCCAATCCCAGATGACTTCCCAATGGCCTTCTTCCAGAAGTGTTGCTTGACCTCCGACAAGTACTAGGAGAATTTCGAGAGAGAGGGCTCACATGAGGGGCATCAACAAAATCCTCTTGGTGTCCATACCCAAAAAGCAAGGAGCACAAAGCTTCTTAGATTACAGGCCCATTAGTTTGTTGAATGTAACATACAAAATAATCACCAAGCTGCTGGCCAAGAGATTAGACAATCTGATGAGCAGAGTGGTTAGTGGACACGAAGAGGCCTTCATCAAGGAATAGCACATTCAAGAAAACTTTCTAGTTGCACATGAATGCTTGTATGTCATGAAGACCCAGGGAAAGAAATGAGTGGTTGTCAAGCTGGACTTTGAAAAGGCATATGACTGGGTCAACTGGACTCGTATGTTCGAGGTCATGGCTAACATGGGATTTGATGATAGATGGATTGGGTGGATCCGAGAATGTCTCCTCGGCCACATTTTCAATCCTAGTCAATGGCCAGCCCACTACTCCCTTCCATAGTAGCAGAGGACTCCATTAGGGAGACCCCATATCCCCCCTACTGTTTGTTTTGGTAACATAGATTTTGAGCAGGATGTGGATGAAAATGGAAGCGACAGGTATGATCAGAGGATTCCAGCCACGGCCCGACAATTTAGGCATCACTGTTTGCAGTATGATGATGATACCATCATGTTCCTAGCAGAGGAAGAGAGCCAACTATATGTAACCATGTTGATGCTAGAGCTACTAAATGATGTCACAGGGCTGAAAGTGAATTTGCAAGAGCCACATTACCGAAGTGAACATGGAGGAAAGATCCCTCAGAAGAGCAACATTCATTTTAGGGTTCTAGATATGAAAATTCTCTTTCTCCTACTTCGGCCTCCGCTATCTCTAGGAGCCTTATGGTGTAGTGATTGGCAGAGTGTGGTGTACAAGTATGAGTCTAGATTAGTGGGATGGAAGGTTAGGCTCCTATCCTATAGGGGAAGGATGATGATGTGTAAATCTATGTTGGATAGCCTTCAAATAAATTAAAGAGGCATACCCCCCGACCTAGGGGGCAAATGAAGAAAGCTACACCCCAACCTGAGGGTACATTAAGAGAAATACATCCCAGTCCGGGGGCACTAATGAGAAAAGAAGAGCAGAACAAAGGTTACGAGACAGACGTGGTCTTCGCACCCGCCTCTCCACACAAAAAGAAGAGAAGAAAAGAAAGAAGGGTTATCAAACAGACGTGGTCTTCGCACCCGTCTCTTCACACAAAGAAAGAGGAGAAGAAAGAAAAGAAGGTCTCGAGACAGACACGGTCTTTTACCTTCGGCCTTTGGCCATCCACCCAATAAACCTCTCACACGATCGACGTCATGACCTTTTGTTCGAACCAAGGACACTCCGCCATCGGGACATTACACCGACAAGACACTCTGCCATCGGGGAGTTACACCGACAAGACACTCCGCCATCGGGGCGTTACACCGACAAGACACTCAGCCATCGGGGCTTCAAATCGATAAGACATTTCGCCATTGGGGTATTACATCGACAAGACATTCAGCCATCGGGACTTCAAGCTGAAGAATACTCCACCAACAGGGCGTTAAATCGGAAGAATACTCCGCCAACAGGGCGTTAAACCAGAAGAATACTCCACCATTGGGGTGTTACACCGACAAGACACTCAGCCATCGGGGCTTTGAACCGATAAGATATTCTGCCATCGGGGCATTACACCGACAAGACATTCAGCCATCGGGACTTCAAGCCGAAGAATACTCCGCCAACGGGGCGTTAAATCGGAAGAATACTCCACCAACAAGGTGTTAAATCGGAAGAATACTCCGCCATCGGGGCGTTACATCGACAAGACATTCAGCCATCGAGACTTCAATCCGGCAGATGTCCAGTTATCGGGGCTTCAAGCCGACAGATGTTTAGCCATCGGGACTTCAATCCGATAGATGTTCAGCCATTGGGGCAGCCATGCTGACAGATGACCGACCCGTTGTGTAAAGCTCCCTCCTCCCCTACTACAGCACCGATTTTGTACTCAAAAGAAGAAGAAGAAAGAGAAGAGGGAATGAAAATGAAGAAGGGCTAGAGAAATACAAGTGTGAGAATAAATTACTTGCTGAAAAATATGAATCAGTTAAATGTTATCCTCCAAATTATCTAAAAAATAATCTTGGCACAAGATGATGCGCGATGCAACAAGTGAAACTCTATTGATTTTAATCTCATATTAGATTTATTTATTTCTCTGTTGAGATGGGACTACTTTGCAAAAGGGTACCACCCAAATATGTATGATCATCTGAAATCTCAGTTCACTTTCCATAGTCTAGCACTTGTCCCTGCATGCTCGACCCACTCTCATGCATCTCCAACTTGACGGTCGCAACCCCCCACTTTGTCTTGAGGAGCCTATTATGAGAACTCAATCAATCATATATCTGACTTTCCATAGTCTTTAAAACCCATACAGGGTTTTTAAAGCCACGTACGTAATATGGACCTTAACAATAAAAGCCCAAATCTCAATATCTGTGGGCATCCTTTCATTAGAATCAAGTCCAGCCCATCCTCCTTCCAGTTACCTCCATCGAATGTCAACCCACGCCCGAACACACACTGCGTGGCGATAGACTTCAGGGTTTCTCCAACTCAAACTAAAGCAGGCGGCGGTCAGAAAGGCAGGTGATTCATGAACCAGAGTAACGCACGGAATTTCTCTTAAGGGCCCTTCCCTTGTATGGCCATCGAACCCTCCGGAAACCCTCAACTCTATAAAACATCCACCACCGAAGCAGCTAAAACCTGCTGACACCGCTGCTGCTCGAAGGGTTGGGGCCTCCTCCCGTGCTGACGACGTTCTTCCACCCGCGGCTGTTGCGTCCTCACGCCAAGATACCCCCCTTTGAAGTTGTTCATCTTCCGTGGCACGTGAAGGGGTCTCCTTCCTGGGCGCTGCGTCTTTCTTCCTCGTCATCCCCGGCTTCCTGTACCTCGTTAATCACTTCAAAAAATTAGGTATTCTCTCTCCTAAGTTAAACATTGTTAATAATTAAACTTTGCATGATCTTGCTCCTGTTAGTTTTACGTAAGTTATCTCAATAACCGAAGTCCAAGATGATACCAAGTGCATGCATGGTCTCCCTGTTTCATGCGTTTTCTGTTTTAAGTGAAAGGTTTAAGATGGGTTAAAATTTTATAACCATGTAATTATATGCTAAAACTTCTGCAGAATTATATTTTTGAAATCTTCACATTTTATTCTTGTGTGGTCCCACTAGGGAGTGGTGGCGAGGCTACCCGAGAGAGACGACTTTAGGCTGGTTGCCGTGGGCCTCCTACTGTGGCGGCTAGAGTCCGAGCCGGGAGGAAGAACCAACTAGAGGGTGTGACGCAGTGCAATCAGTCAGTGTGCGCACACATGGTTGAGGACTTCGGACGCATGCTGACAAGCATGACCCCGACTAGACACTTGACAATGTTACTTGTGTGTGTGTCTCAGTTTCCTCCTGGGGCGAGTAGGGAGACACTACGGCATGGTGTAAGTCGTCAGGGGACGTGTCTGGCTGTGCTTCTAGTGGGTAGCTACTTATGTCATGTAAGTCGTGACTCTTCTGTTTCTCGGTTCTGTTTCCCATCAACGAGACGTAACTTCTGGACCATTCCAGCGTGTTTTCCTGAGGTGGTGGCCAGAGGTGCTGGTCGGGATTATCGAGAACTCTCCGGGCCCGTGTGGGACTGTGCGGTCCCGGTTGGTCGTGCCTGTGTAGGCAGGTTTCCACGATAGGGTTGCCGTGAGTGTTTCCTCTGTAGGTCTAGTGTTAGAGTTGTCTGGTTCTCGATTGTGAGATCGAGATATCCCCTTTCTATCGCCAATAGGAGTAGCTATGGTGCCGAGTTTTGACCGGCCACTGGTTCGCTGTTCCTGCTATGGTTGTTTAGCTAGTGCTACTTTCCTTTCCGCCGTTGTTTTCTCGGTTTGGGTTTCGAGAGACCCTTACTGAGTCTCTGTTTGGAGACTCATCACTACTTTTCAGGTGCGGTGATTCATTCTCGAGGTTCGAGGACGCTGCGTGAGGTCCTTAGCTACCAGCTTGTCGGGCCGAGTGTTCACTTGGCATGTGATACGTTCTACTACTTTAGACTATACTTTCTGTTGGACTGGACTCTGTTGTAGTTAGTTATTTATTTCTGTGAATTGTTGAATTGTCTTGTTTTATTTTTTATTTCTTTGTACCACTACACTCCTTTTTAGCCCTTCCAAGCCCTCCGGGTTGTGGGCTGCGGGCCAAGATTTGAATGGTATCGGGCTACTCCCGGTATCCAAATCTTGGGTCATGAAAGATGGTATCAGAGTGTGGTTGAGGATGTACATAGGAATTTGAGATAAAAAACTATAGAAAAATTTTAAATAGCAAGCGAGAATCACGAGTGATCAATCTAGTAGAAATAGGAAATAATATTTTATCTCGGTACATGTTTATTGTTCAGGTGTAATTCCCATTAACTATCTACAACTATAGATCTGATTTTACCTCTGTGATATATGGATCATACTGAAATAGAAAGTCTACCTTGTGATAGTAATGACCCGCTTAAGTGTCCAGTTTCTAGAGGTTTCGACATGGGCACACATGACAGAGTTCTCTCTACACTGCACTCCACAAACGATCTCCTCTGTGGTAGCCCTGTAGAGTCTCAACGCTTGAGACAAGAGGGAGAAAAGAGAGGAGGGGGTGGTGATCTGGGAGGAGAGAGAGAGGGGGGGTGGCCCTAACTAGAGGAACCTTGGATGCTTGGCCTAGGGTTCCCTTCATGCAACTACTTATAGACTTTGTTAGTTTTTCACAAAAACCATTATAAGTCTATAATTGAATAAATACTCCCGTCATTTGTAACCGTAATGTGTGTGACCCTCTAGGCCTAGTGCCAATCTAGTTTTAGGCCCATTAAGCTTAAGAACTTTTTCTTAGCTTATCTATGTTACCATTTAACACATAATTAATTATGTAATTATCTCATGACTTAAATAATTATTCCATCATCTTATGATTATTCCTCTATTGGACTTTTAGGCCATGATAAGCACCAAGTAATTAACACTAAGTGATCCCAAAAGATAAAGGGGGTCTACAAAACCACTCTGAGATTTTTCGTTCATAGTTACCACACAGTACTTACAATCCTTCATTCACACATAATTTCCCTGGTCATAATTAAGGGTGTAGTCATACTGTCAAACCATTCTTGTTAATGACCTGATGTGTTGAGCTATGGTTTTGATGATAACTAAACTTCATATGTGATGATATGATTTTAATGATTGTTGAAGATATTGTTTTGATGATAACTAAACTCAATGTGTAATTGATTGTCTTGTTCCTAATGAAAGTATGCATTCATGTTGATTGAACCATGATTGAGATGACAAATAAATTTTGAGTTTCAAACATGTTGATGAAATGCATTGCTATATGACTTTGAATCATGGTTGAAAATGTTGGTTCTACAATCCGATGTCGATGAAGACTGGGAGGTCCCGTCGAAGGGGGACTGGTCGGAGGAGACTGGTGGGAGGCAGACAGGACCGCCCCGAGGAGAAAAATGAGAACTCCGTCCACCGACCTTCAAAAGTAATTCCGGCAACTGATCCAGGAAGCTGACTGGATGGTGGGAAACTTTGATGAAGACTTCAGAGCTCGAATCTTCCAGGAAGGGGACGTGGAGGCAGCCTCAATCAGCTTCAGGTTGCAGTCAGGTCCCCCTCAGCGCAGTCGGGGAAGAACGCCTCCTGTGGGCGGCCACGAACTCGGATCGACGCGATTCCAACTCGCTGGCGAAGAAGACACGGAGATGCACGACTTTGATGAAGAGCTTGAATGCCGACTCCGCCAGGAACAGGGTGGAAAACGGGCTGCAACTTCGGGCCTGATTCTGCCTGCGGGCTGGGAACACCTTTGGGGAGGGCTTGTAGGAGGAGAGGATTGAGGGAGGCTCCACTTGGTGGGATGGGAAGGGGTGGACGTGGGAGGGTGGTGGGAGGGGTGTTTGAGGGGCTGTGGGGCTGTGGTGGAGGGAGGGGAAGGTGCTAGGGTGGTTGGGGAGGTGGGTGGTGTGTGTGGATATGCTAGAGAGTGGAGGGGTGGGGAGGATGGAGGGTTGTGGAGGGAGGAGAGAGGAGGGGCGGTTTCCCCCCTAGGGGAGGGTGCCCTTGGGGCCTAGGGCAGTGGGGTGGAGTTAAGGGGCCTTGGGTGGGGTGGGATCCTCCCTAGGGAAGGGATAGATCTTCTAGGATAGTGGGGAGATTTTGTGGGAGGGTGGGAGATTTGGTGGGGAAGTGGAAGATTTTCTAGGAGTTGGGGAGATATGGTGGGTGGGGGCTTAATGGTTCCCTTGGGAAGAGATGAGGTGGGTGGGGGGAATAAAGAGGGGGATGAGGTGGAGGAGAGAGAGAGGGGGCCGCCCCCTTCCCTTGTAGGAGAGAGAAAGTGAGTTGGAGAGAGAGAGAGAAGAGGGATTATTGTAGAAGAGGTTTAAGAGGAAAAGTGATTTTTTTATAACATCCAAAAGTGGTACAAATGGGAGAGGGGGGGTCCTTATATAGACTTTGGACCTTTGCACAAAACCCCCTGACAAAGTACAGAAGTACAAAAGACCAAGACATAAGGGGGGGGGGCGCCCATGGGCCAAGCCCACTAGTTGGGCCCAATTCCCTTAACTAAAGACCCAAATGACTCAAGACATGGACAATTAACTCTAGGACCTAGATAATGGACTCAAATGAAGGGAAATTACATATGATAAGACTCAATAAAAGGAAAATACATAAGCAAAAATAAAGATAACCATGAAGATCACATCGCCAAGGGGTCACGAGGTCGGAGATGCCTCGTGCCATAAGGAATGCCGGGAGATGTCCTCATCACCTGCCCATGCAATTTCATCTTTGCATAGCGAACCCTTCGGTGGTCTGACATTTCAAACCACTCGAAGTATCGATCCATACTAGCCTCCCAATCTAAATAGACCTTTGGTTCCATAGCCATGGAACCATCAAACGTGGGCGGGTCAGCACGAACGGTCCTGAGGGTCCGCTCATCCTTATCATAATCATGGTTCGGTCGTGGAACACGACGATCACGACCATATCCCCCATGTTCATTCTCAGATGCATAGTCATCCACTTCAGGCGCTCGCTGCCTCCTATCATCTACCCGTTGAGCCCTTGGTGTAGTAGGGTGCTGAGCCGGCTCTTGTTGGCCATTTGTTGGCGTGGGTTGCGCCTCAAATGGGGCTCTTTCTAGGATAGCAATTTTCCCCACCAGACCCTGGATAGACTGATCCGAGGCTTCGGCCCGATCCTCCAAGGTTTTCATCCTCCCTTCTAGACGTGTACCTATGCCATCTACATGCGTACTAAGCCCATCCACACACGTATCAAATCGATCCATGAGAGATCGAAACATTTCGGCCACCGAAGGCTCATCGGGACTACGGGCTCGGGGATCTGCCATAGTTGGTGGTGGTGAGTGCTGGGTGCCTCGACGGGTGGGCATGCAAAAGACACACTAACTGGGATACACGGACCAAAGCATGGATGAACCTAGCAATGAGACACGACCCTAGACTCTAACTTGCTCTGATACCAAACTGATGCGGGACAGACAGAGGGACCGACTCTAAGTGATGCGAACCTCGGACTCTAAGTGTGATGCGACCAGCAACCCACGAACGGAAGAGGCACTTTGGCCCGACACTAAGAGTTCCTATGGGCTATACGTCGCAAATAGAAATGCAAGTTCACTCATCGTCCCAAAGAGAGGGATAGCGTGGATCCGTCTGGTTGAGAAACAGGTAGAGTCAAGGGTGGTCGACACTTCCATGCTCAGATCAAGTCACGAGACGGGTTCACTCTCTTACTCATAGCGGTGACATGGACTCACTAGCTAGAGTTCCTAACGCACTCCAACAGTGGCATATGATCATATAGTAGGAAAGCAATGCCAAGAAGTTAAGACCGTTACCTCCATGCACCCGGTGTGGGGAAGACAAACCCGGCCAAAGTCACACTCCCAGTTAAACAAATTTACTGAGTTACAAACTTTAAACCCACTCCATGCAGGGAGGTAATAGGTTACATGTGGGGGCCCGGGAGTGTCGACATTGGGTTGGCGGGCAACATCTTGGGGTCGCTCTGCCAGTGCCAAAAATTGCAGCCCAGTTCTGTCCGGACGACGTGTTCCACTAGTTGGTGGGGTCCACGCACTGCTCGGCCCACCAGATCTAGCAGGATGGGTCCCACTACGAAGAGGACACTTGGAGGGGCGATCCCCCGGGACGGCGGCCAGACTAGAACACTGGGAGGGGGGGCCGAGCGACTCCGACCGTCAAGTTGGAGCTTGCTGTCCATGGATCTGGACTTCTATTTTAGACCCGCGTGCTCCAACGATGAAGCTTGCTGCGATCGGTGCCGACGTCGGATCGGTGCAAAATCAGTGCCATAGGAAAGCTAACTCGAAACCATTCGACCCTCTATTCTCTAGGAATTTTATCAAGGTCAGAGTTTCACTGGTGGAATTTAGAACTGAACTTTTCTTAGTCTCAGATCTGGTCAGACTGACTGAGATTTGACAGAGAACATGCGGTGACCGTGATGCAAACCTTGGATCTGGGTGTTGGGCGCTTCAGGAAAGTTTGAGAGGTGGATGTAAGGAAGACGAGGGTATTTTTTTTGTAAGCAAAGGTGGAGGTTTGGTTGGGGAAACCTATTTTTTAGTGCTAAGTGGTTGGATCTGGACAGCAGGGCAGAAGTGATTTTGGGATCTGATAGTGATGATGAGATTTGAGAGAGAAATCAACAGATCAAACTCTTAATTTGGCCACAGAGTAGCAGAGAAAGAGCAGTTCTACTAGAACACTTCAGATTGGTGTAATAGTTGCACGATAGACCGCCACAATTAGGTAACACACCAGGCCTGGTCCATTACACAACCTTATCCAATAACAGATAAGATGAACGGGTGAAGTTTTTGAAAAGAGGATTCTGAACGAATGTGACGGACTAACAAAGGGGCGTTATGTAAAGGTGACGGATTAACAAAGGTTCGTCAGAGAACAAAGATGGTAGATAAGACGGAAGATGAGACGATGCTGACTTTGGGACTGTAACAGTCAGATGTAGGTGCGTTCGACCATGGTGACGTGCCAAGGGAGATGCGTTACACAACAAAGACGATAGATGAGACAGAAGATGGGACGATGGGATGAGATGGTGGGGGAGACTGTTGAGTTGCATAACGGTCGGATGTAGACGCGTTATATGATTGTAACGGGCTAATACTGATGTGTTAGAGACCATTGAGTGGCAAATGAAATGAAGAGTTTACTAAACTTCGTCCAGCAGAAAAGGATGAGGAACCAGACCCAACCAAGGAGAAAATGACCCATGAAAGAGGCCTCAGAATTGTTCATGGAGGTTCAACAAGGGTGGATAACTTGGAGCACCATTAAGATGAGTAAGGGGATGACCGAACTTATTGGTCATAAACGGGTGTCAACGGATGTCCCTCCTTAACGTCCTCTTTGCAGGGGAGCGAGCGGAGATGTAGCGAAAGCAAAATGGCACATAGAGATGAAGCGGAGATGGAGCGGAGTGGACTGAAAAGTAGGCGTTAAGGCAAACAACACCCACCCTCAACCAATGAGTGATAGGAATCTTCTGGAAAACTTCAAACTAATCACAAGGAATAGCAAACCAAATGACGCATGTCTGGAGGAACTAATAACTAAGGAAAGGAAAACACGGCTAGTGGCCAGAGTAACGGAAAGGAAAAGAGACGATTAACTAAACTCCAGACAGGAATCTTCAGTTAACCAGACCGAGTAAGTAAACAGAAGGAAACCTTCCGACTCAGAGTGGAATGACTCTCCTTACTCGAGATTACGGACATAGCTATTCAGATCAGGAGAAAAACTATCTCCCTAAATTTCCGAAATGTAAGGGATGGCTTCTCTTGAGACTTCACGGTCGTATATAGCCCTCAAAGTAGGAAGAAGAAGAGGCTTTCATGGGAAGACTTGGCACGACACCATCACAGTTCAAACAGTCCTTGGTGTGTAAGTGGAGACTTTAATGCTATTGCAACACCATAGGAGAGGATAAGAGCCCACATCCACAATGGAGAGATGGATGACTTCACTGACTTTATCGAGAAAGTTGCTTTGATTGATATCAGAATGGAGTGCACAGTTCACTTGGTTTAATCTAACGGCAAATCCCACTTGCTCCAAGCTGGATAGATTTCTAGCATCAGTTGACAGGGAGGATCACTATTCTCATATGTAGGTGTCATCTTTGGCGAGATCAATGTTGGACCACAAACCTCTCCTTTTGAAGACCAGCTATGCACATATGAGAAGGAGCTTCCGACTAGAAAGATTCTAGTTCAGGGAGGCAAATTTCATGGAGACCGTTAGGCGAGCCTGGAATGTTCAGAGGCATGAAAGGTCAACTATGACTAGGCTTTTGGGCAAAATGAAGCATGTGGCATAGGTTCTCAAGGTATAGGGTGCAGAGCAAACCCTTCCTGACAAAGTAGCTAAAGATAAGATTTTTCAGCAGATTGAGAGCTTGGATTGTTTGGAGAAGGCAAGACTACTGGACGACACAGACAGAAGACACAAGGACACCCTCAGGACAGAATTCTAAGAGATTCTCATAAGGAAAGAGATCTATTGGAAACAGAAGTCAAGAGAGAGATGGATTAAAGAAGGGACAGAAATACTGCATACTTCCAACACATTGTCTTGGGGAGTTAACTCCATCACCCATATTACAATGGGGTGATCATTCCTTCTCTAGATAGGAGGAGATCAGGGGAGAGGCGAAAGATTTCTACTCCAAACTTTTCATAGAGAATGATTTCAGCAAACCAGAGATTGCCCTGAACCTTCTACCCTGTCTTTCTCCTGAGGAGAGGGAAGCCATTTCCAAATGCTTCTCAGAAGAGGAGTTACACCATGCAATCTTCTCTTTTGTAGAGAATAGAGCTTCGGGTCCAAATGGTTTCCCACTTGCCTTGTAATAAGGATCTGGGGGTAGTTGCCACTAAGAAAGCCAAGGGTAAGCAAATTTCCCATAGATTTTTGTTAGACTTAGTCAGGTGGTGTCAAGCTTGCTTAGCTATTCCCCAATTCATAGAGGATCTGATTCTCCTGCCGGAAGTAGAATGCGAGGAAGCTATTACTTTTGACGAAGGGTTCGGGATTTATGAAATTATGAATGATGAAGACCCTATCAAAGAGGGGGATGAAGAATATGAGGACGAGATTGACGCTTTTGCTAGCGGTATGAGGAGATTCGACGAACTGTCAGCCTCAATAGAAGAGCCTACCAAAGAGATTAATTTGGGTACCTAGGAAAACCCTAGGATTATCCTCATCAGTGAAAATTTACCTCCTTCTAAAGAAGAGGCTCTAGTTCAGGTTCTCTGAGAATATAAGGACACATTTGCATGGAGTTACGAGGATATATCGGGATTGGATCATGCGCTTGTTGAACATCGCTTAACACTTAAGCCAATGTCTGTCCCGATCAAGCAACGGTTAAGACGTTTCCACCCAAACATGGCATTAAAGATGAAAGAAGAGGTCGATAAGCATTATAAGGCTAGATTTGTTAGAGTCATCCTTTACCCCAACTGGGTGGCTAACATTACTCTGGTTATGAAAAAAGATGGAAAGGTCAGGATTTGCATAGACTTTCGGGACCTTAACCGTGCGTGTCGTAAAGATAATTTCCCCTTCCTCACATAGATGTTCTAATTGATAATACGGCAGGGTATGAGACTCTCTCTTTTATGGATGGCTTTTCAGGTTATAATCAAATACGCTTGGCTGAGGAGGATCAAGAGAAAACTTCATTCACTACACCTTGGGGCACATATTGTTATGTGGTCATGTCTTTTAGACTTAAGAACGTCGGAGCCACCTATCAGAGGGCTATGATGGCTATTTTTCATGATATGATCCACATCTATATTGAGGTGTATGTCGACGACCTGGTAATAAAATTAAGAACAAGGATCGAGCATCCCGGGGTTCTAGCCAAGGTCATGCAAAGAGCGCGTGTGTGACGACCCAGAGCTCGAGATACCGATATACCGATAATACCGACATACCGATACCAGGAACTGGGGAAGCCTTCCCAAAAGTAATACATTAAATTAAAGAGAGAGTTCAAAATAATAGAACAAATATATAAACTAGGTATTTACTAAATTCTTTGGGAGGGAGCCACCTTATACATTTTAAGGGGGATGGAAAGAAGCTTGGGGGGCGGTGCGCATGGCCCCCCTTGCCGCCCTGTATCCACCACTGTTGTTCAAGTTGATGCAAATCAGACTACATAATGGTTTTGTTCCAGAGAGGGAAGGCAATGCAATTTTTTGAGAAAAAGGCTTGCTGCCTTCCCTTTTTCTTTCAATCTCCAGATTAAATGAGAATATTTAGTTATTGTACTAGCAGTTTTTCTCTCACCTTCATCTCCATACTTTTTTGTAACGAGAGAGGGATTAAGGAGAAACATTTAAAGGCAAAAGTGTGTTAGGATGGATAGAAAAAGCGAAGGGATGCTGGCTATGCCACTATTCTCAAGCCAATGGCATCCTGGTAATTTCAATCTGTTCCTGTTTGTTAAATGATTCACCAAAAGGAAGATGAAAGGATGTTATGATCTGTTGCTCTACTATCCAGAGTACCTGTTCATGTTTCTAGCCTATTCAACATGTTTTGTGACATTTAGATCATTTCACAGGTTCACCAAGTTTTTGGTAATGCAACAGGAGTTGGTGATCCATATGCAGATACCACCTGCAGTGCATGCCACAATTCTACTGATGAAAACCTGCTTCTGCTTTGTGACCTCTGTGATTCTGCCGCACATACTTACTGTGTTGGTCTGGGGTTCACTGTGCCTGAGGGTGACTGGTATTGCCATGATTGTACAATTTTGAGGAATGAGCACACCAAAATGCAGGATGATGATTGTTGTTCTGGTGAGAATTTTAATAGGGTTTCCAGAAACATGATGGAAGATGGTTCCCCGGTTTCAATATCTGAGGTCATACGTTATGAGACTTCTTCCAACTCATTTTCTGGATCTCAGGTCAAGGTTATTGGAAGAGGAACAAATGACAAAAGAACAATTCCAGACAGAGGTGCTGCTGAAAGGGGATCTAAAGACAGCACTACCATTGAATGGAATTCTCAAGGAAATGCACTTCATTCTGATGGAGGACCATCTCATTTGGCACCTGCTGGGGAATCCATTGTGGACTTTGATGAAAAAGAAAAAAACCACACACAACTACAATCGATTTGAACATCGAATCCTTTTAAACACTTTAAACACTTTAAACCAATTTGAACACGTTAGATTCTATAAATTATGATAGCTAAATCTTATTTTACCATTCCAATAAACCCTATCAAAACCAATATCTTTTGATACTGCAGTCCTCCCAATGTCTCCACCTATTTCATCCACCTTAACACACATGTTATTGATAGGAGGTAACCTTTGGCAACCATGTTACATGTCAACAGTTTGGGCATAAATTGCACGCAGGGCAACAAGTCAACGCAAACCAGCAATGAGATGTCATAATTATCACACCAATGTTGAAAATATAACTATGCCATCCATGTGACATTGCATGAATCTTGCTCTCTTTTTACCAGAAATCTAGATAACAATCTAGTGTGGCAATCCCACGGTAGTAGAAAGTACATGAAGACAGTCGGAAAAAACAGCTAAAATATAAGCCACTTCATTAGCTGGTCAGCCTTTCCGAAATCCCTAACGAGGATGTGCAAGATTCTCCCCATTCATTACTGGGTAGGAATTTACATTCTCTCATAGGAAGTGCAGGTAGAATGTGCTAAACACAAAGAAGGAAAGAACCATCATCAAAGCTAGGACAAACACAAATGACAGAAGAGCGAGCAACTATAAAGAACCAGTAAAGCAACAAATTTCAACCTGACTCGAACATAATTCTCTAGTCCTCTCCTCCTCTGCACGTTTTACCCAAAAAAAAAAGAGAGAACCCCAAAGTACCTGTTTTTCGATGTTGCGGAGCTCCTCCTGGAGCTTCTCTCTCTTGCTGAGCAGTGCGGCCAACATGGCCGAGGGATTCGACGGCCCCCTTTGTCCTAAGATCATGGGCACACCATAGAAAGATTTGAAAACCAGTTTGAAAGAAAACAACAAATAAAGAAAGCATAACTGCACCAGATGGGTTCGAACGACTTCTGTTCCCCCCTTTCAACCATCTCATTCTAGCGGTTACCTTCCTAATCCATTTTTTTTTCCCGCGGGAAAATCCGAATCTACGTCCTACTCCCGAATGGGGCTGGTCCGAGAAATAAAAAAAACCCTAGCTTTACCAAGTCCGCATGGCCATCATAGACAAAGTCCATACAGTTTTCCGATCTGCTAAGGGGATCTTCAAATATAAAAGGATGTCGTTTAGCCTGAAGAACGCTGGTGCAACCTACCAAAGGGCCATGACCAAGATTTTTGACGAGATGCTACATGACTTCGTTGAATGCTACGTCGATGATCTGGTCGTCAAGACAAAAAGGCGAGAGGATCACTTGGCTGACTTGTGTCGAGTTTTCGAAAGGCTCCGACAGTATCAGCTCAAGATGGACCAAATGAAGTGTGCCTTCGGCGTCTCCAACGGCAAGTTCCTCCGCTTCATCGTCAGGTATCGAGGCATAGAAATCGACCCTGACAAAATCAAGGCCATAAGAGGACTGTCTTCGCTTAAGAACTTGACAGAGCTTAGATCTCTACAAGGAAAGACTCATCTATATTAGGCAGTTCATTTCTAATCTCTCAGGAAGATGTCTGCCTTTCGACAAATTGATGAAGAAAGGAGCACCCTTCATATGGGACGAAGATTGTCAGAGGACCTTCGAGCAAATCAAGGAGTATTTACTGACTCCCTCCAGTCTTGGAGACACCTGTCAAAGGGAAGCCCCTTATCCTCTATATTGCTGCCATGGATGTCTTTTTGGGGGCGCTTTTAGCCCAGATCAATGACGAGGGTAAGGAGCAGCCGCTGTACTACCTCAGCCGAAAGTTGATCGGGCCTGAGCATCAGTATGCACCTATGGAAAAGGTGTCCCTGGCTCTGGTATTTGCTGTCAAGAAGCTAAGGCACTACCTTTTAGCTCACAGAGTGGACCTCATCTCAAAATGTGATCTACTCAAATTTTTGCTCAGTCAGCCCGTCCTCTATGGTAGGCTCGGCAAGTGGGCGCTTATCCTCATGGAATTCGACATCACCTTTGTCCCGCTTAAGGCGATCAAGGGCAAGGAATTGCGCACCCTGTGCCAGAAGATTCACCACTCAACTTCGAGCTGTCCGATGAAGAGGTGTTAGTGCCTTCTCAAGGAACTGAGGAACATTATGAAAAAGTCCCACCACAAATATTGCAGGGCATCCTCACCCTCGACCTCCTACATTGGGAGTTGTATTTTGATGGTGCTTCTCGGATAATCATAGCAGTTTCATTGACTATATAAGCATAACCTCATTGGCTCATGGTGTTGCCAACATCAAAACTCAGGGACACAACACTTTATGTGCTTGCCATTGAGAGGCGGGAAGGGCTTGTGGCCCTTGTGGTCTATGACTGTTTAGGCCCCACCCTCATAGGCATCACAGATGATGTACGGACCATGCCAATTCGGCTGAAACTTGCCACTGGAACGGCCTGCCATGACTTCTCTTTCCTTAATCATGATTAGGTCGCATTGCTTGAAAGCTCATCGCTTAATGAGCTTGTCGTAGGCTCACGCCATGCGGGCCTGATATACTTGTAAGTGTTTGTAGGCTTCGAGCCATTTGCCTTCCAGATCGGCAAGCTCTTCCAGCCTTCTTTGGTATTCATTTTCATCAGAGCCGGCCAAGCCGGTATGCACTGCTACGTGCTAGCTGGATTTCGACAGGGATGATGGCTTCCGCCTAGTAGACGAGGGAGAATGGCGAGCATCATGTGGGGATTTTGTAGACCATCCGATAAACCCATAATGCTTCAGAGACCTTTTCACCCCAGTCACGTTTTCGGTGGCTAACGATCTTAGCCAAGAGTTTGCAGAGAGTTTTATTAAAGGATTCGGCCAAGCCATTGGCTTGTGGGTTGTAGACTGAAGAAGTCCTCCAATCGATGTGGAACTTGGCCGCCAACTAGTACACAGTCTTGTTCTTGAATGGCGTCCCATTGTCAGAGACTATGCGACTGGGTGTACCAAAATAGTAGATAATGTTGTGTCGGATGAACCTGGCGACCACCTCGCCAGTGACTTCCCGTAGGGGAAGGGCTTCTACCCAACGGGAGAAGTAGTCTGTAGTGGCCAGAATATACTTGTGGCCTTTGGAAGATGGCGGGAAAGGCCTGTGGACGCACTAAAATTCACTTGATTTTTCGTTCGTTTGTTAGGGGTGTTTATTTATCTATTTAGTGCGAGGGCATGCCAGTCACAAAGTTATGATTTATTCGAGCTTCATGGAAGCCCATGGTGCGCTCGATCTGACTTCGTCAAGTGATTGGGTAGTTCGGGTCGGGACCAAATCTTGTTGCGCCATAAAGGTCACGACGTCATTTACATCCCCCATACGGGAGAGTTCGTCGTGCGACTTTCTTTTTGGTTATTACTTTACTGCTTTATTTCTTACCTAGTGTAGTTGCATTTTTTCCAAGTCTTCTCCGGCACTCTTCTGCCTTGTGTTCGATCTTTTCGTAATGCTTGCATTGTTCCTTTAATGGCATAACAAATGTGATAATTTTTTTATCATTCCATCTTGGCTTCTTGTCCTCATTAAAATTATGCCCATCTTTATGGTAGTTACGGCCATTAGAATTGGGCCTCTTCTTTCCGAAAGAAGGCTTGAAGTTACTAGAGCTAGTGACTTGCTCCCTCTTGGCTTCTCTTTCCCGGATGTGATTAGACATCACCATTGCATCTTCCAAGAGTTGGGCTCTTTTCACCATGTTGGCATATACTTGGATATCCATCAGGGCGAGTTGAGTAATATATTGGGGCTTTAAGCCATTTAAGGATCTTCTCGCCTTCATCTTTTCGGTACCCACAAGGTGTGGTGTGTACCAGGATAATCTTGCGAATTGAGCTTCATACTCTGCCACCGTCAAACTCCTTTGCTTTAAGGAAGCAAATTCGGTAGCTTTCGGCTCTTGAACTCGATCAGAGAAGTACTTGTTGTTGAAGCGTTCCACAAACTCTTCCCACAACACCTGGTCATGCGATAGAGTTGCTTCAATCGACTCCCACCAAGTACGGGCATCCCTTTCTAGCTGAAAGGTAGTGAGTAGGACCTTCTCCTCATCACCACATTGCATGACTCAAACAATTCTCTCAATTTTCTTCACCCAGCATTCTGCCTCATTCAGGTCCGTGGACCCAGAGAACTTGGGAGGGTTCATACTTTTTAAGTTCCTACGTAAATCTCCCGCTCCACGGTTAGCCCCTCCTTGAGATACTTGTTGTAGCGCTTGGGTCAATGCTTGGACAATCCTTTGCATCTCGCGCCATTGAGCTCTCTCTGTAGCCATTGGTGAAAATTAAGCCTGCAACCATAACTACCAAACTTAAGTGTTTTATGTATTTTCTTGATTTCTCCAACTTAAAGTTTAGCCCATGGCTCTACCCAATCTCACTGGGAAGGTTTAAGACTCTATCTGAAATTCTAGATCAACATCTAGAACCTATATCAAGGGAAACTAGGGTGGCAGCATTAGTTCCCATTAGGATTCTAAACCTTGTTAGGATTCCCTTCTCTATAAATACCTTTCCCTATCGAATGAGCGAAGTCTACTGCTATTGTTCGCTCTGTTCCCTGCATCGCTGTCCTCTGCTTCCCCTTGCCGCCGTACGAGCAAAAGGCCTCCGTTCCCTTTCTTCTACGTGCTGCTTCGTTCAACGTCCCAGTTGCTGCTGAAGTTGTCCATATTATTTCTCTGCATCACCTTTCTACAGAGATGTTCTTCTATTATTGCTGTCATCTGCTGCTATTCTTAGTTCTTCTTTGTTTGTCTTCAATCTCTCTAGTCAAAGGTAGGTTTTCTCAAGATTTAAGCCCAACACATGGTAAAACTAGACTACTTGCATGAGTAGTTTTAGTCACATTCTATTTTCCATGAACCTTGCTCCTGTGCTTTGAGATTTTTGTAGTTCTTTCTGCATGGAAAAAGGGTGACCAGTACTGACGTGACATGCCCTATTACTCTGATACCACTTGATGTGACACGGCCAAGGGTGCCACAGGGGTGACTCGATTCATTAAGGACCTAGACTCGCAAGCAAGCAACTTTCAACGGCGGACTCACTCTAGCGAACTCACTCACATAGTGCACACTCTTGCCCAGAGGCAAACTGGTGATGGCGGGAAGGGTCCAAGGTGGGACGTCACCATTTCAGGGGTTTGGCTTCTCCTGGGCTGAGTCCCTAAGGGGATGGGATACCCGACTCCACGGGCGGCCAGCATGCCAAGGGCGTGGGTTGTAGGGTCTCTCTCACAACTTGCTCCGCGGTGGATTCTCACTTTGATGGATTTGTTGAACGGGCACTCACTCACCATCCGATGGAGCTAAAGGCTATACTAATTCAGCAAGGCAAACTAGTAAAGGGCTATGACTAGACACTCACATGATCGATGTGAAGACACCGATCCTGGTCGGAGACGAGGTCAGTGGGGAAGCGTGAGTATATCCCGCACGCTACACCGATGTAGCTCTGACCTGAAATTAAGAAAAGTACAGTACTACACCTCACGCAGGAGGGTGTCCGTGAGGTAGGGAAGACAATAGTACATGAAAATACTACCTCCACGTAGGGAGGGGTGCCTAGCCAGGGTGGCGTTAATAGAGGCGGCCATAGCCTCCATCGCGTTAACACCAGAACGCGGTTAAGACCTATGGCACATTAATCAAGATCGCGGCCATCACCTAGGTCACGTTCTTCAGGATCGCATCCAACACAATGATCGCGTTCCTTACTACCCTACTATTCATCACCTTTGATGAACGCGGCCACATGACACAACGTGTTATACTGAGAACACGATTAACATGACCTGCGCGTTCTCGTCACAGTGCAAAAATCACAGAAATCTCCAAAACTTGGTCTTTCCACTCCCCAATCGCTTCTAAATGATGGCGAAACAACCCTAAACACGATACCAACCTTCCACAAGCTGGAAGGGGCCAACAAACCACAAAACGACATGAATCAGGTGATTTTTCACAAATAGACCCAAAATGACTCAAGAGGGAAACTGGCCTCCTACCGGCCCCAAATCATGGCCAAACGCAACAAAACTAGCGGGGATGGCATCCGAACATGCCAGAGGTTCAAATGAGACCATTTAAACTTAAAACTATCACCTGAAACGGCAAACACGGCTCACACCCCAAAACATGCTATAACTCCCAAAAAATGGAAAACCCATTCAAACGCATACTAATCGACATGAAAATCAAGGGGAAAGTAGAACAAGAGCTAAGGAATTTATCCCGCTACCTTCTTCGCTGACCACCCGAGCCGAATCGTCGAAACCATTACACGAACCCACGTCGTGACGCTATGAATCCACCGAGGGATCGCACCAATGCCACGCTCCATTCTTCTTACCTTCACGCTCCACGACACCTCCACGCCATTGCCACCTCATCCTCGGGGCCTTCTCCATTTGCAGCCGGAGCAGAGGGGAGAAAAGGAGAGAGAATGGAGAGGGATAGAATGAGAGAACGTGAGGGAGGAGAGAAGACGTTAAGGGATTAAAAAGAAAAGAAAATTATGCAAATTTCCTCAAATCTGATTTTCTACATGAAATTTTATAAATTCATAAAAATATAAAAAAATAGCCTACGCAATTCTCAGAAAGAGCACAATGCATCTGTAGTATCCCAGAGTCTCAAAACTCAACGGTTCACTCTCCACGGGATTTCACAACTTATATAGGGTGAAAAACTCACAACACTGACCTCGGGTAAAGCCACGAGAGGGCTAGCCCAGAAAGGTCACGACACTCGAGAAACACGAGAGTCACGAAAGAGTAATTGGTCACGTGACTAGAGTACCCACCACTAGAAGAACACCCAGCTCCGTCCCCTGATGTCTTATGCTGCGCCTACAACTTGTCTACGATGCTGCCTGTACAAGCACGACAGAGACTAAGACACTCTGAGAACCAGAACGGAAGTATCGTCATGAGTGACTAGACAGGGTAACGCCCGTCGGCATCAGTCCAAGCCCATGACCACATGTGCACACACCAGCTCGTGCCCAGAGCTGGGCCTCTAGCTAGTATTCCCCCCCTGCGGACACTGCAGTACAGAGCCGGGGGCCCACGGAACTAGACTAAGAATCGTAAACCGGGAAGTGCCCCGTTAAAAGAGTCGACATGCCGTAACGTGTCGTAAGGCTACGACTAGTGGAGGATCATGAGACACAGACACTAAAATGTGAGTGTCGAAGTATAAATAGTCAAAGAAACCTTTTTGCACGTACTACGAAGCACCAATGGTAACATAGGCAACTGCCGACAGACTCAGGACAAGGCAACTAGACCTGAAGCTACCATGATCCTTGAGTCTCACGACTCGGAGTCAAGATCATCGCACAAAGCAGAACAAGCTGCAAATCAGTCTAATCCTAAGCTAGAGAAAATGACTCACCGTAAGAAATGACTTACGGAGACCTGAGGGAACACCGAGAACCCTCAACATACCTGGATACGCAGAATGAGGTAACACGATACCTCACGACATCCAGAACCACGTCTCGAACTAGACAGAACCGCCGAGACACACATAAGGTCTTACGTCAACTATTGGGTCACACAGGGTTGACCAGAACCAGACAATGACATTAAAAAGTAGTATAGAAGATTGCCCACAGCAAGAACACTCTTGGCCACCTTATATCATGGTCATAGCCCTGATAGGACATCGAGAGACATCCACGGGACAAAGGGCAAATCACAAGGTCAAGCCAAGATGAATGGAAACCAAGACATCGGGAAATGACATTTCACACAATGGTAGCCCTAGACTGAGTCGTTAGGAAAACTGCGGCAGTCTGAGAATAGACCACACTACCAAATACACACCTAATATGACCAAATATGTATAGAAATATGTATAAAATAAAAATACGTATATAATACATACTAAAATATCAGGGCTCCGATGGTGACTCCAGGTTGTCCCCCAGCAACAAAGAGGTCAGTGTCGACCGAGTAATATTATGTGTCCAGTACTGGCAGCTCACTGAGTCGGGCGGTACTCGTGCTCTGGTGTCCTTACCAATTCTCCCCGGGTGGGAGATGCCCGACCTTGTTGAGTAAGGGTCCAGGTCACTCTAGTATCGATCCAATAAACCTGGATCTATCCTCTACAGCTCTGCACGGGTGATCCACGTGTCGTCGGATGTGGGTCATCCCCTCCAACGCACCAGATAGCACAAGTACACTCCATCCTGGATAGTCGTTACCCGCTCATCTAGTATACACTCTATCTGCTCTCGCTACTGAGGTAACAAGGCTGGAAGTGGAGGCTCAGGGGTGGTGTCACTCACAAGGAGTGGAGACGGCTCAAATGGCTCACTGGGTATCATTGTCGAGTCCCTATAAGTGACTAGATCCGAGATGTTGAAAGTGGAGCTAATCCTATAATCATCTGGTAAATCCACAGCATATGCATTCTATCCGACTCGTCTCATAACCTGAAAGGGACCGGCACTGCGAGCGTGTAACTTCTTTACGATTCTTGAGAAAAATCGTTTAGGTCTAACCCTGATCATGACATAATCACCCTCCTGGAACTCACGGTGGTGTCTATGGGCATTAGCTAAGGCCTTGTATCATGCATTACTAGTCTCAATGTGACGATGTACATGCTCAAGCAATTGCCTAATATGATCCGCAAAGGACTCGACTGACTCAGACACATGGGATTGGATGGGAGATGGGACCAAGTCTATAGGCTTCCTAGGTCTACTACTAGTAACAATCTCAAAAGGACTCATGCCTGTAGACCTATTGACCGAATCATTATGAGCAAACTCCGCTAAGGGTAAGACCAAATCTCAATCCTTGACTCGATCACGGACTAGACACCTAAGAAGATCTCCCAAAGTCCTATTCACAACCTCAGTCTGACCATCGGTCTGGGGGTGATATGTAGTAGAGAATTTCAATTGGGTGCCCACCATGTGCCATTTTGCAGACTGAGTCTGCTTGTTCTTGCTGTTGCAAGGGAAGCCTCACTCCGGTTTGGAGTGAGGGGTGGATGTAGGCGGACTGGTGTCTGGCCGAACCACCTAAAAATCTACTGTGCCGTGGGTTGCCTTGTGCGTTTGTCCCTTGTCTTCTACCCCCTTCATCGGTTGTCTGAGCACTCTTGTTTATATCTGAAGTTCCCTTGAGCATTACATGTTCTGCTAAGTGAGTCTATTCTGTGTAGTTCTTGTCTGCGGAGATTGCGTGCTATTCGGTGCTTAAAGGTTTACTACTGTGTTCTACGATATGTCAGTTTGTATGCCCGCTTGGCATTTGATATTGTGTCTGGCAGAGTTATGGTTTAGTATGAGCTATTAGCTCTGCATCTGCTAATTGATTATCATTCTCTTATCTCTGGAGAGCATTTATTTTGTTTAGGCTAACCTAGATTTTAATTCTGCAATAGTTTTTGAACGGAGATTCATTCACCCCCCCTCTGAATTCGTGCCTTGCACCCCAACAAGTGGTATCAAAGCGGGTCTCTGATTCATCAGATCCAACGATCTGCAGAGGGTCCTACTATCCTATTTTAGGTGCATTTCTATTTATGCTTAGTCTATTGCGTGAATTACTCTTGAACTGATTTCCATGGCTCATCCATCAATTTTCAATGGCTCTAACTTTAATTTGTGGTTTAGTAGTCTACATAGCTATGTTAAACTGATTGATCCTGATCTGTGGAAGTTAATTTCACATGGTCCTCACAGATTACCAAAAGAAAAGTCCAAATGGACTGACAGTCACAGATCGAAGTATGGAGAAAATCAGAAAGATTTAGATTTAATGAAAGTAGCTACTGACAAGGCTTTCCATTCTTGCTTTCATGATTGCAGGTCGGCTAAAGACATCCTGAACAAACTGAAGACTGCTTGCCGTAAAAATGAAGACAACTGCATGATGGCAATTGGAAGTAATCAAAGCAGTCATGAGAGTGAGGATGACAGTTAGTTAAATCCCTTTGAGAACTATACTATAGATGATTGGGAGGATGCATATGTTGATTTATTAGAGTCACATGAGAGGTTAAGAAAATCATATAAAAATTTAAAAAAGGGTACTGGGTAAGGGCCCGGACCAACTTGCCGTGATGCACGACAACATAAGCAATTCCCCGGAGTCAACTCCGGCCACTCACATACGGGCTTTGCCTGTATCCTGCATCGCCACCCGGGCCAACCCGGGGGCGCCCCGACGCCAAGCCACGCCACGTGGCACTCAGCAAAAGGGGCCAAGGGCCCACCCGGAGACATGTCTTTCAACCCTCCAAGGTCAAAGGGAGACCTAACTAAGTCAACCATAGGCTTTGGAGGCCCGCCGTACGCATATACGGCCCACACGGGTGTATTCGGCATTCCGTCAAACACCTTGGGAGTGCATATGTCCCAGCCTTTCTACATCAAACCATGGGCCATCCCGTGGTTCCAGCCCCTCAATCGGATCCTACAATGAACCCCCCAGCAAGTTAGGGTCAACCCCGACACCCAGACATGTGGCAATAAGCCACTTAACTCTAGCATTCGGGCCAACCAGTGGCTACCCAGCCAACACATCGTATGACATGGCACACAGCCTGAGGTATGGCTCACAGCCACAAAGTGCCTCCCCTTAACTCCCACGAGCTCCCACTGTCAACCCAAGGCCCGCCGTGCGGCCCCTCAGCCACCCACCCACCCAAGCCGTTTGGCAATCCGAGGTGTGCCGGACATTTACCCGAACACCTTGCGAGCGACTGTGACAACCCAAAGAATGACGGCCCCCACGGGCCCATTCCAGCCTTCCGGAGATCAAAGTCCAGCAAAGGACAACCCCAGATGGCGCAAGAAGACCCCCGGGGGCCATCCCCCCGGGTTACGACCGGCCCTGTGGTTAGTTCACCCCAGGGGTGGCCGTGTGCCCCAGGGAGGGCGAACCTCCTTGGTGGCCGCGCCCTCCCTCCAGCCCGGTGGTCCCATGGCCCCACTCCGTCCCTGTTTGTTCGATCTACAATCCTACGGTGCAGTTCCAGTGCCGTACCAGTCTGAGAAGTTGATACGTGAGCACGATAGCACATCGCGATAGCACGAGGAATTCCTCAAGTCTGGCACGCTCGTAAGCTTCCACGTATCCTCCCAATATCCTCCCAGTTAATTGTCATTTTCTTTCTTAACCAAATTAGGAAGAAAACAGGGACAAAAATCAAATTTTATCCAAACCCTCTGGTCGAGTTGGAGAGAAACTAGCACGAAAATAGGCCTGAACTTAACAAACACTCGAAGATAATACACCTAAGAGTCCATAAAAATAAACAGAAGCTTCGGAGGATCAATACTCAGAGAGAAATCATCAAAAGAAGGACTCTAGTTTGTCCACGATAAAGCAGAGGAAGAGCAGTCAGAGCAGGACTCTCTGTCTGCACTAACAGTCTTGCGATAGACCGCAAGGGAGAGACAAACGATCCAATTATAGACCGCAAGACTCCATTGTCCAGAAGAAATAAGACCTAAGAGACCTAACGGGACTCTCCGTACCTAAACGGCCTAGCAAAGGACTACCAAGGACCTCAAACGGCCATGCGATAGACCACAAGGGCTTAAAAGATAAGGCTCACAAAATAAGATAATGAAATAGGACACTTTGCTTGCCTAGCGGTCTAGCAAAGAACCGCCAACCATCCTTAACGGTCATGCGATAGACCGCTAGGGAAGTTAGTCGGGGAAAAAAAAGATAAGACCCACTAAGCCCAAAATGCGAAGAGAAGACAAGGAACGAGGCCCAATCAGGGAGAATGACCCATAAAATAAGCCCCAAAAGTGACCAAAACGGCCCAATGATCAGTGAATAACTCGGGACATCATAAAAATAGATAAAGAAATGACCCAACTCATTGGTCATAAAACGGGTGTCAATAGATGCCCCTCCTTAATGTCCTCTTTGCATGGGAGCGAGTGGAGATAAAGCGAAAGTGAAATGGAACATAGAGATGGAGTGAAAATGTAGCGACACGGACTGAAAAGTGGGCGTTAAGGTAAACAACACCCGTCCTCAACCAACGAGTGATAGGAATCTTTCAAAAAACTTTGAACCAATTACAAGGAATGGCCAAACCGAATGACGCATGCCTGGAGGAACTAACAACTAAATGAAATAAAATATGACCAACCTCCTCACTGGAACGCACAGCTGATAGGCGGTCGGAGCAAGCGAAAAAGAAAAGAGACAAGCAACTAAACTCCAGACAAGAATCCTCAGCTAACTAAACCGAGCAAATAGACCAAAGATAACCTTCCAACTCAGAATGAAATGACTCTCCTTACCCGAGATCATGGATACGTTGCCATAGACTTCTCTCGATGAGCCGCTGCCAGTCCCCTACGATAAGTCACTGAAGAAGTAGTGGCCCATCTCATCCGTCATAACATTATCTACCAATTCGGTACTCCTAGCTGCATAGTGTCAGATAATGGCAGACCTTTCAAGAATAGAACTGTATATCAACTGGCGGCCAAATTCCATATCGACTGGAGGACTTCTTCAGTCTAAAACCCTCAAGCTAATGGCTTGGCTGAGGTCTTTAACAAAACCCTCTACAAGCTTCTGGCTAAAAATAACTAGCCACTGTAAACGTGACTGGGGGTAAAAAAGTGCTCGAGGCGCTATGGGCCTACCGAACAGTTTACAAAACCCCCATGAGGTGCTTACCATTCTCTCTCGTCTATGGGGCAAAGGTTGTCATCCCCATTAAAATCCAGCTAGCATCTTACTGTGTAGCGATCCATACTGATCTCCACGGTCTAGAAAAAGATGAATACCAGAGAAGACTAGAAGAGCTTACCAATGTGGAAGGCAAATGACTCGAGGCCTATAAACACTGACAAGCATATCAGGCTCGAATGACTCGAGCCTACAACAAGCTCATCAAGCAACGAGCATTCAAGAAAGACGATCTCATCATGATCAAGGAAAGAGAAGTCATGGTAGGACGTCCCAGTGGAAAGCTACAACCTAATTGGCATTGTCCATACATTATTGATGATATTTATGAGAGTGGGGCCTACACGGTTGTTGACCACAAGGGTAACAAGCCGTTCTCCCCTCTCAATAAGAAACATACGAAGTTATACCATGCTCCAGAGTATGAGTTCACGCACCACCCAGACTAACGCGCATCCTCCAGTCATCACCAGCAATCCAACAACCACCCCCCTTTAAGGGGAGGGACCAGCCAATTATTCCAACTGTACTCCTCTAGAGGCGGCTCCCAGTCTTTCAACTAACATGGCACCATAGCCGTAGTCTGTCGACTCACTAAGTAATTCCAGCCGCCGCACAACGGATTGATGATAATTATTCCTCCAACACCGTCCTCATAGCTACGAACTGGGGATACCTAGCATCGGTCACAACATAGCCACCAGGCTCCCAGGTAAGTAGAAAAAAATGTGGGGTGAAAAATAAAGATACCCCAGTGGCCTTAGTCAGCTCCCTCCATGGGACTACTGAGGGCAAAACAAATGTCACTAACCTAGCTGAGGTGAAAACCTGCAAGGACACCTCAGGTAAAATTGGGTAACCCCTTGGTGTGAAAGCTCGCAAGAGCACACCGAAAAAAGTCAAAGGGGGCTAGCTCTAGAGAAAACCCGAAAGGGCGGCAGAGCTGGTAAGCAGAAACAAAAAAATTCTCCTTCCCTCTCTACTTCTCAATGATTTAAGCCATTGGCTAAGACATTTTGTCGATGACAAACTCAGTACCCCTCTGCACTATTGGTGGCCTGCACCCCCAAGGGTCGGCCATTGTTAACTCAAGTTCCAATCTTCCAGCAACATCCCGGTGATCAGCTACCTAGTATCCAGCCTCTGGCACCCAATACTCAGCCCCAATTTCCAGTACCCAGCCCCCAGTTGTCGATATTCAGCTTCCAATATCCAGTATTTAGCTTCCAGTATCCAACATCTAATCCCCAATATCGGGTTTCCAGCATCCAGTCCCCAGCTTCCAGTCTCTAGCTCAGGTCAACACGCCTCACAGAGACAGGTCTCCAGCACTCAGCCTCTAGTATCCAGTTCTCAGCATCCAGTTCCTAGCTTCCAGTCTCCAGCTACAGGTCAACAGACCTCGCACAGGTAGGCCTCCAGCTCTCAGCCCCCAATATCCGATTTCCAGTATACAGTCTCCAGCCTTCGGTCTCTAGTCATAGGCCAGCACGCCTTATTTGGATAGGTCTCGAGCACTCAGTCTATCCTAACCTAGTCCTTGGCTTCCAGCCTCTAGTGCCCAACTATAGGCCAGCACACCTTATTCGGGTAGGCCTTCGACACCCAACCTCTAGTACCCAGTTCCCAGCTCCAGTGCTAGATTTTGACACTCAGCCCCAATATCCAGTCTCCAACATTCAGCATTCAGATTCTAGTCCCAATCTCCAGCTACAAGTTAACACGTTTCATGCAGATAGAACCCCAGCTCTTAGTCTCCAACATCCAGTCCCCAACATCCAGATTCCAGATTCCAGCCTCCAGTCTCCAATCTCCAACTATAGGCCATCATATCTCATCCAGGTAGGCCCCAGCACCCAGCTTCTAGTATATTTTTGACAACAAGCTAGCACACCTCGTGCATGCGATGTCATAATGGCACTCCAATTTATAGTAGAAGAATCAACCACGATAGTAGTAGGTGGTTACCAGCCAACACGTCCTACTTCATTCCACAAAGAAGAGAAGTGGGAACGACAAAAAGAAAATCTGGTAATTTGTCATTCGTGTTCTACAAAGGAGCCCGAGACAAGTCCTCGGGATAACTGTATGGCCTGTGCTACCAGGCTGACAATAAAAAAAATAAACAAAACAAAATACGGAAAATGAGGGATGAGTTAAGACTCCTATGATCTCAACTCTGCTAGACGTCTCTCGGCTGCCAGCACCTCAGCACGTAGAGCAGCGACCTCTAGGTCTCCAGACTCTACCTCACCCTCTGCCTGAGCTATCACTGTCTTTAGGCACTATACCACCTCCAGGCACTCTGCTAAGGCCTTTTTCAAGGCCTCGGCTCGACGTCTAATCTCCTCTACCTCAGTGGCTATTGCCCTACCTCTACTCCGGGCGGCCGTAGATCGAGCCTCTACTCTCTCTGCAGTGATAGTCAGCTCCACCAGCCTCATCTGCTCCTGCTGAATGGCGGTGGCCCTCCTCGCCTGTCTCTATTATGTAGTGTGATGACGGACGTACTCGGCCCATGTCACCTCCAAGGCGGCGACCCACAGCTCACGTGGAAAGCCGAGCATATGGTAAAAAAATATAGGAAGTGAGATATACTGATAACACATTCTATAACAAAATAAGGTGAAAAACCTGTGAAATGAAGGCTTAACTTGCCACCTACCTAGAGCAAGACCAGTCTCCTCCATGGCAGCCTCTACTAGAGTGCAAGAAAACAATGACCCCTCAGCAATGGAAGAGGCAGTTGCAGTTGCTCTCAAATTCTCAAATTCTCAATAATTCTATGGGGAGAAGGTTCGCAGTAGATTTTGATGATATTTAACAATTAAATATTTAATTAAACCTATCAACCATTTAAACCATCTCATTTAAACTTTCCACCACCACCATTTACCCCCATTTAACTCTCACCAATATTTTTAATCACTGTAATATTTATTCTGACCAGTCGCTGATCGACCGAGTCGGGAGGCTAGAGTACCATTCAAATGCGAGCCCCGTCAGCGAGGACCTGAAAAACTTCAGCAGATATGACTCGTCCACGGCCAGATCTCCCATGACGGTCATATAGTAGGCGACATGTTCCTTCGGGGATCCCTTCCCATTGAACTTGTCGAACTTTGGTGGCTTATTGATCCCTGGGGGGAAGCCGCTTGGAATTATGATGTGGCAGGTATGGCACCTGGTATGCATCAAACGCGACGTAGTCGCCTTTGCTTCTTTCTACGAGCTTCAGCTCGATCATTCTTTCCACCATCATCTTGTTCATGACTGTGGGATCAACCGGCTCCGGGTAGAAATGCGTCAGTTATAGATAGGGGGTGACCAGGGTGGTCGCTTGCGACGGACGCAGCAGCGGAGGTGTCTGGTGCACCTGAGGGAGCACTAGCAGAATCAGCGGCTGTGGTGGCCGTTGCTGAGTCGTCACCAAACTTGGCTCTGCTGGATGAGGCAGAGCATAGAGTGGTGGAGGGTCAGCTTGATGGACCGCTCCCCGTGATGATTCGCCCTGCGCTTCAGGCTGCTTAGAAGCTGATGATTGTTCAGTTTTCTCCATCAGCTGCTTGTTCAACAGGTCGATCTCCTGCCGGTACTTCTGAAGCAACATTAAGACCATGGGGTCCATGGCTGTAGTGCTGGGGATGGCTTCTGGCGCGTCCCCGGGTGCATTCTCGGGCAGAATATCAAACAAAGCTTCATCTTCTTCTTCCACCGTTACCACATTGGCAGTTAGAATAGTGGCTTCATCATCCTATCGGTGGTAGATTAGGGGATGCTTCCCCTTAGCTACCGCCAACAGATCTCTTGTAGCCTCAGTCCTCCGAGTGTTTGGCCCTGGCCTCGTGGCCAGTTGAGCCAACTCATGAGGGTCTTCAGGAAGCCATCCATACTGGCCGAATATGCCAGCCATATTACAGGTGAAGACCTGCATCCTTCTCTTCTGTCGGTGGACCCTCCTTCCAACCTGATCCGGAAAGGTCAACCGCTCAAAGACAGAGACTCTTTTCCTTTCTTCCCGCCGAGGGGCGATTTCATCGGCTTCGACCTCAAAGTCATCTCCATAACCATTGTCGTCAACCGACAATGCCATCTTTCTTTCCTCTTCAAGCTCTTCAACTGCCATTGGTGGGTAGTAGTCTTCATTAGCTGCGACTGCTTGCATCAGCCATTGTTGTTCAAGCGAGGGGTTGCCTAGTCCCCGAAAATAGCTCTTGACCAAATTGGTCATCCCTTCTTGCCCCCATTCTTGATGTTGGATGGGCGACAGTTGTCGTCCTCCCATGGGAGGGATGTAAGCAAGCCGGGCTCAGTCGACGGGTTATTAGAATCTTCGTCCCACAGCAGGGACGTCGGCTTGTCGAGCACAAGCCCTGAAGCTCCCACGATGTGGAGGGTCCACAACCGCTTCTTCTTTCTTCGGGGCCAGGCCCCTTTCCTTCCTTGCTTTCACTCCATCGCGTGCAGGGCTAGGACGGATTGGTACATTTTGTTGTGCAGGCTGGACTCTCTTGGGGACCTACACCTGCTTAAATTTCTTCGGCCTAGGGGCCAGCTTCTCTTGGCCATAGCGGCCAACTTCTTCTCTTTTGGCTCTCCTTCTGGCGAGGGCCTGGTAGGACTTGTGGATGAGAATGGAGGGGACCACCCAGTCAGGGACCACCCGGGCGTCGCGTCCGTTGAGGAAGATGCGGACTCCGCCAACCAGCATTGATTTATCAGACTGGGAGAGCAATCCGGTGACAACAGCAGTGCTTTTTTGAAAGCCCTTGCGTTGGCATCCTCCTAAGTTCTTGTTAATAGGAGCGGGGCGGGCCCTGGGAACAGCATGGTGCACCAGGCAGCTGGTGACCAGGGTCAGACTCTTGGGCGAGTCCGGGCAGCACCGAGCCTTCAAGGACTAGACCTTCTTCGCAGCTTCCTCGGCAAGCTCTGAGGACTCCACCATCAGCATATCAACAAAGGCCAACCCCAAGAAGCTGGGGAAGCCAATAGCAGCAGGGAACGTCCCAAAGACAGCGGGCACTGCTAGGCACCCATGCTCAGCGTGGCCGGTAACGATCGCGGGGCCAAAGTTGACACTAGTTAGTCCTATTGACATCATTGTTTGCCTGCAAAGACAAACAACCAATGATCAGTAGCCTTTGGGAGGGCCTCGAGGCCTGTATATCTCGGCAAAGAGATGAAAGGTGACATTGGTCCCACCGGGCGTGTCAGACTATTTTCGATGGGATTTATTTTTATTTGTTTCTTTATTTCTTTGGGCGTTTATTTAAAATTATTAGGGGTTTATTTATTTATTTTCACATCGATCGACCAATTAATTAACTGGTAATTAACTAGCTGATTGCCTACGCAGGCGTACCAGTCACGTGAGTGACAAGTTTATTGTGCACTCATTCTGACCCGTGTCAGGTGAGAGTGAGGTTCGGTCAAGACTAGCAGCCCGCCATACCATAAAGGCTATGACGTTAATTACATCTCCTACAAGGAGGGAACACCTTTGATTAATTACCGAAATAGCAGGCTGTCGAGGCCGGCATAGGATGCAAAGGAGGCATGTGATGCAATCATGCAAGATATTCTAATCTACCATGCATGGTTTATTAGGGTAGAACCCTCAGTACGTGGCAAAGAATTCAGGTCCGAAGACCACCATCACGCATAGCAAGAGCTTCCCATCGGGCGGAGCCCGGCTTTTCGTTAATGTCATTTGATATACCGGGGGTCCGTGCAATCAAGCATGCATTGATATGGCATGTGTGTTTAAACTAGAGCATGATGATGAAATCGTGATAATAGTCAAATTAGGCTCAGACAATCCATTTCATTCAATTTTATTGATGACCGAGTTTATTTAGTTCCGTTATCAGCTCCAGAAATCACCCCAAAAATGAGGAGAAGCTTGAAACGGCGCGACGGCATGATTCAGAGTGAAACCGGCACGGCATGCGTAGGAATAGGCTTAAAACGACGCGAGAACTGTAGGTGTAGGGTTAAAATGGTGCCACTAAAGCGTAGGCATAGGGGTGGAGCTAATATGGCACACTCCCATGTAGGCACGACGGAATAGGGCGCGCCGTTTTAGGGCACGTCGTATTAAGACGCGTCGGTCAGGAGGCCACACCGATTTAGCCCATTTGTGTAAAAATCGAGATTCTGTTGATTTATTCTTGGGTTTGTTAAAATGTTTTAAAGGATTTTGAGACTCGATTGAGTTAATTATCCATCGCATCGGCCTTGGGCCTTCCGGAAGCTAAGTCACGAGATCGCGTGAGATTCATACTCGAGAGCGGCGATCATTCAGAATCGAACAGACTTATAAAGTCAAGATTATTGAGTGGTTTATTAACTCATTCGAGTTGAAATTTCAACAGCATCTCCCCATCTCGGAGGATTGTCAGGGAGAAGCGGGGAAATACTCACGTAGCGGAGTAAACCCCTAAGAGCCGGGTAGCACAGCGGCAGCTGACAAACACGAATGGATAGGAAGACCCCGAGGGCTAGCCTACTAGGGGCACCAAGTCCGCGGGTGAAGATGTACGGATGAGGTGACTCATGATGGGAGCAAAAATCCCAAGGGCTAGCCTACAAGGGGCACGTGACTGGTAGTCGATACCGCATCCGAATTGGGGTGACCGGTAGAGAAGGAAACCCCGAGGGCCAGCCTACGAGGGGCACACATCCCACGGCCACCACAAGGTCCATTAAGGACTGTGGATTTGCATCTGTCGGGATTGACCCGTGTCACTGTTCGCTTAATGGCTCATGGGAACACTCCTCACTTACAGACGGGCCCCTGTTGACCAAATGGCCTTGCTAATAAAGCACTAGGGAATGTTCCCCTCCCCGGGTCACTGGAGCAGGATTGAGAGCACACGGCTCGGGATGCACCTAGTTAAATGACGAATTGTCATCGACAGCACTCACTCATTGGGACTCACAGAGTGAGGAGAAATGGACGATTGATGCAACAGTCAAGGGGGTTTACTACATCAGCATCTGCAAATCGCTATCGACCCATGGGACTTCCATGCCGGCGCCATCTAGATACAGGGATGGCTCACTGAGATAGAGAGACTGAACATGCCTCGACAGTAACTTTGCCATTCCATAAACCATGGAGCAAGGCAACGGAGGGAGCAGGGGAAATGACCATGAATAGGATAGTCAAGGCGCATACACAGGTACGCCCCCGGCCATGGAACCCAAGGAAACGACTGAGCAGGGCTTGGACACTGCGTTAACATGGAGGCCCCGGGGAAGGGGTGTTCCTGTAGCCCATGGGATTCCAGGGCAGAAAGGGCGTCGGTGAACCCAGATTCAAGAACGTCATTCGCGGATATAGTAATTAGACATGCAGAACGAGGGAAGAGAGAGAGAGAAGCGGCATCAAGCATACTTTATTAACACACAGCATTCACTCTGTGAATCAGGAAGCAAATGTACACGTTATGGATTCTGGCGCCGACGTTGTCGCTCAGTCGTCATTTACATTAATCGAAGAAGAAGTTGCAGATGGTGATGGGGCGACAGACATGGTGAGGGGGGAGGACGGGCTCATATCATCGCCCCTTCCCCCCCTCCCCTTCTCACTTACATTATGATGGGGAAGAAATCAAAACGGAGGGGGATCGAGGGGGAACTGCGACGACCCACCTAAGTAAACAGGGAAGCAGACAATCTTCTTCTTCGGCACTGGGAGGTTCATGCAGAGCGGAGGATGGCGGCGGTAGGCAAAAACCCTAAGAGGAAGCTTTTTCCTCAAGAAACCCTCCCCCTCGAAGCTCTGATTGGTGGAGGCTCTCTCTGGGTGCTTCTCTCAATTTTTTTTTCTAATCTCCTCTCCTCCTTTTTTTCTATCGAACCAAGCGAAGCTTTATAGAAGGAAGCTTATCCGGCGCCGGGAGGAGCACGCCGGGGAGGGTGATGCCGAGCAAGTGGACTCCAGAGCTGATTTTTGCGCGCCGAAATCAGTGGCACCAGGGAAGGGTTCATGCAAGACTCTGTGTGCCGAAATTGGTGGTGTCGGGTTAAGGGTCACGTCGCACAAGCTTTTTCGCTCGTCGTGAGTCAATCGGTGAGTTCGGGGATGGTTCCGGAGGTCACCGTTGATCATTTCTTCTGTTGCGGTTCTCGGGAAACTTTGACAGGAGGCTGACGAAGCTCTTGGTATGACATACGACCTCTCTTGGAGCTCCGTGTATGTTTGGCTTGAACGTGTGGATCTTCCACCGACACGGCACTCGGCACTGTGATCCGTGCTTTCGGCTCGGCCTCGTTGGTGCTCAAAGTTTCCTTGCGGGGTGGAATAACACCTGGGATAATTTCGCCTTGACTGGGTGATTATTGGGCCGCTAATGGACCCAATATGGCGAGAAGCCGCACCCATGCCAGGTGATCGAGGTCTTCTGCTAACAGAGCCTCCGGTTCCTTGTTATGAAGGGCTGATGGCGTCTTCCTCCTTAGGAGAGTCTTTCATTCAGGTGGCGGGTCACCTGGTAGACCATCATCCTTGGTCAGACAATGGGTGTGGTGTAGCGGCACGACGGAGTCGATGCCGGTTCATTGGGCAGGCTTGGTCGCACTGTCAGTTGGTTGTGGATTCATCCCGACCCTCCTGAGGTGGAGTCCCCGGTGTCCATTCCAGGTGACTTGAGGCTCCGACAGCTTGAGAAGACTTCAGTACATTGATTTCCATCGGCTTCTGTGCTCCAGTGGGCCGTGTCATTCATCTCTGCGGCTTGATCGCCATTGATCATATTTTGAGTGCCAACAGCCGGGAGTGTCAAAATGCATGTTTTGGTGTTGAGCATCGAATCTCCAGTTTTGTGGGATTTTTGACCGATTTAAGGGTGTGGAATCATGCTAGGAGGGTTGGGGATGGATTCCCCTTTATTTCCCCATCATCAGGTGATGATCGGGGAGTAGATCGAGGTTTTTGGTGTTTCCCATCGATTTCGCGCTCGGGTGAGCTTTGTGGTCCTTCTAGTAACCGCTAGGCACCTTCACGGTCCACAGTAGGCCGCCAACCAACCCTGTAATGTTAGCAGCCTTAGCAATCTACCCAGGATCGCTAGGCTCAGGGTGGCAATCACGTGATAGACCGCTACCCTCAGATTAGCGGTCGTTAAATGACCGTTTCCGCACGACAATTTCTTGTTGCCTTGCGGTCCAGTGAGGACCATTTGGCTGGGGTTAGCAGCCTGGCGATAGACCATTTGGCCCCTAGTGGCTCACGCCCTTGCGATCATGGCTTGACCGTTTGGCCGACCTTTGTGGTCTTAGTGAGACCGCTAGGCCCGCCTTGTGGTCCAGAGATGACCGCTAGGCTGAGGGGCAGTCCTGAGTGGACCGCCATTCCATTTTTCGTCGACCAGTGATTTTCGTGAATCGGGTCTCACCTCCAGTGACATGTCCACTAGTCGTAGCTTTCCTGCGCACGCGGGTGCGGACCCACTTGAGAGTGGTGAAGAGCGTGACCCGGTGAGAGATAGTTTTTAGGCTGGTTTTCGTAGGGCCCCTTGCCTTTGCAGCCTGAGTCCGGCTAGGGGGAAAGCCAGCTAGAGGACCCGACGTAGAGCAGATGGTCTGTGTATGCATACGAAGTTGGGGGCAGAGGACGCGCGTTGATGAACGTGACCCCAACTAGTCCTTGTCTGTGGTACTTGTTGATTGTGTCTCATTTTCTGCCAAGGGAGAGTAGGGAGACACTTGAGCGCGATTTAAGACGTCAGGGGACGTACCCGGTCTTGATTCTAGTGGGTAGAGCTCCTGTCTCCTGACATGTGTGGACTTGTGTTTTGTCAGACCGATGTTGGTTTGTACGGTACTGCTAGTTGTAGAGAGATTTTTCGTTTATTTATGATTGCTAGTTGATTCTGTTGTACTCTCGTTAAGTAGTGTTACCTTTCGTGCTTGCTCGCGTCTTTCGCCTTGTCTCTTTCGTGTGAGGTGGGGGTCCACGGGATCCCTACTGAGCCTATGAATTGAGGCTCACCTGTGAAATTATACTGCCACTTGGACGAATGCGCTCGCATCCACGTTCGGGCCCTCAGTCCCCCTATGTGTCACCTAGCGTCAATTCCCAGTACCTCCAATCCCAGCCAACACCATCCAGCTCAGTGCGAACCCATAGCTATGAAGTTCTCACTGCTCTCCACCCAGGACTTTAGGAACATATAGATTTCTCTTCAGCATGGAACGAAGGTGTTCGGATTCAATCCGATGTAAATAAACACTGATTACTTGCGGTCGGTGGGGAAAGACGTCCTGTACATGACTCCCCACAGTCGCCTGTGCACTCGCACCCATGGAACCATCTTCCCCACCACATGTCTCTCACCCCCTGAGCCCGCGTGCCGCAGCCTGGTGGGGCTTCCCCGGTCAACTTTTGGTTCCATGGGTGATTGCCGAGAAATCGACTGGTACACCCGCACTCCAGCCATGTTTCCACTAAAACCAGGAAACCTTCCGTGCCACTCAGTCTCCCCTCGACTCTCCTTCAGGCGAGTGCATGGTGCCACTTTGAGAAAGATACAGCCATGAGAAGGAGTGCCCAAAGCACACTATATTCCGGCATATCTCCTATAGCTATATCCTACCCCTCACTCCAGTCACCGCACACACGTCGTGCTGATGACCCGCCGCGCGTGAACAACTATGTAGCTTAATTACTGTGAATTGTTAGAATTTTAATGCATTTTCACACCAACCCTTAACCCTTCCGAGCCTCCCAGTTAGTGGGTGGTGGGCCAGGATTCGAATGGTATCGAGTTATTCCCGGTATCTAAATCTTGGGTCGTTACAGGTGGTATCAGAGCATGGTTTGGAAAATACATGGGAATTCAAGACGATTACAGTGATTAAGAGTCCAGAGAGTCCAGTATAGTCGGTAGCTGGCTTAGGGTGTTTTGGTTTATTCACCCGTTCGAGTTTACCATGCTATTTTAAGGCTTTGATGGCGCCAAGGAGGCGGACTGGAGCATTGCTTGACGTACCGGTGTAGACACACTAAAATTGACATCATTTTAAACATATCTCCTATCACGTTACGATGTCCCGTTTGACCTCAACTTAGCTTATTTGAGTGGTTTTTCTCATTTTTCTTAGATTTTCACTTTTTTCACGGACAAATGAGGAGGAAGACTTGTGTTCATTGTCTTGTGGCCCACATGGGGTATGTAACTCCCCGGGCTTGTGTTTATACCCCTGTGTGGGCATTGTTTTTCGTACCCCTATGTGGATTTCGTAATTATGCCCCTACATGGGCTCAGTTGTTAAACCCGTACACGTGAGTTGTACTTACGTCCCTATGCGGACCTTGTAATGACAACCCTCCGGGCCTTGTTCTTCTTATGTCTTTCGGGTAAAGGGGAGGGGGGGAAATTTCATTAGTCATGGAAAATGTGAAATGACTATAATGCCCCTCCCGAGGACATTAGAATCAAACTTACTCCCGTCTGAGGGTGGTGGTACCATGTATAGTTGACAACTCGTCGACATCATTTGTAATAAAATTGATGAAAATGTGCAAGGTTGTATTATGCTGCCCCCGACGCGTGCCAGCTGAAACATTACAGATAAATCCCTTTCATGGGAGAAATTGCATATATATCCTTTCCTTGGGGGTGAAAGGGGTGTGCATGGCCTTTAGAGACTTCACAGTCCTCTCGTGCTTGAAAATGCCTACATTTCACTCCTTGGCCCCAGTGCCTCCCATAGGGCCCTCTTGCGGCAAACCATGCCAAATTACCAAAATGCCCTTTCAACCTGAGTACGACCCTATAGTTCCCTACGGCTCCTGAAAATAGATCTAAGGCCTGTCAAAGCCACTCCTTGCTTGGTTTGTCACCCCCAAACTATAATGAAGTCCCTAGTGAGGTAATATTACCGGAATGCCCCCCGAGCATGATAATTACCAAAATACCCCTGGTGTCCAGGTAACCAATGGGGCGCCATAGGGCATTCTTAAGCTCCCCGAGCTCACTATCGCCTCCATACGCAGTAGAGTGTCACCAAGTTCAACCTAGTTTTGGCCGAGCCCTACCCGTCACATATTTATGGTCGCCCATTAGCAATCAAAAGCGTGATGCAAGCTACCTATGCTGATGTGTCCTCGATCAGAACCTTGGAGAAAAATTCTAGGCCTTATTGTTGACAATTAAACAAGAGTGTTCGGACGTTATGCCGATGTAAATCAACACTGACTGCGGTCAGTGGGGAAAGGTCCAGCACTCGAACCCTCATCGTCTTTCAGGGTTTATTCTGTAATTTTCCTTTTTCTTTATGGCTGCCCTTCTTATGAGGGGTATTCTTGTATTTATTTTTATTGGATGAATACAGAAACATAAGAGGGAGGTTTGGCCTAACAGAGGCATCGAACTCCTCGCTCTTTCTCGGTCTCTCTCTCTCTCTCGGCCTTGCTCTTTCTCTTTGTCTTTCGGACACTAACACCACGGGTCCACTGCCCGTCATCCATGTATGCAGCAGCTTGCTGCCGTGCTTCTCATTGTTGTGGCAGTTGAAGAGGGCATCGTTGCCAATGCTACTGTGGATTGACTCCCCCATTGCCTCGTCATCCCCAATCGCATCATCGGAGAAGGGAGCCACCGTGGCTGAGGCAACCCACTGTAGACTGTGGCAGAGTATTGACATCTTTCAACCTCGTTCCATCTCGGGCCTCCACGGTCATGGGACACGTGCAGGCAGATCAAGTCGGCAAAAGAATTTTGATATTCTATAGTGATACATGTTCCTTAAAAAACAAAAGTCTGCATCATACCCAATTTAAATAATGTTATTGTGTACTGTAAAAACATGACTTTGAAAACTAATACTGTGGGCAAACTCCTCGGAGGAATGGAGGGAGGGTAATCTTAGAAAAGGGGTAAAGGAAGTTCGGGAATGGAAGTCCCAACTTGAATAGGAACGAGAATGGATAAGGGGCCCATGGGATTGACGTGATAGCATAGGTATGGCTATATTGCTGGGAGTGAACTCCAGGCTAATATGAAGCACATGGATACAAGTGCAAGCCCCTTGGAATGAAAGACAATTCTGAATCAGCTTTGTCTACGAACTAGGAATCGAATATGATACTTCAACCAAATAGGGCCTCAACTTTCACTGCTTGTTTCCAAACTTGATGCACACTCATTTTTTGAACGGTGCTATGTCTCAAGGACTAGCACTTCCTTGCATTAGAATTATACTGATAGTGGTCTTTGGAGCATGCCACCAGTTCAACATTCTTTGTATCTGGTTTTGGAGACTTCCACTTTCATGAGAATTATGCTGGCTGTGTTTGAGTTAACCCCTCAAGCACAAGATTCTTTCTAGCTGATCTTAACATGGAACCATGGATAATCCCTATCAATCAGAAAGAAATACCGCAATAAATAGCGCTCCGTATAGGGGCGTCAATTAAGCAAATAGTGGCCAGTGATGGGTCGTTAATCAACCTCAATTAGAAGATAAACATGACTATCCAGGGGAAACAACGCCTTCCAAGGAGGCATTACTTGAATGAATCACGACCCTGATCAAGTCGTGAGTTAACCTTTAATTCCATAGAAACAACACCCTGCGTAGGGGCGTCAATCTGATGAATAACAACCAGATGCTGGTCGTCAATAAGCTTTTAATATAAATGACACCCCCCTTTTAACATATATTCATGCGTGTTATGTATTTGGTGTGTTGGCAGGGTTTGATGAGGACCAGGATTTTGTGGATCCAGGTCCTGTCAGCATATTTTGGGTTACCAGATTTTCAGCAGGCACGGGTAGATGCCATGGGGTTTAGCGCTTTCCTTAGTATAGAGCTCGTCCGCCCCGACCTGCCTCTCATCCAGGTGCTGAGAGAGAGGTGGGATAGGACTAGCCGTGCGTTTTTGATGCCATGGGGGCATATGGTTTCGAGTTTGGAGGACGTCACCAGGATTGCAGGGCTGATGGTGAGGTGGTGAGCAGAGTCACCCTAGCTGATTATAGTGAGCTAGCACAGCGCCTGTTGGGGCTGGAGACCATGGCAGAGGGGGAGTGCAGGACCATCTATCGTACGGACCTGACCATAGCTATGGGCTTAGGGAATTGCAGGCAGAGGTCGAGGGAGTCTCTGTTTCAGCTTTCACAGAGGTTGAGTGAGAGTGCGAGCGCCACCTATTGCCAGGACCCAGCCCAGAGAGAGCGGGTAGACATTGATTTGAGGAGGTTTCTGTTGCTGTTGCTGGGAAGATTGATGCTGGGGATGAAAGGCGATATCATCAACTGTCGATTCCTGAGCATTCTCGAGGATTTAGAGGGAGTCGGCCGATACGCCTGGGGAGCCGCCCTGCTGGCTCATTTGATGGCCGATCTGTCAACTGGGACAGGTCAAGAGATGACTGTTAGCGGCTTCTCACCTTTTCTTCAGGTATGCATGACTTTCTAAATGCTCATAAATGTAAATTACTTGAAATGATGTATGTAACTAATGCAAACTAATGAATGTAGGCCAGAGTCTCAAGTCACCCAGTGTGAGTGCCGGGGACTTCACCTCAGGAGAATCGAGATGGATCTACAACCAACTGGCAGTGTGATGAAGCCTGCCCAATGAATCGGCATCGACTCGGTCGTGCCGCAGAAACTACATCCGTTGTCTGACCAAGGACAAGGGTATACCTGGTGGCCCGCCACCTGAATGAAAGATCCTCTAGAGGTGAAAGAATGCCCTTGGCCCATCAGAATGAGGGACCGAAGGCTCTGTCAGTAGAAGACCCTGATGACCCAGCATGGGTACGGCTTCTCAACATACTGGGTCTGTTAGTGGCCGAATGATTGCCTAGTCAAGGCGGAAGAATCCTGGGTGGTATTCTACCCGATAAGAAAGCTTCGAGCATGAGTCAGGCCGAGCCAACAGCACGAATCACAGTGTCGAAGGCCCTGTCAGTGGAAAACCCGCATGCTCAAACCAAAGATACACGAAGTCCTGAAGAAGGCTATACGTCGACCCGAGAGCTTCATCAAGACTTCTCATCAAGGTTCTACGAGACAGCGGCAAGATCAATGGTCACGGTGACTCCTGGAACCAGCCCGAGACCCACCATCTAGCCCGCAACAAGCAAGTGAAACTTATACGGCGCGCTCCCTTACCAACGCACCCTATTCCCCAGCACCCCCTGTTCCGGCATGCAAAATGGTCAAGAGGCCTCTTCCCCAGCGCGCCATTCTCCACACTGGAATAGGCTTCGGCTATAAAACTCTATTGGGTTCGACCAATTCAAAGGGAGGAGAGGAGGACCAATTGAGCCAAATAATAATAATCTAATTGGGGAGAGCAATCTGAAGACAGAAGAGAGAGGGGCAGCGTCTGAGAGCCAATCAGAGCCTGCTCGTCTGAAGGAGAGGGGAGCCTTGGGGGAGAAGAAGGGTTTTCACTAAGTGGGTTCTCACTGCCGTCTTCCCCTGTCTTGCCTGAATAGCCCCAGAGTCGAAGAAGAGATGTCGGAATCTAGCACTCAATTCTTGGAGGAGAAGCTTAGGTGGGTTTTATGATTTTCTTCCGACACTTCGCTCTTCGATTTCTCTCTTCTGATATAATGTAAGTGAGGGGGGAGGGGCGATGATATGAGCCCATCGCCAATATCCAGTTCCAGCTTCAGTATCCAGTTCCGTGTCCAATCTCCACTATTTAGCTCCAGTGTCAGGCTTCAATAGCCAGTTCCATTATTTGGTTCCTAGTATCTGGCTTCAGCTTCAGCCGCCAACATCCAGTCCTAGTATCCTATTCTAATCCCAGTCTCAGGTCCCTAGCCCCCAGCCCCTAGTGTCTAGTTTCCAACATCCAGTCCTTAATCTCCAGCTTCTAGCTCCCAGCTTCCAGTAACAAGCCAGAATGCCTCACCTAGATAGGCTTCCAGTACTCAGTTCTGAGTCTCTAAGCCTAGTACCGAGCCTCCAGTCCCCAGTCCCCAGTCCCCAGTCCCTAGTCTTGGTGTCCAGTATTCAATTCCAACCTCTAGTCCCAGTATCCAATTCCAACCCCCAGTTCCTAGCGTCCCATTTCCCATTTTCGATTCCAGTGTCTAGCGATGGGGCTAGCATGCCTCATAGGGGTAGGCCCCAGTCCCAGCTCCCTGTACTTAAATCCTAGTTTACCATCCCAGCATCTAATGTCCAATTTCTAGTTTTCAGTCCCTAGTCCCAGTTTCCAGTCTCCAGCGTTGGTACCCAGTTCCCAGTCGCAACCTTTAGTTCCAATACCCAGTAGCTAGATCCCAGTCTCTAGCCCTGATGTCTAGTCTCGATATCCAGTTCCCAATATCCAGTTTCCAGTCCCAGTATCCAGTCTCCCATCTCAATATCTAGTTCCCAGCCTCCAGTTTCCAGTTCTCAATCCCAACACCCAATCTCCAGTCCCAGTATCTAGTATCCAGATCCCAATCTCCAGTCCCAGTATCCAGTTTTCAGCCTCCAAGTTCCCAGTCTCCAGTCTCGATGCCCAGTCACCAGTCCTAGTATCTACTATCCAAATCCTAACCTCCATATCCAGTATCTAGTTTCTAGTCTCCAGGTCCTAATTCCTAGCCCTAGTACCCAGTCTCTTGTGTTGGATGCCCTAGTTGATTTTGGTAGATTAGTTTCAATGATGACAAATCTAGTGTGTGTGTGTGTCTTTCAAAAGTATTTTGATGAATGCTAACGAGGTGTTCATTTCTCTATCATGCTGTGTTGCAGGAACTAATACATGGTGGACTAAGTAGGGAGTTGAATCTCTACATGAAAATGGGACGAATCGAGAGGAAAAAGCTGCTTACCCTAACAAAGTTTCAATAAGTGGAATGTGAAATTTAGTAGCTAGGAATCTCCACTAAAATAAATGAGAAAACTCGTGTCGAATAGTGAAGCAAAATCCACATATCAGCTCAATAAGTGACGAATCCTAGTAACTGGGAATCACCACTAAAGCAAAGGGTGAAACACGTGTAAAATGGTGAAATCTAATTAAAAAAATAGGGTTGTGTGAAGCTACCAATAGTCGAGGGGCCAATATGAAAATGTAGAGATGATATAACCTTTTAGTGTTCCTAAGAAACGCTGACATCCAGATGATTTACAGTTCATTTTTCATTCTCCTACACTTTTCCACTCTAGGTGTCATTGTGCTGAATGTATATCTTGCATTTGCAGTGATCATAGTACATGATTTTATCTGGCATATGAATGCACTGCCTTACTTATTTATGACTCATGTTTTCTTCTTTAGCTCAAATTCAGTGTAATTCCATACCTGATGGGGACATCTCCGACCACTCCACATTTTTTTAAGGGTTCCGTTGCTCGCCAGCTATGTCTCATCTTGTTCGTCACTTTATTTCGAGTCATATGATATATTTTTCATTTTCTTATCATATAATTTTCCTTTTATTTGAGTCCAGTCCTAGGTATAAGGATCATTTACCTGAGTCGTGAGTCATAGGGTCAATTAAGTAGGCTAATGGGTCCAATTCAATGGGCTAGGCCCATGGGCGCACCCCCCTTCCCTTGATTTTCTGTTATTAGTCCAAAAGTCAGGGACTTATGTTTAAATATGGGATTCCTATAAATAGGACCCCATTTCCCCACTTGAGAAGAATGGAATAATATTTGAATTTTGAGTTCCACAAAAATTGTGCAACTTCTCTCTCTCTATTGGGGTGGATTCCCCTTCTCTCACTTCTCTCTCTCTTCTTTCTCTCTCTAAAGAGGGGTGCACCCCTTTTCTCTCTCTAGCCCTCTCTCTCTCTTCCCCCCTCTCTCTCTTGGGTGCATCTGCCCTTTCACCTTCCCCTTGCCACCTCAGCTCCACCTCAACCAATCCCCACTAGCCATATCACCACAACCCCTAATGACTAACATGCATACTCATCTCACTTCAAATGTTATCAAAAGGTCTGATTAGGAGTTGTAAGTCCATTAGAAGCAAATTGTTGCTGACCTCATGTAGGGTAGAAACTTCAACAATGCATTTTTGGGAAAAATGTCTATGAACCCCCCCAACCCAAAAAAAGAGTAAAAAGCAAACTAAGAATGTTGGCAGCAGTGAAGGTTTGTGTTAAAACTGTTGATAAGAATCTTAAGCTACACATCATGGTTGAGGGTGCTCATTGATGCTCAGTGGTGTGCACCTGTTATGCATGGAAAAGGGGCACTGGAGTGTGAGTATGAGCCTCAAGTGTGTTGGGTGTCTGCAGGAAGTCAACTAGGAAAAAGTAAGTGTGTCCAAGGCGAGAAGCACCAAATGTGCAGCTGGGTCTTGATTCTGCACCTTCGTTGAATGGATCAGCCCCCTCCAGCTACTGGACCAGTCGAATACTACCAAAAGAAAAGAGAGAAATAGGAAAAGAGGTGGATTTTGGTTTGCAGTATATATAGATTAGAAAATTCTACCAATGATAGGTACCTGTTGAACCCGTAAAAATTTCCCTTTAATTAGGGTATAAAAGTTAATTAATTAAAATTAATTAATTAATCCAGAAACGGCGCAAAGCTAGTACAAAACCAGCTTTGTTGTCTGCATAAATCACACACAAGTCACGTGCACGCTGGGGCATAGAACCATACAAAAATCAGTGCGTTTTGTGCGCGTGGAAATTCGTTGAACAAGTGACATGCAGCAAATATAAACACACCTGTCATGACGAACCAGCAAGAAATGGGGTCTTCCTCACCCTCTTGAGCCACCCTAGATACTTCGGACTGCGATCCCTGTTGGATGGAATCCCTCTGTAATGCAGCTGTCTGCACGAAGAACAAGACGAAATGCACAAAAAGTCGCTCTCCGCATAGACTGCAGGCTTGATCAGCGGAAAAAGGCATAAAGAAAAAAATAGTGAAGAGGGACCCAACCCTTTTTAGAGTCAATTGAGGCTGGTTGGGCAAGAGGCTATGTAGTCAGAGGCGAGAGGCGACCGAGGCAACCAAGGGGTTGCCTCATGCCTCAAATGCCTAGGTGATGGCCTAGGCGTGTGAGCCCCACTAGTCGTAGCCTTCTTACGGCACGCGTGTGCCAGCCCGCCCGGGAGTGGTGGCGAGGCTGACCCGAGAGAGACGGTTGTTAGGTTGATTACCGTAGGGCCCCCACATATAGCCGAGTCCAGGCTTAGGGGGAAGAACCAGCTAGACGACAGGCCTAGAGCGTATGGTCTAAGTGTGCACACGGGGCTGGGGGCTTCAGGCCTGCGCTGACGAGCGTGACCTCAGTTAGCCCTTATTAGTGGTACTGGTCACTTTAGTGTCTTTGTCTCCACTTGGGGCATCGTAGCGAGACACGGGGGCGTGGTGTAAGATGTCAGAGGATGCATCCGGTCTGTTCTTCTGGTGGGCGGTACTCCCATCACGTGACGTGAGTTGTCGTGTCGTGGGTTTTCATTTCCGGTCTGCGAGATGGGATTTTCGTGTGTAGTTTCAGACGTTCTCTAGGAGTTGAGGTCTAGGGTTTTCGATGAGCGTCACTGAGGGCTTTTCCCTAGACGGCGAGGTCGTGACTGCGTTTCCTGACCGCGTGGTTTCGATGTGGGCCCTTGTCTGTGGGGACATGCCTCCACGACAGTGGCGTCGTATCCTTTTCTTGGTAGCGTGACTAGGGCGGTCATAGTTTAGTGGTTCATGTTCGGTTGTTCCCCGACTGTGGGATCAGGGTGTTGGGTTCCATTCTGGTACAGTATGAGTAACTATAGAGTCGAGGTTTTACCGGTCACCGACTTTACTGTTCCTACTGTTACTGTTGTTCTTGCTGTGGTTGCTGCTTTCCGTACCGTCGTCGTTTTCGGTTGGGGTTCCGCGGGACCCCTACTGAGCCAGTGATAGGAGGCTCACCCCTAGTTCGGCGGTCCCTCCTAGAGGTTCGAGGGCGTTGCGTGGAGGTTCTTAGTTGCCAACTCGTCGGTCCGAGTGTTCACTTGGCATGTGGTACATTTTATTGATTTGGACTATACTTTTGTCAGACTGGACTCTGTTGTAGTTAATTATTTATTTCTATTAATTATTGAATTATCCTACTTTATTTCCTATTTCTGTGTACACCACACCTATCCTTTTAACCCTTCTGAGTCCTCCAGCTCGTGGACGGCGGGCCAGGATTTGAATGGTTCCTCTCTCTCTCTACCAACCTCTTAGTTCTCTCTCTTCCTCTATCTCTCTCTTTTCGCTCTTTCTCTCTCTCTATCTTCCCTCTCTAGTTGAAGGGTGATCCTCAGCTCCATGGCCTCCCAGGAGAGGAATTCATCTGAACGGCGATGCAATTCCTCCTCTAGTTCTGCTATCCTGGTCTCCCCTTGTGCAACATGAGTAAGCGTCTCCTGCACCTCTCCTGTCTACCATACCCACCATTATCAGAAATGTGGCATAACGTGAACAATGGGGTTCGAATAGTGAAACATTCACCTATGTAGAAAGCATCCTCTCTATCTTTGCAGCACCCTGCATGGCACGAGCAAGTTGCTCGTTGAGCAAATTGATTTCTGAGGAAGGGATCTACAAATTAGAGGAGGCACCATTTGCCCCCACTACTGATGAGATTCCATCAAGCTAGGTGCACTATAACAATGTAAAGTGGTAATTAGTGGCTTAACACCAGGAATCTAGGGTCATGATTAGGAGCATGTATTGCATGCATACTCATCGAAGAATTTAAAGCTATGTGAGTGTCACCCAATTGCTGCTTCATGTCTGCCAAGCGAGCTCGCAAGTCTGCTATCATGGTATCACCGGTATCCTGCAGCCATGTTATAGGAGTTAGCATTGCCCATACAATAAAAAAATAAAAAAAATTCACCTCCACAAGCCCCCCAGGCTGGAGTTGCTACGCATATGTCGCCATATAAAGGTGTAGGTACTCCTCACTATCTTGCACGCGTGACTCCATGAGCGTGCCACCCTACTGTCAATCTTCATATTATTCAGGGAAGTGCACCCGCCAGTCAACACAGGCTGCCCTCCCATGTGTCTTCCTCCTAATGCGAGATGGTGCGGTGACATCCATCCATTCCTAGGCAAGCCCTACGATCCTCATGGCCAATCATAGCCAAAGTGGCTCGATTTCATTCACGTAGTGGACCCAAAGGTCCCGTCCAAACCGGGCATGACTTGTTATAACCCACAGCTAGTCGGCATTGACCATGCCCAAATAAGGTTTCCGAACAACCTACGTTAGCATGTATGTATCTTCTTAGTCATTCAAAAAAAAAAATCCTACCATCGCTACAGGGAACTCAGACTGTTATTTCATGAGAGGACTTATGTACCAGATATTCCAGATTTAAATAAGAGAATCCTAGAAGAAGCTCACCGATCAAGGTACACCATACACCCCGGAGCCACCAAGATGCACCAAGATATAAAGAGGAACTTTTAGTGGACTAATATGAAAAGAGAGGTAGGGGAATTTGTCTCTCGTTGCCTTACTTGTCAAAGGATAAAGGCAGAACATCAAAGACCAGTCGGTAAATTACATCCCTTAGACATTCTGAAGTGGAAGTGGGAGGACATAGGGATGGACTTCATCATAGGTTTGCCTAAGACCAAGGGCAGACATGACGAGATATGGGTAATTATTGATCGGTTGACTAAGTCGGCACACTTCTTGCCCATCAAAAGCAAATGGTCAGTTGATGTGCTGGTGGCTTTATACATCAAAGAGATCATCAGGTTACATGGAGTCCTTGTCTCAATCGTGTCAGACCAAGACCCTCGCTTCACATCACGCTTATGGAAGGGTCTGTAACACTCCTTGGGGACAAGACTCAACTTCAGCACTGCATTTCATCCCCAAACGGATGGTCAGATTGAGAGAACAAATCAGGTTGTAGAGGACATGCTCAGGGCCTACATTATTGATTTTGGTGGGAGCTGGCACGACCATCTGTCTCTAGTAGAATTCTTCTACAATAATAGTTATCAGGCAAGCATTCAAATGACATCATTTGAGGCACTATATGGAAGAAGTTGTCGTTCACCTCTATGTTGGGATGAAGTTGGAGAAATGCATCTTCTAAGACTAGAGATGGTAAGGGATACAACTGAGAAGGTTCAAGTCATTCTAGAAAGAGTTCAAACAGCTCAATCCAGACAAAAGTCTTATGCCGACACAAGAAGAAGAGACCTCGAGTTTCAAGTTGGAGACCATATATTCCTTAAAGTTTCCCCTAGATGGGGCATTAGAAGATTTGGTGTTAAGGGAAAGCTTACATTGAGATATATCGGTCCCTTTGAAGTTTTGGAGAGAGTTGGAAAGGTTGCTTACCGAATCGCCTTGCCATCTCAACTATCCAAAGTTCACAATGTATTCCATGTCTCTATGCTCAACAAGTATGTTCATGATCCATTCCACGTTATCGCTAACTGTGACGCGCCAATCCTAGTGCGTCATAGTCTCTGACGGACCACCTCTGGTGTGTCAGAAGACGAAATGAAACAGGTTGTGATGCACACCACTCGGGGCATCACAGTCTCTAACGGCCCTACCCAGGCGCGTTAGAAGCTGGGGAGCTTTGACGCTCCCCCAGGCACGTCACAAGGCCCAGACGCGCCCACTTGGGGTGTCACAAGCCAACGGTGAAATAGGCTCTGACGCATTACCCCTAGCGCGTCACAGCGCCTAATAGACCAATCCTAGTGCGTTGGGTGACGGGCTACGTCAACTTTGACGCACCCGTAGAGGGGAGTCATAATGTTGTAACGCGCCACCCTCGGCACGTCACAGCACATGTGACCCCAACGGTCAAAAACCAACGGTCTGATTCAACGATCGGATCACTGTGATGGACCAACCCAGGGGCATCACAGTCATGCCCACAAATGCCAAAGCTCAAAACAAAAGGAGTGTAATGCACCTGCCTAGGTGTGTTACACACTGTGGCGATCACTGGAATGACCGCCACAGCGTCCCGGCGGTGAAACGGTGAGCTCAACACAAAAATTGCTGCCACGCCCCTATACATTCATGGGAGAGGGGGAAATCAAGGGGGAAGCCCCCAAACCACTCCTAGCATGCATCTATGGCCTCGGATCAACCAAAAACACGATAAAACGACAAATCGGCTCACCACCCCAAACATGGAGATTTTACCCTAACCCGCTAAAAAATACCCCTCTCGGCTCCCATTCGGCCTACAAATCGTGGGGGATGACGGGATGAGCATAGGGATTCGTCCTCCTACCTCAATGGAGCGAATGCTCCACCGAATCAATGCTGAAATCAAAGAAGAAGCTTTTAGAACACCGCACGCCCCGCCTCCCGCTGCGAAAAGAACACTCCCGGGATCGCCTCGCCGCCGCCGCCACTGCCACGCCATTGCCGGAGTGTAGGAGGCCTCATCTCGGTCGCTCGGGGAAGAAGAATGGCGCGGTGGGGAGGGCGCTCTCCAACGGTTGGAAGAAGGAAGAAGGAGAAGAAGAAAAGGTAAAGGAGAAAGGAAAAGGGTTGGGTATTTATAAGAAAATCCAAAAAATCAAAAAAATCTGTGAATGCTAATTTCTAGTGTAGTCCCTCGACAAATCTCACTAACCCTTCAGGGGTCTCATTAGCCTCTTGGGTGACGTCCCTAGTTCTTGGTAGCGGTAGTCTGATATTTATATCGGGTTATCGGTACCCTGAACTCTGGGTCGTTACAGACAAGACTGTGATGGTCGTCACCGTAAATGCAGTTGTGGCTGAAGGCGACGGCGGGAGACCATCCACATCGTCCGAACAAAATTCAGTAGGGGAAAAAGGCATCACTCTCAACCCCACCATGCATGATTGTTGCAAGAGTACCGGCAGGAGGTTGAAACATTGAAAAAGTAGTTGAATGAAAAGAATGCACAAGCATCTGCCTCCAGACCGGTGGAAGTTCCTCCCAAAACCCTGGGAAATGAGGGCCAAACCCTTTAAGCTTTGCCACAGGCAGTCGCATCTCAGTTGGTACCTGACTACACAGGGGGCACTCCCTCCCAGTAATAACACACCACTTCAACGCAACCCCTGGTTATTCCACACCAGGGGATTGCCATAGCACCTCAGGCAATAGCAAAGACACCGCAAATGCAGCAGGCCCATTTCCGCCCAGGCCCAACCGACCAGGTGATGGCGAATAAAATAATCATAGAGCAGATGATCGAAAAGAAGCTGGCTGATAGAGGCAATAATGATTATGCCACTTTTGATGTGTACAAGGTACCTTACCCTGTCGATCATGGGGCCAAGAGGCTACCTCCCGGCGTCAATAAACTGCCAAAGTTTGAGAAGTTTAACGGACAAGGTTTGCCGAAAGAACACATAGCTTACTACGTCAACATAATGGGCAACCTGGCAGCTGACGAATCCTACCTACCCAAGTTCTACGGGTCCTCCCTTACAGGACTCGCTTTTGAATGGTATTCAAACTTACCAGTCGGGTCTATCAACGACTGGCCAGATATGCAAAGGAAGTTCCGAGAGTGGTTCCACATTGCTGAAAGAGAAATAACTATGGCCGAATTATATGCCTCCAAACAGAGAAGTGATGAGACGGCCTTAGAGTATATTAAGAGATGGTGGGATCTCAGCATGAGATGCAGGCGGTCACTACACCAAGAAGATGCAGTGTAAATCTGCAAATAAAATGGGGAGGAGGTGGGGGGCGGAGAAGGGTTTCCAGGGGAGATTGGAGGAGCTCCCCTGACAGTTCCAGAAGGGGTTAGAAACCCCCCTAACAAAATCCAGGAGGGTCCTGAAGACTCACCTAACGGAGGCCTCCGGTAGAGGAGGAGGAGGGGGGAGATCCCTATGGGAGCTCCCCCCACCGGACGTTCTGCAAGGGAGGGGGCTCCCTGCGACCAGAGGGGAGGGTGGCTCGGCGCGCAGCTCCCTCCTCCTATGTTGTCCCTCATGTCCGGATGAAAACATACTACATCCATGTAAAAGCAGATGTACATATGCATACGTATCTGTGCACACATTCTAAACACCAGCTTTTGATCCTTGCCTAAAACTCAATCATGCATTTGGGGAGGGTGAGACTTACCACATAATTTGGGCCTCTTAGCAACTTTTAAACATGTTTTAATCAGATGTTAGTAGCTCCTTAGCACAATTTTGATTAAGTGGGTTAACTCACGAGGGCTACTTTACCCCAAACTCAATCCCCTGTTAATTTGAGAATTGGGAGGGTTAACCCATAATGGGGGTTAACCCATAATAGGGGTAACCATGTGGAGAGAGGGAAAATCAACCGCCCAAGAGTACAGCCCAATCAGGTCCAATATGACCAAACCAGGCCCAGCTTTTTAAAGTGACAGTCCCATTCTGGGTCCACTTACGTTGAGCCCAAAACCCACCCAGACCAGCACTTCCTAGGCAACCCTCGAGTCCAGAAGTCCGAGCAACAGGTCGATCGGGAAGGCCCCTACGGGAGCCCAAAGCACCCTGTCCGAGCTACGCACCCTTTGCTCGGGAAAACCCCCAGCTGGCGTCTCAGGCTCAGACCGACCGTCAAAAGCTCACCCAAGTATTTGTTAAGCAGCTTTAAGGAGCGGGGAACTCCAAAGGATGAGGGAGAGCAAATGTCCTTGTGCTATAATGAGCCTATAATAAAGACATAACCTCCCCTGAATCTCCTTTGCTCCCGGGACTTCTTGGATTCTTAGATTAAACGGATAGCTATATAAATCCTAGAAGACCCTCCGGCGGAAAGGGAACAGTCCTGAGTAAGAGCCACCACACTTCTTGGTGGGGAGCGATCTCGCGCCCATGAAGCCAAGGGTTCTATTTATAGACCCTCAAACTCTCTGGACAAGTTGGAGAGATCCTAGCTAAAAAGTAGGGTAGACTCTATCAAACTCTCGAAGATAATACTCCCAAGAGTCCATAGAAACAAACAGAAGCTTCTAAGGATCTCTATTGAGAGAGAAATCATCAAATAAGGACTCTAGTCCATCCACGGTGTAGCAGAGAAAGAATAGTCCTGACAGGACTCTTTGTCTTCGCAAACGGTCCTACGATAGGCCGTTAGTCATCATAAACGGTCAAGTATAGACTGCTAGGCTTGGTCGTCCAGCAAGAGGATAAAGCTTTGAAAGAAAAGATGTTTGAACAAGATTCTGTCACTAGAAAATGGTCTAAGATTGGGCCACCAGACAGCCACTAATGGCCATATGATAGACCGCATTGGCTCAGCACACAGTGAAGGATAAGATTGAAAGGAAGGATGCTGGCTGAGGACTCTGGTGTCATCAAACGGCCCAGAGTGGAACCGCCAAACGTCATCAAACGGCCCAGAGATAGACCGCTAAGGACGTAGGCGTGGTAAAATGAACGAAAGCCCATTAAGCCTTGAGCACTGGGAAAAGAAAAGGTGCAATGCCCAACTAGGGAGAGTGACCCATAAAATAAGCCCCAAAACTAACCAAAATGGCCCAATAAATGGTGAATGACTCAGGACATCATAAAGAGAAATAAGGAGATGACCCAACTCATTGGTCATGAAACGGGTGTCAACAGATGCCCCTCCTTAATGTCCTCTTTGCAGGGGAGCGAGCTGAGGTGAAGCAAAGGCGACATGGAACATGGAGATGAAGCAAAAATGAAGCGGAGCGGACAGAAAAGTGGGCGTTAAGGCAAACAACACCCGTTCTCAACCAACGAGTGAAAAGAATCTTCCGAAAAATATTGAACCAATCGCAAGGAACGGCAAAACTGAATGACGCATGTTTGGAGAAACTAACAACTAAGGGAAAGTAAAACATGATCAACCTCCTCACTGGAACGCACAGCTGATAGGCGCTCAGAGCAAACGGAAAGGTAAAGACCATTAACTAAACTCCAAACAGGAATCTTCAGCTTAACCAGACCAAACAAATAGACCGAAGGAAGACCAGACTGGCTGCCCAGTCTGGTCCGCCTAAACCCCCTTGGGGAGGTGTTTAGGCGAACCAAACCCAGCCCCTGGGCTGGTCTGCCTAAACCCTCTCTCCACCACTCCATAAACCAAAAAAAAATATTTATTCTTAAGGTTTATGTGGGCCAATTCCAACCCTTCAACCTAGTCTGCCTAAACCCTTCCATAGCCCTTCAACTTCCCCTATAAAAGCCCCTTAGAAGCTCAAGGGGTAGGGCATGCAATCTAGAATCGATCAAGGCATCAGCACAGGACAACAGGCACAACAAGCAAGGAGATTTGTGTGTGCGGGTGACTTGTGAATCGACTTACACGTGCCGAGGGTATGTCGCTTTTACTTCCCTCATGCGACGCTTAGCCATGACACTCAAGTCCATTCCCGCTACATGTGCGGTGTTATGACAATGGCAAATACTCCCTTATCTTGGGATTGCCCACGTGTGCCCGTCTACGATGACTATGCACACTCCATGACGTCGCACCTCCCATCGTCATGAGGTCATACCTGACTACTCGACCCGAGCCATGTTCGATCCTCACCCAGTTGCTAGCCTGTGCCTTCTCCGGTCACCCAGTCTAGTCCTCCCTCGACGGATCGGGCATTGCACTATCTCGAGGAGAGCCTCTGTAAAACATGTGGATATCCACTGTATCACGCATTGACCCGGGGGCCGGCCACCCAGATGAAAATGTCCTGCGACTTACGCCAGTTGTACCTCAGCCATTACGGCCCGTCTGTAAAGCCCACGTAGATCTTACAAATTATATCATCACCTGAATGAATGTTCTTGCACCCACGTTCAGGTCCCAGCCGTCTCCCGCACTACTTGGTGCAGGTGTCCAATACCTCCGACCCCAACAAACACCTCCCGATTGAATGCAAACCCATAGCTGTAAAGTGCCCCTTGCTCTCCACCCATGGCTACAGATATATAGACTTCTCTTCAGCATAGAATGAAGGTATTTAGATTTAATCCGATGTAAATAAACACCGACTACTTGCGATCGGTGGGTAAAGACATCCAGTACACGATTCCCCACAATCGTCTGCGTACTCGCGCCTGTGGAACCTCCTTTCTATCCACATGCCACCCATCGCACAGTGCCCGGGCTATGGGGACGGCCACATTACCTCTAGCCCATGGTTACGGACGGAGGGGCAATGAGAGAACCAGTCTCGAGAGTGGCCAGAGGTACATACGAGGAAAAACCCACAGTAGACACGCGAGATACTCGCTATAATCGATCCACTGAGAAGACCCCAGGGAGGGGGATGGCGTTAATGTAGCCCTTTGGGGTAGCCCAGGGAGTGTTTCGTGTTGATAGAGGAAATCAAACAACAATGCACATATAATATGAAGAGAAATGGAACGGGGACGAAGGAAATCACTAAGATGCATAAAGATAGTTACAACCAAAGTGCCATTCCTTTTTCATAGAAGAATAAGGACAGCATATACATGGATACGATCCGACGTTGTCACTCAGGGATCGGTCACTTTACATCCTCACACTAGGAACCCAAAGGGGATATAGGAAGAAATTGCTATGTGGAAAGGAGATTAAAAGGGGATAGGGGACTACAGGCTCATATCATGGCCCGTCTAATAGCAAATCACAAGTGATTTTAGCAAGAAGGGGGAAGGAGACGATCGAAGAAACTCCTGTCACCCAACCTCTGTTCTTCACTGCAGAAATAAGGTATCGGAAATGGGGCTCTCTCTTCTCGCATTGGACCTCCCTTCTCTGTTGAAGAACGGCGGACCAAAGTCCAGGGAAACCTCTCTCAACTTTTCTTTCTCCCCAAGCTTCTCCTTTCGATCCCCCTTTTTCTCTGCTATTTTGTTTCTTCTATCATTTTCTGCATAGATGGGCTACTTACAAACACCTTATTGGCGTGACTTCACCCGGCGCGGGGTGAGTGCACCGGATCAAGGGCCGGTGGGCATAACATTTTGCGTGCCGGATGACACGGCACCAGTGATAGAAATGTATGCCCTGCAAGCCATTCACATGAGATGTGATGGCATCTTTTCTTGTAATATCTTATTCATATTTATATTAATGGCATTTATTCATTACATTTAATTTGTGTTAATGATTTGAATGTAATGAAGTCCCTGAACCTGTGCGTTGATGGCTGGATCATAATGAGATTATGATAATGAGATCAGTCATCCAGATGCTCATGTTTTGAATGTTCCCAGCCATAGGATCTTCGTCTGATCGGCATGGGACGTGGCATTGATCCGGGGACGCGGGCTGAGCTTATCTTCAAATGCTGGAACGCCTATCGCAATAGCTCCCGCGTCGAGTCATTCCGCTCCACTGGCCGCTTGCCCAAGCTGGAGCGCTGATCCATGTCGAGGGATATCAATCTTCCAATCACCATTTCGGACATCGACATTCCTGCCGGTCGTCGGGAGGTTGACGTTGCTTCGGTCAAAAAACTGGCAAAATCGATTGACGAAATCGGTCTTCGCCACCCCATCACAGTGCGCGAGAAAGGCGACCGTTACATTCTCGTAGCGGGTCGCCACCGCGTCGAGGCATTCAAGCGCCTCGGCAGGGACCACATCCCGGCGACCATCGCGAAGATGACACTGGACCAGGCTCGGCTATGGGAAATAGCGGAGAACTTGCATCGCGCCGAGCTATCGAAGCTGGAGCGGGACGAGCAGGTCGCGGAGTGGATCAAGATCACCGAGCGAATTTCATCGCAAGTTGCGACGAAAATGGAACGCGGTCGCCCCGAGAGTGGAATCAATGCTGCGGCGCGCGACCTTGGGGTGGACCGTGACGACGCGCACCGCGCAGTTAAGGTTGCCTCACTGTCCGATGAGGCAAAGGACGCCGCGCGCGAAACGGGCCTCGACAACAATCGCTCTGCGCTTCTCGACGCCGCCAGCAAGGCGACTGTCGCCGAGCAGGTCGCGGCTATCCATCAGCGGCATACCGCGCCAAGAGTGGTGAAGCTCGCCGCTGACCCTCTGAGCGACATGGAGTCGTGCGAACAGCAGGTGGGTTCCCTGATGACGGCATGGAATAAAGCGAGTGCGGATGCGCGTCAGGAATTTCTTCTGCGCATTGAACAGCCGATCATGGATCGGAGGTTCGCATGAAACCATATTCCGATTATCTCCCGGCCGAGTTTGATCAAGCATCAGAGATTCGCCGCGCATCAGAAATGCGCGCCTGCGACAAGCTGCTTGATCTTATGCGCCTGCATCATTCAAAGGGCGATCCTCACGCCCGGCCGGTATTTTGTCCGCCAGCACTGAAGAGGATTGAGGTGAGGGCAGTACCGCCGCCCGTGCCTATGGTTCAAAATCAACTTCTGGTCAATCATCGAATATAGAGGGCCAATAGTAGCCCAATTTCTTTATCTCGATTTTCATTTTGGGGCCGGCCTGGTGTGCTCCAACTGAACCCACATGGATTTCTTGCATCACCTGCCCGGCTTCTACTGAAGACAAGTAGCGCAGTAAGACTTTTCTTCAGACATCTGCCATTATTTGAAATAGAGTTCTGTTCCTCATCTCGTAAGAGTCTTTGACCCTCAGGAGCTTTATTCTTTGTTCTTTTTCTTTCGGGAGCTACTGGCGTTGGAACTAGCGTAGGAGATGTTCTCACCAATCGGGCTGTTGAACCTCTTCCATAGCTGCCACTTCATTGTCTTGTTCGTCGGATAAGACCTCTGTCACATTGGGAACTTGCCGACGGTTGATAACTGTTATGTTCAGGATTGTGTCTGGCGGGATCGCCAAAGAACTTGCCAGTTTAACGAGGGCGTCCGCCTGAGCATTCTGTCCTCGATTGACATGCTTGACGCTGATGAAGTAGAATCTTGACATCAGGCGAGTTGCCAGCCGGTGGTAGGGGAGGAGTTTCTACTTTCGCATATCAAACTCTCCTTCTAGTTGCTTTATAACTAGCATGGAGTCTCCGAATGCTTCCAGCATCTAAATTCCCATGGATAGAGTAATCTGCAACCCGATTATCAGGGGTTCGTACTCTGCTTCATTATTCGTGCACGGCTTGTTTATCGAACAAGATGTGTGTACGACTTCCCCTTCTAGAGATTTCAGGACTATGCCTGCCCCTGCTCTGACTCTGGCTGATCCAGTAGCTGAGGTGTCGATTCTGGAAGCACCGTCAAAATATAGTTGCCAGAAGGAGGGCTACGGTTGAGCAGCTTCTAGGGTTTCATCTTTAGGAAGCTTTGGTTCCAGCGGACAGTCTTCCAGTACTGGATGCTCGACGAAGAAGTCTGTAATAACTTGGCCCTTGACAGCCTTTCGCGGTACATAGGAGATGTCAAACTCCATGAGAATCACCGCCCATTTGCCCAGGCGACCTTTGAGTGCCAGCTGAGACATGATATACTTCAGCGGATTTGTAATGCCCGTGTCTTAGTGGATCCTTAGTGGTCTGGGTCTAGAATTTATCCCGTGATTTCAGGCGATCATTTCTATCCCGTTTACCCTATATGGGTTCAATCACCTCCGGGTGGCCCTCTAACTTCTATAAATAGACCCTCGGAGGTCCAGAAGGGGGCAGGAAGGATGGACGACGATCGAGTGACATCTTCACATGGAAGCCTTGTGCGTTGTTTTTGGCCCTCGAATGTTAGGTGATACCCCGGGCCTTGTATTTATGCTCCTGAGGTTATATTTGTAATTGCGCCCTTCTGTGGGCCATGTTTGTAAGTTTCTACGCACCCGGGACAGCTGAATTACGTAGTTTTACCCATATAATAGAAAATTACGAACATGTCCTTCATGGGACTGCGAGAAATGCAAGTCCTATTCACTGCAGTTTTACCCTGCAAACTTTTATAATTGGGGTTATGCCCCTACATCCCGTATCAGTGAGGAGACCTTTCATGTACGGTTGGCAAGTCGCCGACAATCCTTGTACTCACTTGGATCATACATGTACTCAATGTACTCAATTGTGTTTTTATTGTGCACCGGTCATGGAAAAATTATAAGAGAACCCTCGACTTTCGAGAAATTATGTATATACCCCTCACATTACGAATCAGCACGCGTGCGCCTTCCATGAAGTCCCTTGTTACTCCTTTCGATTTGGGACCTTGCCAACTCAGTCTTACACCTCAGTGTCACCTCAGACCTAGGTCTGCTTAGAGTCTGGCGAAATTATCCAAATATCCCTATGACGTAGAAATGGCCTAAGAGCCTTCAAAACTCTCCGAAAATAGCCTCAGCGCCTCGGGGAGTTAGGGATTTTACCCTACCTTCTCTCCAACCCGGAAATTTCAGAAATGTCTCTTAACCTGATAAAGTTACCAAAATACTCTTGAAAACTCAAGATTATTAAAATATCTTTGGGGTCCAGGAAACCTCCCGACACTTCAAAAATGCCCACTGCTCCTGTAAAATTGCAACTACGTCCTCAAATCGTAGGGTTTCTCGCCTAACCCAATGGCCCTAGATGAAACCCTAATTCCATTAATTCTTCGGTGGTGAGTGAAAATTAACTCTGAGTCTTGTAAGCAAGTATGCTCTCGAAATCAGGACCCTTGTAGAAGATCAAGATTTCTTTGCCAGTTAAACAAAGGTGTTCATTCACATTCTGAGTTTTTGTTGACCTTTTTTCTGGTGTGGCATACTGCTTGATGCGGGACGAGATGCGGCTTGAGACCAATTTGGAAGTAAACCTGAGACTCTAGGCAAGCTCGCAACTCGTCCCTAGCAAGAGAAGCATGTGGATTTGCGTGGTTGAGAAACTAGCAATGAGTCAGGGTGGTCAACACTCCTTTGTGCCCGAATCGGGTCATGGGTTGGGTCACGCTCTCACTCTCACAGCGGTGATATTAGTTGATCGGGCTAGATATCCTATCACTCAAGCAGTGACAAATAGACACATGCGAGATAACAAATGCCGAGAGAGTTAGAGATGATACCTCCACCCTCCGGGCATGGGAAAGATGATCTTGACCAAGACCCGTACTCCCGGTACAATAAATAATCAATAATTATAGCAATAAATTTTACTGTCCACTCCACGCAGGGAGGTAAAGGGCTACACGAGGGACTCGAAAGTATCGAGCTTGGGTTGACGGGCAGCGTTTTAGGTAGCTCCAGCGGTGCCGACACGTAGCTGTTTGGGGCTGGTCGGACGGTGCGTGCTGACGATCGTGGGGACCACGCAATGGTCGGGTGGCCGATCAAGTTGGGATTGATCCTATTGCAAAGAGGACTCCTGGAGGGACAATCCCTTGGAAGGGATCGTGCTGGATCACCTTGTGGAAGGTGAGACGACCTGACTTGTGAGGCATTGCTGGTTGCTGTCCCGAACCTATTTTACAGTTTCAGAACTGCGCGACTCGACAGAAATAATTGTTGCGATCAGATCCGATGTCGGATCGATACAAAACTGGCATCGTTGCGAAGCTCTTTCGATGATCTACGATCACCTGGTGTTACAGAAATTTTTCTGTTCCTGTATTCTTCATGGTTGAATTTATGATAGGCAGACTTCTAGACTTAGATCAGATTGGGAAGGGTGGGATCTGCCTAATAAGGAGGTTTGGCTGGAGCACAAACGGTGGATCTGGGACTTGATAATTTTATGGGTGAGAGAGGGGGCTGTGGGGGGTGTGTAAATTTTTTTTTGTAATTTTTAGAGGTGGTTTGAATGGTTGAAAGGATTTTATGGCAAGGGTGGTCAGATTTGGACTGTAGGGAAGAATATTACAATTGAGCTCAAAACTTGATATCGAGAATAATGTCATAACAGACTGCCCCTATTTGAGACTTCCTCTTGTCGAGGTGTGCTTAGGTTGGTTGTCTTGCCAAATTACCTCTACCCTCATATTCTGGCCGAGTAGAGAAGAGAAAAAGACCTCGTGCCCTCGAGCATGGCCCAAGTAGCAACAATGTTTTACCAAGAGAGACGACTAAGGACGTCATGAAGTGTGTGCGGTGCCCAGCTAAGGGTTGCCCTTAATGAGTAGGGAGAAAATGTCAAACTCCTAGCGCGGGGTTTTCATAGCCAGAGGATGCTACAATAGCAAGCCTAAAGACTCTTTTGAAGATTAAATTGAAGACCTAGGAGACAAGTCTAGACTACCACTCTTGATCAAGTTAAGAAGCACTTCATTTTAAAAAATCGTGCGTAAAGATGCAAACCTACGCAAATATGTTACCCTGTGACCTTGCTGAAGTAGTTGCCGGAGGTAATCTTGATCATCATTGGATTCGTTGTCCTCAACAGAGAAGAATATAAGAAGCAAGGAGTTGATGTGGCTTAGCAAGAAGGAGTGGTGCCGAGACCTGACTCAGACGAAGAAGGAAAATAGGAAAATAGGTGAGGAGTAGAACTCCCGCACTAAGGCGCAGAGACCCTGATCACATGGAAGGTCTACAGAAGAAAGGGGAATTAAGAGGAGGGGAGGGGTGAGGACTAAAGCCCCAAAAATAGTGTGAGAACAGGCAGATGCCTAAAGCAGTGGATGTGGAAGAAGTCAGGTCAGATCCGAGATCGAGTGGAATAAAGAGAAAGAATTGATAGATGGAAAGTGGTAGATCCGGAGGGTCTGGAGATAAAGGAGGAGAATCATGATGGGAAGAAGAATCATCCGGAGGTTCCGGAGGTTCCGGAGGTTCCGGAGGTTCTGGAGGTTCCGGAGGAAGAAAATGAGGAGGGACACGATACCCTGGGAAAAGGTATGGGAAAAGATAAGTTAAGAGGAAGAAGAGGACAAAGGATGCCATGTCCCGAAGGAGTAGAAGGATAAACTGGAAGAAAGATGGGATGTCCGGAGGCTCCAAAGGAAGAAAATACCGAGGGATGCGATGCCCAGGGAGCTCCCTCCCAACCCAAATTCGTAGCTCTCTCTCCCTCCACCTGGTAAACCACCTTCCAGCCCCCATTCTCCCCCTCTTTCACCTTAGTTTGCCCCCTCCAAGACCCCCTAACAGATAGGGGTCACCCCCGTACATCCACCCCACTTCCCCTCCCATAAACCCGATTTTTCCCCCATCATCTTCAACCAACAGTTTTCAGTTCGGAGGTAGCAGAGAACTTGAAGACTGCAGAGGAAGCTGTGATGCCATCCGGACGTTCCAGAAAACGCAAGAGTAACCCCTGGAAGCGTCTTCGAGTCATCTTCGCAACGGTAGTTGTCTTGTCCTGTTCCGAGCTCGTGGCTGTCCGGGAGAGACGATCTCCTCCGACTGCGCAAAAGGCTCATGTCCAGCTTCCAGAGGCAGAGTGTTGCAGTTGCCACGTTGGCCCCTTTGAAGATATGGAGGCAGCGTTCGACTGAGACCTTCTTCTACGAGTTCCCCTCCTCTTCCAATAAGCAGAGCTCCATTCGACCACCGGAGCGATTTCTTATACCTTTTCTCCCCAGAGTGCGCAGTTCTATCCACCCAGGGACTGAACTAACACCCTGTTAGTGTTCGGATTGCTGCGGTCTGCTCTGACATCGTCTGGCACCGCCGTGGGTCTCGTTTTGAAGGCAGCTCGTCCACAGTTCCAACGCCACTAACCGGGCTCAATTTGGAGTTCGGGGCTGTTTGTGGTGGCTTTGTCTTCTGGACGCTACAGTGCTAAGATAGTCCGAGCCATAGAATAGAGTCCGTGCTTCCAGCTTCACCGCGACCGGCGACGAGTTCCCCAACTCCTGTCAAAATTCCATCATCCTCCTGGACCAATCCACGAAGTCTTGGCGCTGGTCTTGTTGACAACGGAGTTCGGGAGCATCCGCAATAATTTCGGCATTGACAGTCTGTACCCTGTTCCTGAGAAGGGACAGATTCACCTCCGGCGTTGCGAGAAGTCTGTTTCTTCATCTTCCCCCTCCCCGCTTGGCCCGCTGAAGGCCCCTCCCTATGCGGAGGTAGTTTTAGTTGTAATTCATTTAACCCCCACCCCAAGATCCCCCTCCTATGTGAGGCGTAGTGGTGTAATCCATTGAGCAGGTTGGTATCAACATGCGGCCAGACACCGCAAGGATCGGTTGAACATGATTACAAGCCAGCGCGCCCCTCTGGGGGCAAACCCAATAGCTCCAGGCCAAGACACCTCGTCGAGATAGGTCTCCAGCACCTTCAGACCAAGATGCCTCGCCGAGGCAGGTCTCCAGTAACTTCAGGCCAAGACGCCTCACCGAGGCAGGTCTCCGACAACTTCAGGCCAAGATGCCTCGTCGAGGCAGGTCTCCAGCAACTTCAGACCAAGACGCCTCTCCGAGGTAGGTCTCAAGCAACCCTAGGCCAAGACACCTCATCGAGGCAGGTCTCCAGCAACTTCAGACCAAGATGCCTCGCCGAGGCAAGTCTCTAGCAACTTCAGACCAAGATGCCTCGCGGAGGTAGGTCTCCAGCAACTTCAGGACAAGACGCCTCGTCGTGGCAGGTCTCCAGCAACTTCAGACCAAGATGCCTCGCCAAGGTGAATCTCTAGCAATCTCAGGCCAAGACGCCTCGTCGAGGTAGGTCCCCAGCAACTTCAGGCCAAGATGCCTCGTAGAGGCAAGTCTCCAGCACTCTCAGACTAGGACGCCTTGCCGAGGCAGGTCTTTAACAACCCCAGGCCGACATGCTTCCTCGAGACAGGTCCTTAGTAACTCCCGGTCAACATGCCTTGTCAATGTCGACCGCCAACAACTTCAAGTTAGCGGCCCTTATCGAGACTGACCCCCAACAACACCAGGCTCACATGCCTCGCTGAGTCTCGCCTCCATTAGCATCAGGACAATGCACCTAACTATGGTAGGTCTTAATCGACAATGGACTAGTATGCCTCGTCGAGGCAAGTCCATGACACAACTCCAGCTACAGCGCCTCAAAGGTGTGACCAGTCCGTCCCATAGGATGGTCGACACCCAGTCTGGCCAACGCACCTCTACAGGTGGCCAGCAAACGATGTCGACATCCCACAAGGAAAATTAACCACCATAACAGTGGAAGGCTGCTAGCGACCAACCACAGGTGTCATCATGAAGCCTCAATCAGAGCAACGGCCATCTCGTCGCCAACCAGCAATCCCAGAAGCCAAGGGATAGGTGGCCCTCCAGTTCCCAAAACTCGAAAGCCTCAAACCCCCTAGGGAATAAACAACTACACAATTAAACAATTATATAGTCCAGAATTCCAAGTCTATAATAAGTACAGTCAACAGAAATAAAAGTAAAAGACCACGGGGCATACCCCGTCTCTCGCAACTGGCAGCTAAACCTGATCTCCGGTACCTCGAGGAGCAAAGGAAGCACTATGCGTGAGCTTCGCTTCACCTGAAAAATAAAGAGAGTGAGTCTCTTCTCATCGACTTAGTAGGGCTCCAAGGGATCCCCACCATATAATGGTAAATACAACAGGGCAGTAAACAACTAACAACAACAATAAGTAAGTAACAGAGGAGGCAAGGAACAAAACTAAAGAACTCTATGCACTGAGCCGCCAAAATGGTAAACCACATCAGAAGGAAACCCTAGCCTCTACCTCTTAAGTGATAGGAGTACTACCCCACTAGAATCAAGGATGGAAGCATCCTCCTCTGACTTATACTGTAGTATCAGATGTCTCGCTACTCACTCCAGGTGGAAACTGAGACACCGTATACAGTACCACTGAACAATGACTAGCTGGGGTTACACTCGTCAATCCGTGTCCAACGCCCCCAGCCAAGTATGCACACACAAACTATTTGCTCTAAGTCAGGTCCTCTAATCAGTTTCTCCCCCAGTCGAACTCTAGCTATAAAGGCAAGGGGCCCTACGGTAACTAGCTTAAAAACCGTCTACTCGGGTAAATCCTCCACCACTCTCCGGTGGGTAAGCAACTACGTACGTGCCCAGGTCAGCTCCATCTAGTGGGAAGATCAATGAAGGTGATGACTCACTTTAATAGTGGAAACCACCGGAGTACCACCGGTCTGCACTAACTCATCATACACATGTAATGCGTCACGAGACAACCAAGACTATCGAGTCGGAACCCAAGTGCGATTTCCATTAGACGTTAAATACATGCCTCGAAACTGGGTCATCGGGCATCGATCCACAAGACAGCCCTCATAGAGATGGCACGACCAAATTATTCTTTATTTTATCACTAACTATCCCATTTTGCATTGTTGAGGTGGAAACCCAATTTTTTGGGCCGAAACGGCCAAAATCGCATTGGGTCGGTCGACCTTTCTTAGGGGTCGGTTGACCTAGTGGGAGCGTCCGGGAGGACCCGAACTAAAGTGAAAGGTCTCTTCGTTAATTCTCTGGTCGGGGAAGGGTCCGAACCAAAGTGGAAGGGTTTCTTCTTTAATTCTCTGGCCGGGGGGAGGATTCGAACCAAAGTGAAAGGGTCTCTTCTTTAATTCTCTGGGGTGGCCGTCCTAGCCAAGGGTAGAGTATTCGCCGACTTAGACAAGAGGTCACGATGCCGACTACAAGAAAGGTCTCTTTGTTTGTTCTTTTGGATGGCCAAAGGCCGAAGGGAAGAGACCACATATATCTTGTGACTTTCTTTCTTTTCTTCTCTTCTTCTTTTTGTTGAAGAGGCGGGTGCAAAGACCACGTCTGCCTTATAACTATCTTTCTTTTCTTCTCTTCTTCTTTTTTGTGAAGACGCGGGTGCAAAGACCACGTCTGCCTCATAACTTTCTTTCTTTTCTCCTCTTCTTCTATTTTGAGGTCTCCAGACGGGGAAGTAGAGTTTGTCGCTTTGTCGGCTTGACTGCCTTGGTTATTTCTTCGGGGGGGCCCATGGTCTGGATGATCGGCTCATATTTTTCTTTAGGGAGGCGATTGTCGTATTCCCTCTTTAAGACGCTATCCTTCTATTCACATAGAATGCATGTGAGAGGCCTTCTGGTTGAGGAGCTTCCAGCCTCTTATGGGGCTCAATGGCTTGACGACCGACATTTGGGGTAAGCTCTGTGGTTCCCGGTGGGACTTCAGTGCCCACGTAGTTTGCCTTCGATGCCCCTGGACTTAGTTGTATTTCTCTTCAAATGTGCCCCCAGGTCAGGGTGTAGCCCTTTTTTTGCTTCCATGCCCCAAAAGTGGGGGTGTATTCTACCCCTTATGCCCCCTGAGTGGGGTTCAATTTTGCTCCTTATGCCCCCAGGTCGAGTGTGTTTCTCTTCAAATGCCCCTAAGCCGGGGTATACTCTTTTCTCAAATGCCCCCCTTAGGCCGGGGTGTATTCTTCTTCACGTGCCCCCAGGTTGGGGTGTAGTTTCTTACCTCTTGTGCCCACACGGCAGGATGTATCCTTTCTGATGTGACACGACCTCGGACCTAGGCAAGCAAGCACAATTCGCAACTCGAACGGGCCGATATCGGCGGCCAACTCACACTCCATCGACAGAACCACGGCGGTGAGCATGTCCACGGCCCGCTTGATGGCCGTCTCCACCCTGGAGAGTTCCTGCGCGGCTGCACCGCACAGGGCCTCGGTGAGGATGTTCGGCTGCCGGCGGTGCTGCTGCTCGATGAGCGCGAATGCGGCGGCGCTCCGAGCGAACCGGGGCAGCGTGTCCCGGACCATCGAGAGGCCGTCGAGCACGGCCGCCTTGCGGTCCGAGATGCCGGTCCGCTGTTCGGCGGGGGTCACCCCCTGTGCCAGGATCGATTTCACGATGCCGTCCACGTCCTCGGGGCCGTAGACGCGCTCCGTGGGGACCGCCGGCGAGGTCCACCACGCGAGGATCTCGGCCGCCTCGTCCTCGGTCCACGGGCCACTGCCCTGAAACCCGCCGTCACGCTGCTGCACCGTGAGCATGTCCTTCACGGTGGCCCCCTCGGTGCCGGGGCAGTCGCAGTTCTTGTGCGCCTCGACGCTCTGGACGTCCAGGCGCCGCTTGAGTTCCTCGGCCGTCACGGTGCGCTCGGCGGGGGCCTCGGTCTGTTCGCTGTTCTCGGTGTCCGTCATGCCACGAGCTTACCATGTTCTTGGTAAGGCGCAACACCCCATGTCGATGAAAATCCTTGCGCAGCAAGGGAAAACCCCGCCGGCAACGGGCCGGCGGGGCATCCTTGCGGGCCGAGGGTCACTCGGCCGGCGCGTCCTCGGCGCCGGTGTCGCCGGCCGCCTTGCGGACCTTCTGCACCTTGCCCTTGAGGACCATCGCGGCGGTGTCCGCGTCCGCCGTGAGGGACACGAGGGTTGCGTCACCGTGGCGGACGGACACCGAGACCTTGGCCTCGCCGAGCGCGCCGAGCGCCTTGACGGCTGCGTTGGTCAGGTAGGCGAGGACCTTGATGGAGCCACCGCCGTAGGTGATGCCCTTGCCGCTGTCCGCGTGCGAGACGTTGATGTGGTAGATCTCGGTGTCGTTGGCCTCGGTCATGATGCGCTCCCTTGTCTAGGTCTTACGGTGAGAACGGCCTATCCGCCTCGCGCCGCCCACCGAGCCCCCGGCCCCGATGGACGACACGAGCCGTCCGGACGTTGTTACGCTTTGAACCCCTCGGCCCGCGCGACCTTCCACCACGCGAGCGCGAGGGCCTTGTCTGCCGGCGCCTCGGTCGCGTCCAGGTGCCAGACCGCCTTGGGCTCCTTCTTGCTACGCGGGTTGGCGTAGAACGCCTCCTGCTCCTGCCGGAAGTCGTCGAACGTCTTGCCGTTGCGCATCTCCTTGATGGAGTAGCCGGCGCGCAGGCGGCCGAGCGCGAACGGGGTCGGTGACTCGTGAATCTTGTTGAGCGCGCCGATCACGTTGCCCCAGGTGACCTTCCACCCCGGGATGAGCGCCGGCAGCTCGTCCGCCGCGATCTCGTGGGTGCGCTCCTCGAATTCGGTGTCCGAGCCCTCTTTCTTGGCGCGGTAGGTATACCGCATGGCGCCGCCGTCCAGCACCACGAGGTCCGTCCTCCACTCCTCGCGGGTGGGCTTGAGGTTGTAGGTCTTCTGCAGGTACTCGGAGACCTTGGCCTCGGGGTCGAACGAGCGCGGCACGAGGACCACGAGGCGGTCACGGACCGTCTCGATGGACGGCCACGGGACGAACGCGCCGCCACCGGACTTGACCGCGTCCGGCGAGGCGAACGGGTCATCCATGTCCGCCTCGGTGGGGGCGGCGAACGGGTCCTCTGGCATCTCGGACATACTCACTCCTCGGTACTCGAAAGGGGGAACTCCCCTCGCTCGGGTGGAGGGAGTCGAACCCTCGCCCTCGGGCTCCGTGAGACGAGGGGGCTGCATGCCGCCGATCCCGTCCCTTGGCCCGCGCTCTATCCGCTGAGCTACACCCAAGGTGGTGCTACTTGCCGTTCTTCTGCTGCGCCTCACGCTGCATCCGCGCAATGTCGGCCCTGCGCTGGTTCTCCATCCGCTGAAGGTCCCACGCGAGTTGCTTGTCCGCCGCGCTCTGCTCTTTCGCCATCGTGCGCTCCTCGGGTCGTTTTCGAGGCTCGGCACTTGCTGAGGTGCCGAGCCCCTCTCTGCGTCAGTTCCAGTCGAAGCCCTTCACGCTCTCACCGCCTCTTCTGGAGTTGTTGTGCCGCTTGCCTTACAGCTCATAGCTTACTCAAATCCTGGTAAGAGTCAAGCGCTCATCGCGGTGGATTCGAGCCGCGCCTTGGCCTGCCGCGCGCAGTCCGCGAGCACGTCACCCCAGATGCCCTTGGCCTTGCACTCCTGGACGAGCGCCGCGCCTTCCTGGACGCTCTCCACGGCCGCGAACATGGCCGCGTAGCGCTCGGTGTCCGTGACGCTCGGCGCCGGCCGCAGCCACCCCCACGGGCTCTTGGAGCCCTTGGCCTCGGCGCGGTCCTTGACCACCTCGTACGCCCGTTGCGCAGTGGCCCACCCCTTGACGATGTCCACGTTGTACACGTCCACACGGGGCTCTCCCGGGGGGTGCTCGCACGTCTTGACGCACCCGTACGCGCACGGGGCCACACGCGGCATCCAGAGCACGTGAGCGATTTCCTGATCCACCTTGGGCATCTCCACCCACCGGTTCTCGTGCGGGTCCCACATGGCGTCCCCGTGCGCGTACGTGGCGAGCTGGGCCGCGATCTCAAGGAACGTCCAGAACCGTTTCTGTGTCTTGAGGTCCCCGATGTGGAGCCGGAGCGTGACGAGGTCCTCCAAGATGTTGTCCAGGGTGCCGCAGACGTTCAGGGACTCCACGAGGATGCGGCGCTCCTGCATGCCCTCCACGGCCCGCAGGTGGTGGCGCACGAGCGCCGAGGCGTAGAGGGAGAGATGCCGGCGCGCGGCCGAGGCGTTCGCGAAAGTCGGGAGCCCCGCATGGTGGTCCTCCACGAGCGTGTGCCGGTTGATGCCGAACATGGTTCCCTCGGCGCCACCGGACGCGACCTTGCAGCGCTCGGTGTACGCCTCAACCCACCGCTTGCGCTCGTCCCGGTCCATCGCGGCGAGGTCGGTGTCCAGGAGTTCGCGATAGAGCGCGTAGTCCACCTTGATGCCGTAGGCCATCTGCTCCAGCTCCCAGAGGCGCAAGGCGAACTGGTCCGAGTAGGCGGACACGAGATTCGAGACGCGCTGCCACCCACCCTTCTTGTGGGTACCGTCCAGGTTCGGCAGGCGATACCGGCCGCCGGTGATCACCTCGGCCCGGTTGCCCACCGGCCGCGCAAACGGGTCGTCAATGTCCACTGTGGTCATTTGTGCTCCCTGTCCAGAACCTCACGGGCCGAGCCCATCGGCGACAATATTGAAGTTCACTTTGGGGCGTTAACATAGTAACATGAAATTTGGTCGACTTAGCGTCATTTTTGGCGTGTTTACAGTGAGTTCTCATAAAAACCAACCCTAATATGCATGCTCTTACGTTAAACGATTTTAGGGTTTTGAGGAACAAAGATGGCATGTGACTGATAAAATGGAAGGTGAGTTTGCAGCGAACGGAAGGTTTTAAGACCTTGTCATTGCCGACTTCTGAAACCTCCAGAACTGTGCATCCCTATAAAAACTCCACCCCATCAAATGTGGGCAAACCAGTTGTTGCTGTCTTCATTTGCGTACGTGACCCGCATTCCCTTCCTCTTACCGATCTCCTTCCCGTGCTGTGGACGTGAGGTCTTCTTTCCCTTCCTTTCTTCCTCTGCGATGTGAGAAGGCTGCAGACAGGAGTCATCATCCCCTTCTTCTTCCCTTCTTCCTCCTATTTTGCAGCATCACCAACCTCCTACGCAAGGAGCCTAAGGTGTTTTCTTCTTCCTCCATCCCTCCTCCTGTGTCTTGCTTACATCAAGAAGAAGCCAAAGACACCTTCAACTCCATCCTCTGTTTCAAGTTACGTGGATCGAGTACCATTCTAGGAAGAACCATCAACTGTTTACAGTCCAAATCGATCTAAAGGTAGGCAGTCTCCCAAGCACAACAAGATAGAACTAGCAAAGAGCTTGCATGTTATCTTAATGATCATCTTTGAAATCACCATGTTCAGTTTTCGTTTAAATAAGAATTAGCATCCACATGATAGTCCGCTGTTTGAAATAGCACCCTACCCTGCGGATGCTATTCGTTCTTGAGTTTTTTCATAATATTCGTATTTCTGAGAATCCGCGCCCATAATGTGGGACGCCTATTCTTTTATGCGCCTGATAAACAGGATGCTAATATAGGAGAATTTGCGTGACTTGATCGTTTAATTACAGAAAGTAGATAATCTAAAATTTACTGTCCATATAAAGGTAACCGTGCCTGTCAAGAAAGGCGTGACTTGTTATAAATGTCTGACCAACTGGACACTAAAACCAGAAATACATGTTAGAGTAATTAACTTGATTAGTAATTTCTTGTAAACATAATTAAATCTGCGCCTGTCAGCCCTCTTCCAGCCACCTCCCACTGTGTTCCACACCTCCAGCAACACTCAAGCTCACTCCCAGCCGCCCGGAGTCCACCTCGTCATCTTCCTTGGCCTTGCGTTGGAGCTACATCGACCATGCTACTTGCAGTCTCAAACTGAACCTGAGTCCAGCTTGCATACTCTGCCACACCCCCAGACGACATGAACCAGTGTCTGCACTCTTCAGAGACGTCGTGCTGCTTCGAGACAACTTCACTCCAGAAGTGGTCCCGCCCCGTTTCGACTTCATCACTGATCGCGTCGACCATTTTCGTGCAACTGCGCTAGATTTGCACCTGCACCTGAGTACCCTTTGGTGGTGGCTACACCATCTTCTACAGCGTGAATCAGCCCTAACTCTCTTCAGAAGAGTTCTTCCACTACGAGTCACCGTCAATCCAGAGGTGGTCCCATCCATTTTTGACATCAGCACAGCCTGGGGCGTCCGTTCTCCTACAACTGTGCTTGACTGGTGCGACCCAGTCCGCCCAAAACCTGCAGCAGACTTGTCAGCCTTGGCATGCCTTCTTCTGCTGGGTTTCGGCCCGAGGTGTCTTCACCAGAGTTGTGCCCCTCGATGACACGAAACCAACCCAGTGGTTTCGCCCCGTTCTGACTTTGGCATCGTAAATTCCACCACAGCCATCATCGACCTATCTGGCTGTTCACCCAGGAACCAGAAGCCAACCATTTTGGCAACTACGACCGGCACAGAAATCCGACAGCATCCAGCTTTTGAGGGATCGTAGTGCCCTCTGTCTGCTACGCCCACGAGTTGGTCCTGTCACTTTTGGAGTCCTACAGCAAGCGTACTTGTCGACGCATCACGACCGCGCCATCTAGTCCTGCGAGGCAGAATTGCACAGGCCATTGGCTGCGACCTCCTCCACCTTCCAGTGACATCGGCTTGACATTGGAATTTCAAGCATCCTTCGGCATCCCCCAGGCTTCGTCCAGGCATTGACAGCACCATGATTGGATGTCGGAGCTAAGCGTACGCTACGGAACAAGCAAGCGCAGACCGACAGTTTGGTTTCCCCTCCCCTTGTTCCCCCCTCCTGCGCGAGGGTAGTGCATGTAATGGTTTGCCCATCCCCGTAGAGTGTCATCATTTACAAAGTCCTTTGCTCGACATGTCAAGAGGTTGCATGCTTGCAAGCACATTAATAAGGTCAACGAGGACTCCAAGAGGCAGGCAAATTCACTTGAGTGCCCCCAAGAGTTCCATGAAGATGACTCTGGGATAGTGAGGACTAAGAGGCCCTTCTCGGGAGTTTCTTCAACATCGAGAGCTTGAGATAACAAACCCTTCAAGGTCTTGAGGCATAATGGCAACCACGAGTTGGACCTTCCCATGGATTATGGAGTTATCCCTGTTGGTAACATGGTAGACCTTGTGCCCCATAAGGGCCCCGCGATGGTACCTAGTGAGAAAATTGGGATTATTCTCCACCTTGTGAGTGAACCTAACTTTGAGGGACCTGTTTTAGCTTTGAGTGCCCAGCGTGAGCAAAATGAGATGATACTAGATGAACATGGTACCATTATCAGGAACAAGGTATATGAGCATTTCCTCGTTGGGCGGAAGGACCAACCTCCGTCGGGACTCATGGCCGATCTGGGAGACGCTACTACAGTTCGAATTAGGCTGGCAGATCTGTTGTCACGCCTTGAGCGCGGAAGGAACCTAGAGTGCGTGACGTGTTATATTCGATCATGTCAATCAGAGTGTAAGTGTATTCGACACATAGACAAGTAGGCAAAAGTAACGATAACCCAATCATTTATTCATCATAACTTTGAAATACTTCTATTACAATCTCCCAACAAAAGAACTAGGACTCAATAAAAGAAAAAGTACAATGGATGACTCAAGAAAGTAGAAAGGACATTGACGATTGATAGGGCTCTAAGCTCTTCACTCTTGTCCATCCCCATCCAATTAAGTCTTGTCATCAGAATTACCTAAAAAATAGGGGAAAACACTAGGTGAGCAAATGCTCAGTAGGAATTATATCTCAAGTGCTAGATTACTTTAAGTAAATTACATGTTACATGAATGCAAGTATAGCTATACATGTTCGCATGAAACAACACTAGAGAGAGAGTATAGCAAGAGATAATTAAGTGAACTAACAAGTCTTTCAAGAATTCATGTCAATATATATCGAGATGAATAAGCATGTACATTTATCAAGTCATGTCAAGAATTGGCTATCACGATGGACCTACCCTTTTTGGGCTTGGGTTTAAATCCTTTGGGCTAAATCAAATGGGCCTTTAATCATAATTCTTTAATAGCCCACTTTAAATGCTTAATAATTATATTTAAATCTAGAAATTTTCTAGAAAATTCTTGGCCATTACAGACCATCTCAAGGTAATTTATGAAGGGACATCCCAGGTACGTGAAACTAAGGCACACTTACTAGTTTTAGAATATGAGAAATTCAGAATAAAACCCGATGAATCAATTTCAGATATGTATGCTAGGCTAACAATGCTTACTAATAACTTGACAGAATTAGGAAAAAGCTACTCTGAGCAGAAGATCGTAAGGAAAATTCTCAAATCATTGACTCCTGTGTGGCATACTAAGGCTACAGTAGTTGAAGAGTCTAAGGATTTGGCAACTACTAAAGTTGAAGAGCTCATAGGGTCTCTTATGATTTATGAGATGAACTTGAAGAACAAGGAAGTAGAGGTAAGTAAGAAGAAGCCTCTGGCTCTAAAGGCTGGACCAAGTAACAAGGATACCTCAGATGAAGGTGAATTTTCGAGTAGAAACCAAGACGAGGATGAAGTAGCCATGCTTACTCAAAAATTTAAAAGGTTCCTAAGAAAGAATGGTAAAGACTTTACAAAAAGGAAGCCACAGGTAAGGATGGGTTTCAGGTCAAAACCTAAGAATTTTAAGAAATCTGAAAAGCTTGTTTGTTACTCATGTAGGAAACCCAGACATATCAAGTCCAAATGTCCAAAAAGAGTAAAGAAAATAATACCAAAATGGAAGGACAAGAAGAACAAGACCATGGTTTGCACGTGGAGTGATGAGGAGGAGGAAGAAGAAGAAACTCGCTCCATAGAAGAATAAAAGGAAGATTTGTGCTTGTTGGCCACAGGAGATGAGGAAAGTGAGGTAAGCTCTCCATTTGAACATTTCTGAACTGATGATTGGGAGGAAGCTTACTTTGAACTCATGGATAAATATGAATTGTACAAGAAAGAAAATAAGACTTTAAAGAAGAAAAGTAACACCTCTGTACATGATCATAGCCTGAATGAGAAAAGTGCTTCTCTAGAATCTGAAAACAAAGATCTTAGAAAACTGATTGAAAATTTACAAGTGTAAAAATCGGTGCTACAGTAGGGGAGAAGGGAGTTCTACACAATGGGGACTGGTCATCTGTCGGCGTGGCTGCCAATGGCTGTGTATCTGTCGGGCTGCATGTCGTCGGCTGATCATCTGTTGGCTTGGTCGTCAGTAATCGACATCTATCGGGTTGAAGCCCCGTCGACTGAACATCTGTTGGCTTAAAGCCCCGATGGCTGAACATCTACCGGATTAAATCCCCGATGGCTGGACATCTGCCGGATTAAAGCCCCGATGGCTGAACATCTGCCGGATTAAAGCCCTGATGGCTGAACATCTATCGGCTTAAAGCCCCGATGGCTGAACATCTGTCGGATTAAAGCCCCGATGGCTGAATATCTGCCAGATTAAAGCCCCGATGGCTGAACATCTATCAGATTAAAGCCCTGATGGTTGGACATCTGCCAGATTAAAGCCCCAATGGCTGAACATCTGCCAGATTAAAGCCCCAATGGCTGAACATCTGCCAGATTAAAGCCCCAATGGCTGAACATTTGCCGGGTTAAAGTCCCGATGGCTGGATATCTGACATCTATCGGCTTGAAGCCCCGACTGGCTGAACATCTTCTTTCTCTTCTTCCCTTCTCTTTTATGGAGAGGCGGGTGCAAAGACCACATCTGCCTCGTGTCTTCTTCTTTCCCTTCTTCTATTCGTTTCTTGTGGAGAGGCGGGTACAAAGATCACGTCTGCCTCGTATCTCTTCTTTTTTTTTCTTCTCTTCATTTCTTGTGCAGAGGCGAGTGCAAAGACCACGTCTACCTCGTGTCTCTTCTTTCCTCTTTTTTTTCTCTTCTCTTGTCATCAACACCTCTGGACTAGGGCGTGCTTCTCTTAATTGGCCCCAGGTCGGGGTGTGGCTCTGCTGTATCTACCCCCTAGGGAGGGTAGGCCTCTTTGCTCCTGTGCCCCCAGGCGGGATGTGTTCTTCAAGGCTTCTATGCCCCTTGGCGGGGTATGTCTCTTCTTCAAATATCCCTAAGCTGGGGCAGACCTCTTTTCATATGCCCCCTAAACCAGGGCGTATTCTTTATAGCTTCTATGCCCCTCATGATGGGGTGTGGTTCTTCTTCAAGTGCCCCTAGGTCAGGGTAGATAATGGGTATGTGCACGGGTTGGTGATTCTGGCGTCGGGAGCTTGATGCCATGATAGTGGAGAGAAGATGTCATATGTGGTGGTAAATCTCTAGAGGTATAAAGGGTTGGTGTAAAATCAAAGGGGGTCTTTTCGTTCGTTGGTTCGGGCAACGGTCCCGAGCCATGGGTAAGAGGTTTGTCGGCTTAGACCAAAGGTCATGGCGCCGAATGACTTGGCTTAGACATAAGGCCATGACGCCAAGGGAGAATATTTATCAGCTTAGGCGAAAAGGCATGACGTTGGATGAGAATTTTTTAATGGTGTGGATGTAAAGTTATGACGTCGTACAACTTGACTTAGGCGGAAGGCTATGACGCCAAGGCAGAATATTTACTGGCTTAGGCGGGAAGGCCATGACGCCGGACAAGAATATTTAATGGCTCGGACGTAAAGTCATGATGCCGTACAACTTGGCTTAGGCGGAATGCCATGACGCCAAGATAGAATATTTATCGGCTTAGGCGGGATGGCCATTGACACCGGACAAGAATATTTAATGACTCAGATGTAAAGTCATGACGCTGTACAACTTGGCTTAGGAGGAAGGCCATGATGCCAAGGTAAAATATTTACCGACTTAGGTGGGAAGGCCATGATGTCGGATAATAGTATTTAGACATAAAGTTATAACGCCGTATAGCTTGGCTTAGGCGGAAGGCCATAATGTCAAGGGAGAATATTTACCAGCTTAGAAGGAAGCTATGACGTTGGATAATAGTATTTAACGGCTTAGATGTAAAGTTATGATGCCGTACAACTTGGCTTCGGTGGAAGGCCATAACGCCAAGGGAGAATATTTACCAGCTTAGGCGGAAGCCATGATGTCGGACAATAATATTTAACGGCTTAGACATAAAGTCATGACACCATACAACTTGGCTTAGGCAGAAGGCCATGATGCCAAGACAGAATATTTACCGGCTTAGGCGGAAAGCCATGACGCCGAACAATATTTACTGACTTAGGCGGAAAGCCATGACGCCAGACAAGGATATTTAACGGCTTAGACATAAAGTCATGGCGTCGTACAACTTGGTTTAGGCAGAAGGCCATGACGCCAAGGTAGAATATTTACTGGCTTATTATTTTTGATATGTGTTGTATTGGCTTCGGCCTATCTGATGTACAAAAAAAAATTAATGAAAAGAAAATGAAAGTTGTTATTGCCATATGTTGCTGACATTTTTTAGGAAAGTTCAGAAATAGAACTTTCGTAATGTTGTTGCATTCCATGTCCGAGGGATAAGCACTCCTTCCATGGTGGACAGTGGATACACTCCTTTCCCGAGCATCTCGACCACTCGGTAGGGGCCTTCCTAGTTAGGGGCTAGCTTTCCCCCTGCCTCCAGTGGTCGAGACGCTTCGGCTTTCCTTAGGATGAAATCTCCCACTTGGAAATGTCTATCTCAAACTTTGTCATTGTAATATTGAGTGAGGCGCCGCTGATATTCCGTGACTTGGATGCCTAAGATCTCTTAGATCTCGCTTGCCATATCGAGGTTCTCAAGCAGTTTTTGCTCATTTGCCTCGGGTGAGAAATTGATGACTCAGAGAGATGGGCTGCCGACCTCCAAAGGAATCACGGCGTCTGTGCCATACACCAACTGGAAGGGGAACTCACCGGTGGTGGTTCTCAGAGTGGTTTGGTGCGACCATAGTACGCTTGGCAAATCCTCGAGCCAACTACCATTGACTTTGTTGAGCCTAGCCTTAATGCCTTTCAATATAGTTTTGTTGGCATTTTCGACTAATCCATTGGCCTGCAGGTGGGCTACCAAAGTGAAGTGGTTGCGAATATGTAGGTCGGCACATTTATTCTTAGAATAATTAGAATCAAATTACCGACCATTAGCGCTTACAATCACTCGGGGGATACCAAAATGACAAATGATCGACTTCCAAACAAAACTCCATACAACCGGCTCGGTGATCCTGGCGGTGGCTTCGGCTTCAATCCACTTAGTAAAATAGTCAATGGCAACGATGACGAACTTCTTCTGGGCCTGAGAAGAAGGAAATGGCCCCAGGATGTTGATCCCCCACTAGGCGAAGGGATATGGCTCAGTAAGGGTGACGATGATGGAATCGTTGGTTCGAGATTCAAGTGTCGAGGATGGATTTGACGGGATCGACAAGCGGCTTCGACAAAACGATCAAACATATATTTTTTAGTTGTCTCATGTTAATTGGGCCACATGTATGGGCCAGAGGACCGTTCAGGGCCTCACTCAAGCACTCCAACAAGTTACACAAGGAGGTGCACATCGTGGAGTCAGAAATCTTCATCAAAGTTTCCACAACATGAACCCTCCTAAGTTCACGGGATCCACGGATCCGGATGATGCCGAACACTGGCTTAGAGAAACAGAACGTATTTTTAGAGTTATGCAGTGTACGAACTAGGAAAAGATATTATTGGCAACTTTCTAGTTAGAAAGAGACGCCCGATGCTGGTGGGAATCAGTAGAAGCTACCATAGGCCAAGCACAGGTCTCATGGGAAGAATTTGTGGAACACTTCAACAATAAATATTTTTCTAATAGAGTTCAGGAGAGGAAAGCCTCCGAATTTGCCACACTTAAACAAAGATCCCTCTCAATGGCAGAATACGAGGCACAGTTCTCCAGATTATCTCAGTATGCTAAACACCTAGTTAGCACCGAGAAGATGAAGGCTAGAAGGTTTCTAAATGGGCTCAGGCCCCAATACATCACCCAGTTTGCACCGATGGACATACAAGTCTACTCGGAGATGGTGCGCCAGACACAATTACTGGAAGATGCCACGGAACTATCTGACAGGATCTGTGGGTGAGAAAGGAGCGTTGCTGGATCTAGCAATTATAAGCCAACCTTTAACAACAAGAAGAGACCCGGTAACGGAGGCGACTCTTCGCAAGACAAAAAGTTGAAGAAGACATCCAAGCCGCTCTCCATCACCACCCCATCCAACGTAGTATGTAAACACTGCGACAAGGCCAGACATAGGGCCAAAGAGTGTTGGAGGAAACTGGGAGCCTGTCTCCGATGTGGGAGCGGAGATCATCGAATCCCAGATTGCCCGATGATGAAGGAATCACCAGGAGATGGGAAGCGTCCAGTCACAAGAAGTTCCCGTCTCCATGCTGTTATGGAGGCAGAACAAGACCATGAAGGCGGACTAGTGGAAGGTACACTCACCATTTGTTCAAAGTCTACATATATCTTATTTGATACTGGAGCATCACATTCTTTTATTTCTATGAAGTTTGCCGATACACTACCGAATGAACCGGAGTGGATAGATTTAGTTATTGAAACTCCTCTTGGCAAAGAATCAACTATTTCACAAACAATTGAATAGCAAAGGTAGAGGTGAAGAACTCTCATAGAAAAAAACTCCAATGAACAGATTAGTTGTTGGATACTTTAGGAACCAGGCATGTGTAGGGTGGATATTGTAGCAATGAACTAAACACTTGAGCGTATACACAATCTATAGTTTTGCTAAGCACACGGACAACATTTCGCAGTAGTGGAAATTAGGAGGATAACACAAATATAACCTTCGAAGTGAGGAATGCACAACTCTTGAGCTAGTGTTGAATGGTAATGATCATTCACACACACAATTAAACACTTCGCAGTAAGACGGATCAAGCAAACACAATGTCGAGCATATCGCACTCAACCCAATAGACAGTCGGCCCTGTGAATGAGGTAGAATATAAGGACAAACACACAAGGCAAACCGTGGCACACGAATTTTTAGGAGGTTTGGCCAGACACCAGTCTGCCTACATCCACCCCTCACTCAAACCCGAGTGAGGATTCCCTTGCCAAAGCAAGATGCAGACTCGGTTTGTAATAATCACTGCCAAACAACTTGAGACTGAGGGAGACAATTCCCTCGACCTGATCTTGCTACCCACAAGATCAGCACCCACTGCAACATGCAGTGACCAAAGGAACAATCCTCCATTCTTCTGCAACCACAGAAGGAAACCATGAGCAACACCCAATTGCTCACAACCAGAGGACCAATCCTCTCTTCCTCTGACGCACAGAGGGAACCCGGAGAACTATCTCCCTTCCTCCAAGAAGACTTGGAGGGAACCGATCCCCAAACAAGGAGTCAGAAGAACAAAGAAGAGAATGAAAATGAACAAGGAAAGATAGAAGAAATAGAAAATCAAAGCAAATGTAGCTCTCTCAGGAGCAAGAGCAACAATAGTTCTGAATCTAATCCGAAAACTGATGGACCCTGATAATCAATCAGAACTGGCTGCTAGAACTCGAGCTCACTCTTCCTCTTTCTTTTCTCTCATTCTTCTTTGTCAGCTCTTCTCTCTTTTTCTCTTTCCTTTCTCTTTCCTTTTTCTCTGCTCACCCACTGGCTCATCTTCTTCTTCTCTGGTGGTCTCTCTTTCTTCTTTGATAGCCTCACTACTTTTCACTACTACAGTGACATTTTGGGCTGAGTTTGTTGCTGCATTTGAACGTGTCTATACTCCAGCCTGCCTGAAGTTAGCCAAGATGTATCAATTCTTAGAGCTGACACAGGGCAAGATGTTAGTGCTGCAATATCGCGATAAATTCATTGAGTTGGGCTGGTATGCACCTCATATCTTTGCAGATGAGACTGTGAGGACTCAGTAGTTTTTGCGTGGACTGAGAGTAGAATTGAGCCTACCGCTGTTCGCTACACATATGACTGAGTTGGATTCTGCATATCAAGTCACTGTCGCGTTGGAGTTGGAGTTGGCGACGACTCGAGGTTTTACTCAGACTGGAATGGTTCCGTCGGCCGTGCAGCATCAGCCGCCCCACCAGTCATCTACTTCAAGAGTTTCTCCCGCCTTCCCTCTTGCCGATAGTGCTTCCTTTCAGCAATCTCAGGGTAGAGGTTTTCATCATAAGAAGAAGAGGAAGAGGTTTGATCAGCCGATGTTTTCTGATCCGAGTGAGCAGTCAGGTTTTTCAGTTCCACCGCGTCTAGATTTCGTTGCTTTTTAACCGAGGTTATGTTCCAGGTGTGGTGGCAGTCATCCGGGTGTGCCATGCTCTCTACCGGTTGTGTGTTACTGTTGTGATCAGCTGGGACACATCTCCCGTAACTATCCGTTAAGGCAGCAGACGGTGCAATTCTCGTAGACTTCGTAGTCGCAGCAGCCACAGTTCCATCTTCCGCCACCGCCTCAATCTCAACCGTTTCAACCGCCAGTTCCTGCACCTTCTCAATAGTCATTTGCCGCTACTCGTCCGCCGAGAGCCAGAGTCGCTCACATCACTTGTGCAGAAGCGTTGGCATCTAATGTGATTGAAGGTACGATTTCGATTTATGATCGTACAGCGCATGTTCTTTTCAATTCAGGTGCAACGCATTCTTTCATCTCCAAAGATTTTATTGCCCGTATTGAGAAGCTGGTGAATGAAATTTCCGGTGAGATGCTCTTGGAGTTGTCGTCTGGCGATTATATGTCTACTCCTCTGTACTTGAAAAATTCTCCGATTATGGTCAGTGGTCGGAAACTGTCAGCGAGCTTTTATGCATTATCGTTAGCCGACTATGACGCGATTCTTGGTATGGATTGGCTTCACCCCCCTCTGGATCCACTTTCTACTAGTAGATCGTGTTCGTCCAGTCTTCAACAAATGGATGGCTGTCGGATTTTGAATTCTCCTCTGATCGCTTCAGCTCTTCGAACGCCCACTCGCATTCTTGGTCCCAGTCGGTCTGTCCTTTCTTCTCCAACATTTTGTTGGCTTGCTTGATGAGTCAGAAGAAGGGAAGACATCTCCCTGCTACTCGAGATAGGAATCGGGTCGGGGTGGCGACTCGGCCGGTGAGGCATTGGTCATCCCTTAGGCTATTCCGAATGTGATCGGCAACGAGATGCGCCCTTCCGAGAGGACGATTGTGCCAGAAAATCCATACGAAGGTGTGTGTGTGTAGTGGTGCTATTCGTGATAAATCCACACCCATGAGTACTAGGTAGTTGTAAGAAATAACCTCGGGACTGCTTCCGTCAAAAATAGCCCCCCCTTACAACCACACGTTGGAACCCCTCCCCTTCCTCACCGCCTCAGGTTGGAATCCCCCCTCCTCTTGTGGCCTCCTCTTACACCCTCCCCAGTCCCTGAAACATCCCGTCAGAACCCTCCCTCTCCCCGACCTCCAGCACCAGGGGAGCAACTAATGTCGAAGGCAAACCAGAGGAACACGCCTTGCAAGTGATGGCGACAAGGGGTTGGTCGACAGGAAGAAGTCTCCTGTGGTGCCTTCCTCTCTCTCTCTCTCTCTCTCTCTCTCATTTCTCTCTTATAAAAGTGGAGAATTTTAGGATGTGAGAGGGGTGTTTTCGTCGTTCAACAATCAACTAAAGAGAATATTAGATTTTTGTGAAATATTCACCTTCTCATCGATGAAAATTAACTACGATGATATTTTTGTAAGATTTGGTTAAAAATAATGATATGATTGTTAATATATTTTTAAGAATGATATTTTTATAAATACTGCTCTAATGATGATTTATTTGTAAAAAAAATTATTTTAAATAAAAATGTTGCCAGAATGTTATAACGGTTGTATCGAACTAAGCTGGTGAACGGGCGAGCAATCAACCACTGGGACTGGTCCAACGCCCACAAACCGACAGATGAGGGAAGTTATCAGTTAATTTTGTTAGTTAGCTAAATTGTTATACTAGTTAGCTTTCTTTTAAGTATTGGAGGGATTTTTTGTAAATATCTGGGGATTGGCCAAATCTGATGTGGCACGACCCCAACCATTAATTCAAGTGACCATGTGATGGATCGGCCATTGAGGCGATCATCCGATCAAGACCAAACTTGCTCTCGTGTGCTGGTTCCTTTCCTTAGCTCTGTTTAGTTCTTCCTGGAGTTCTGGAATCCCTCTAGATCTGAGCTTCAGTCCTAATACTAATCATGTTCCTCTAGTTATGATAGTGAATTCGTGTAGGCTTCCTCAGCAACACCGGATCCAGAGCTGGAGCCTGAGCCTGGAGATCCCTCTTTGAAGCGGGAAGACACTCTACCGCTCGTATACTGGAAGAGGCGCAACAAAATGGTGTCTGAGCTACCTCCAGGCAGCTCCGATTTATCTTCTGCAACAACATCAAATACAATGGATTCGGTACTCTCTATTCTACAGGATTTACAGAGTAAAATCAGTACTATGCATGATGAATTAGGCTCGGTATCACAACGAGTCCATTCTTTGGAAGTAAAACCTCTTGATTCTTCTGTTGGATCACTCCGGTTTCGTTCACATGAGTTTCCTAGATATAATGGCACTTCGGATCCATCAGAATGGAAATTTAAGGCTAATCGATACTTCTTGTACAATCAGATTCCTAATTATCACAAAGTATTTTTTGCTTCCTTCTATTTGGAGGGCGAAGCCCTACAATGGTTCTGGCATTTCTCCAACACCAAAATCTCATTATCATGGCTAGAATTCTTGAAAGGTTTAGAATCTCGCTTTGGTTCAATCTCGGTGGTTGATTCTCATGGCCAACTCAGCAAGCTTAGGCAGACTGGCACAGTGTCCGAGTACCAAAGACAATTTGAAACTCTGTCCAATAGAGTCACTGGAGTGTCTGAAGACCATTTATTAGGCATTTTCTTAAGTGGACTGCGTGAGGAATTATCTTGTGAAGTGAGATCTTTCTTCCCTCAGACATTATCACAAGCTATGGAACTCGCAAGGATTCAGGAACAGAAGTTCCTCTCCAAGCGCCATTTCACATCTCATTACAATTTCTCCACTTCACAACCTTCCAAATTTCCACCAGTCCAACATGTCCAACCTCCTGTGACTACTCCAGCTAAACCTTCTCCCACTCCTGTCAGGAAGCTTACAACTCATCAATTACAAGAGAGAAAGATGAAGGGACTATGCTACAATTGTGATGACAAATGGACTCCGGACTATACTTGTCAGTCTCAGAAGTTATTCTTCTTGCAGCTTATTCCAGATTCTACAGATTATGATGTGGGGGATATTGATGACACTTGTTCAAAACATGCTTCTCCTCAGGATATGGAACCCTCCCTATCTTCTCATAATGTGCCAAATTTAGCTTCCCCTGGTACCCTTCGGTTACAAGGAAAAGTGAGACCTCTCTCAGTACTTGTCTTAGTAGACAATGACAGTACACATAATTTCTTAGATCCATCCATTGTTCAGAAGCTAGGTTTAACTATAACACACCAAGATTCACTACCAGTTAAGATAGCTGTAGGGTTACAGTTACCTTCCCAAGGATGGTGTCCGGGTCTCACACTCAAATTGCCTGGGCTGTCCTTCACTTTGGACTTTCTAGTTCTACCTCTGGGAGCTATTGATATAGTATTGGGAAATACATGGTTACAAATGCTAGGAGATGTCACTTTCAATATATCCCAAATGGGCATGAAGTTCTCACTCAATGGACAAGATTACATGTTACAAGGATTACCACCTTCATCATTGGATGTAGTTTCTGCAAAAAAGCTTGGAGCAGACATACAAAAAGCTAGAGCTCTCTATACACTACATTTCTACTCATTGGATGCTACTAGTTCTCCTGATAGTGCTTCACCTTCTTTTAGTTCCTATCATCCCGACTTAGCTCCCATTTTACAGAAATATTCTAGAGTTTTCTCTGAACCTACTGATCTGTCCCCTAGCAGGAAACATGATCACAGAATACCTCTAGTGGATGAGTCAAAAGCCATTTCATCTCCTGCTTATAGGCATCCACCCTTTCAGAAAAACATCATTGAAACAGAAATAAAAAACCTCTTCTTACGCCATCACATTCAGTCAAGCAACAGCCCTTTCTCTACTCCTATTCTCCTTGTTCAGAAACATAATGGCTCCTGGAGAATGTGTATAGATTATAGAGCCTTAGTAAGATAAGGCTCTGACGTCGATGACGGTGATAAATATGAATGGCGTGTCATATGTATATATATATCCCCTGCGCATGAAACCTTCACCTGGCAGGCAATGGCACCATGACAAAACCTTTGAAACCTTCTACGTACGGAGGTCGTAATCATTGTGTTTAATGCACGTTTGAGTTGGAAGGCGAAGCATCGGCGTAGTTCCAAGCAGAGGCCAAGTCGCCGCCGCAGAGTAAGAACACTGAACCTTCTACGGCAGTAATTAAGCTTCTTCACGTTAGGTGAGCATGCATCCTCCCCTTCCAAATTGCCGAGTACGTACGTGGGAGTGTCCATGCATAACCATCTCTCTCTCTCTCTCTCTCTCTAGCTCGCTCGCATGCTGACACAGAAGAAGAAAGTGGGAACCAAACCTAAAAACCAGTTAGCACTCACCGCGGCCGGGCACAGGCGAGGACGATGCTTTCCGATGAAATCGGGATGCCATCGAAATGGGACATCTAACTCCACTCTCCCTCTCCCTCTCCCTCTCCCTCCATATCTTAACACGGAAGGAAGTGAGAACTAATTAAGTCTAGAGGACAGCTGTGGTCGGGGGCTTATCTCTCACTTATCCGAGGGATACCCTTGTCCTTTGGTGGAAGGGGTTAGGTAGAAGGGTTAACTAATCCGAGACAGGTGGAACAAAGTTTACCCTTTATTGACCCAGTGCTCATCAAAAGAGAAATATCTCTTTATCCGAAATAGACTGTTCCGCGGAGAACAATTAACCCGATCGAGACTCCATCCCTCTACCAAACAAGTGCAAAGGCACAACACGTACACACTACTTGACACTCCGCGTGGGCAGAGGCAAGGATGTGCTCCTGAAAAACCGAGATGACGTCCAAGTTGTGCACATCCAACCCTCTTGAAACCTCCCCTGAATTTCTGGATGTTGAAAGAACGGTCGGCAGAAAGTTAACTACACACCGCCAACAGAACAGATCAGTAACGCACCATTTATATGTGACTCTAATAGATTAGCATGTCTCTTCCCAGTCATCTATAGAGAAGTTACCCGAGTCTTCTCGGTCAACCAGGTTACAGTTGATGCTACTCCTGCACAACGGGGGCAGCGTCGTCGTGGGATCATATGTTATTTGACACATAAGCCCTTATTGGGCCAAATGGGGACATGGCAACTAATAATGATGAGTAATGCAAGTGGCCAAGCTACAGGAGGCACTCGCTAGGGCTATGCGGGCTGATGCCGAGCTGGAGGCCCATGATCGATGGATCGCAGAGTTGGAGGAGGAGGAGAGATGCCACCTGATAGAGGTAAGTGATCCTCGTGCTTCTTATTCCTTAGAAATTCCCTACCTCATAATGCTCATTAAACATGCTAAATGATGCAGGCTACCGAGCTATAGGATACTTTTACTCTGGCCGCCCTGGCCGGCACCGAGCTTGCGATCTGCTACCTGTGGGTCGCAGAGCTAGAGGAGGCACTGAGGCGATGAGTGGAGCTACCTAGTGACATGATGGACCTGAGGATCCTCCTTGAGGTAGAGAGGAGGGAGCTCTCCAGAGAGAGAGAGGATTGTCTGAGGGAGCGGGAGGCGCAGCACATGCGAGAGCGGGAGCTTGCAGATTTCAGGGCACCGTTGGCCGTCCTATAGGAGCGGTCGCGGATTACAGACGATCGTCTCCAGTGGGGCAGAGAGAGGGCATGGGCCGTGGGTCACTCGAGTGCCTTTGCCTGCACGACGTAGTTAGCAGGTTCCTCTACTCGACAGAGGAACGAGGCTGAGGAGCAGGCTTGGGCTGGGGGGCCGACTACTTCTAGGGGGTCCATGCTTCCACCACGGTCCCATGGTCGAGACGAGGTAGAAAGTAGGGAGAGGCCAGAGGAGAGTGGCGGCGAGAGTTAGAGAGATCACTTGTACACCACCTCCTCACTCTTATATATAGGCATTCATGTATACACGTATATATATATGAGTTTTCTTTGATGTTACCTGAGTTGCTCCCTTTGTCAGTTGTCCTTGTGTGTTTGGTACCTTCCCTGTTCCTGTCCTCCACACTTAAGCAAATAGATTAATTCATCTGCCTGGCTTGGCCCCTTCCTTAATAAGCAAGGGGAGTGTCCTTTTGACCTTGGCAAAGGGTCAATGGGCCAAGCCTTTAATCAACTAAGGTAATTAACAATGAAATAAAGGTAAATTCGACACACATGCAAGTAGATGCAAACTCAAATTAAAAAGTGCTCGATATGATCAATAAGCACTTGCTGACCTGGAACTAGAGCATTCACTACACCCTTCAATTTTTCAAGCTCTATTCTTAGTTCAAAAGTATGATCAATAATTTTGGTAATTGAGCTGAAGAATGTAGCTTGAGTGTCTTGGATGCTGCTGACCATCTCTGCAATCCTATTGCATACACCCAGAAGTGACTCCAAGAGCTCGTGAGATGCTGCATCTGAACTTTGTTTATCAATTAAAAAGTGCAACCATTGTGTCATCATGGAGTTTTCCAAGTGCTGCAACCTTATATTCACTCAGTTAATATTGAAATTTGTGTACAGAAATAGAGCATCCATCCTATCATTCTGATTCATCACCATGGCTATCAAATTAGACAACATTTCAGCTATGGTGGGCTCAGGTGTAGCTTGCACTTCAAGTGGAGATTGATCTTTAGGTTCAGCTTCCTCACTAGATGTAGATAGCTCTTCATCATGTTGTTCTACTAGTGGGGGTTGTTGTTCAGGAGATAGTGGAGGTGGAATACCGAGCCCAACCAATTCTCCCATGTGAGGTCCATATGAAGGAGCTAGTGCAAAGGACATTCTTGCAAACATTTAGAAATGAGGTGCAGGACCCATGACATACTCCTGTGAGTCCTCCTCAGCTGCCACTGGAGTTGGAGCATCCTCACTCTGTGGTTCCAGTTGAGGAACTTCAACATTTTCTTGTGCTCCCTGTTGAACCTCAACAACCTCTGGAGGTGAAGCTACTTCAACAATAACCTCTCGAGGTGGAACATCTTGTTGAACTTCCTGTTGTTCAACTTCTGGTTCCTCAACCACTCAGTCAGCTATTTCTTCCAGACTTTTTTCCATAGTTTCGTTCAGGATGTCATCAACAAATTTAGCTATAGTAGCATCATCAAAAATAGGTTCTTCAACTAATTCCGTCTCTTCTTCCTGTTCTATTTGCTCAGGCTGGTCCACTTGCAGTTGTGCAACTTCAGGTTATATCCCAAATTTATCAAATAGTTCACTGATGTCCCGGTCAAGTTGTTCCAATGCATGTTCTTCAGGAGACCCCATCTCATTATCCATGGAGATTCCTACCTTCTTGGAAACAGTAGTCAACTGTGCTGCATGTCTTCTTCTTCTTGCCCTTGGGGTTCTTCCTCAGAAACTCAAGACACTCTCCTTTCATGTGACCTTTCTGTTGTGGCATCTTTTTCCTAAAAATTTTTCCTCTAAATTTCAGAAACTCTTCTTCATTGCTCTTACACCCTTTGAGAGCTATTGACTTCTTCTTGTGCTCCTCTCCATTTGGTTTGAAGTTGATCTCATATGTCATCAAGGAGCCAATTAGATCATCTACCAACATGGTTGTTAGATCCCTGGAATCTTCAATAATAGTGGACTTAGTGTGCCACGCCGGGGAAGGGACCTGAGTATTTTCCTAACAATATCACTGTTAGAATAATCCTTGCCTAATACTCTAAGATTATTAGTAAGCTCTGACAGTCTAGAAAACATCTCACTGATAGTCTCATCATGTTTCATCTTGAACATTTTATATTTAGTGATCGAGATGTTTACCTTAGTCTCTCTACCTGGGACGTTCCCTCATATATCAATTCTAGCTTGTCCCACATTTGCTTAGCTGATCAGGATGCAAAAATTCTGGAATACTGGTTTGGATGAACAACACATTGCATCACATTCATGGCACTCCAGTTGACAGTTGACAATCGAATCTATTCTCTACTCCATACGTTCTCATCTTCCTGTAGTTAAAATGGACCATGGCTAATCACCCTCCAAAATTCATGGCTCTATGCTCGCTGAAACACTTCCATCCCATTTTTTTATTAAAGATAATTTGATCCATCAAAAAATGGTGGACGATTAATAGAATGACCCTCAGTTATGAAACTATGACCATTGCCATTTTCAACTCTTCCCTGGTCATTGGACCACATTGTGGGAAGCCTAGCTCTAATACCAACTGATGAGAATGGCAAGGTGGATCTAGAGGGGGTAGGGTGAATAGATCAGCTGTCACGCCCCGAGCGCGGAAGGAACCCGGAGAGCGCGATGAGTTTATATCATTCATGTCAATCAGAGCATTGGGAATTTCGACCACGACAGAGTGTGCAATAAATAAAGACATCACTAACAATCAATCCGATACCATCAATACTAAATCACATAACCATGATGTCAATAATATCCTTAACTGATACCAATATCCAACGATCAAACTTTACTCTTGCAGTTTCTTGAGTCAAGATTGTAGTTTGTTTCTGATTTTGGTCAAATTATTTCAAGAATGTAATAATGATGGTTTTGAATGAATAAAAGATTGGGTTTATTGCTATCTTGCGCGCTCTGTCTTTGTGTTGAATGCACTACACTCTGGTTGCATGAATGATATAGGCTTGTCACGTACCTCCGGGTAATCTTCTGCGCTCTCCTCAGCATCTCACTCGGGCTCTCAACTCCGAGTCCTAGCCAAGCCTGCCCTAGCACAGGTCTCCTACCCTGGGGGCATGACCTCCCAGCATGCTATTCGGGCTTCTCAACCCGAGTCTCAGACGAGCCAACACTCAATACAGGCTTCAACCCCGAGTTCAAGGCTCCCCAACATCTGCCTTGGGTGCACAACCTCGGGTCTCATCAAGGCCTTCCTCTTCGGGACATGGCCACCTCAACACCCAAGACAGGCTCCCAGCCCTATGTCTTAGCTCCAGCAACACCCAAGACGGGCTCCCAGCCCTGGGTCTTAGCTCCAGCAACACCCAAGACGGGCTCCCAGCCCTTGGTCTCAGCTCCAACAACACCCAAGATGGGTTCCTAGCCCTAGGTCTCAGCTCCAGCAACGCCTAAGGCGAGCTTCCCAGCCATGGGTCTCAACTCTAGTAACACCCATGACGGGTTCTCAACCCTGGGTGCCAACTTCATCAACACCCGAGATGGGCTTCTAGTCACTGGTCCCAGCTTTATCATCACCGGAGATGGGCTTCCTGCCCTGGGTCTCAGCTACATCAACACCCAAAACGGGCAACTAGCCCCGGGTTCCAGCTACATCAACACCCAAAATGGGCCTCCAGTCTTGGGTTCCAGTTTTGTCAACACCCAAGACTGGCATTCAGCCCGGGTCCCAGCACCGTCAGCACTTAAGATGGGCTTCTAGCCCTGGAGCCCCTCTCTCTCAAGCACTCAATTTGGGTTTCTAGTCCCAGAGCCCAGCTTCATCAACTCTCAGTACAGCCTTTCCACATTGGGCACCAGCCTCGTCAACGCCCAGTACGGGCGTCAGGCCCTGGGTTACCTCCCCTCTGATATCCTCAGTTCACAACATGGGTCACGAACCCCAAGTTCCGACAACAACTTACAACAAGTAGCGCAAGGAGGAGCTCATCGTGGAGCAGGAAATCTCCACCAGAGTTTCCGCAATATGAACCCTCCTAAGTTCATAGGCTCGATCGACCCTGATGACGCCGAGCATTGGATAAGGGAGATTGAACGGATTTTCCGTGTCACGCAGTGCACGGACCAGGAGAAGGTCCTACTTGCAACATTCCAGTTAGAAAGAGATACCCGTCTCTGGTGGGAATCTGTAGAATCTACTAGAGACCAAGAACAAGTCACTTGGGTATAATTCAAGGAATACTTCAATAACAAGTATTTTTCTGACCGTATACAAGAGAAGAAGGCCGCCGAATTCGCCGCACTTAAACAACGTTCATTATCGGTGGCCGAGTACGAGGCACAATTCTCTAGATTGTCACGGTACGCTAAACACTTAGTAAGTACCGAAAAGATGAAAACTAGGAGATTTCTAAATGGGCTTCGACCCCAATATATTACACAGCTGGCACCGATGGACATACAAGTCTACTCAGAGATAGTACGGCTAGCCCAGCTGTTGGAAGATGCCACAGAACTGTCAGATCGTATCCGTGGGAGAGATAAGACGGAGCAAGTCACCAGCTCCGATGCTTACAAGCCTACCTTCAACAAGAAGAGGCTTATTAATGGAGGAGAGTCCTCCCAAGAGAAGAAACTCAAGAAAAATAATAACAAGCCTTTCTCCATTATTGCCACACCTTCCAAAGAGGTGTGCAAACATTGCGACAAGGCGGGCCATCGGGTCGAAGAATGCTGGAGAAGACTCAGAGCTTGTCTCCATTGTGGAAGTCGAGATCATCGGATCCCCGACTGTCCATTATTCAATGATCAAGCTGGAGATGAAAAACATCCGGTGAAGAAGAATGCATGCCTCCAAGCTCTCCAAGAGGCGGAACGAGACGAAGGTAGACTGGTGGAAGGTACACTAGAAATATGTTCCAAGTCTGCTCATGTCTTGTTTGATACTGGTGCATTGCATTCTTTTATTTTCAAGAAGTTTGTCGATCCATTACCTATGGAGCCAGAGTGGATAGATCTGATAATTTCAACCCCTCTCGGGAATGAATCTGAAATTATACACCATTATCTAAATTGTGAAGTTAAAAATCAGAACCATTGAAAATCGGTGGATGAGCCATTGAAATCAGTTCAGAGAGTAATTCACGCAATAGACTAAGCATAAACAGAGATGCACCTTAAAAAGATAGCAGGATCCTCTGCAGATCATTGGATCTGGTGAGTCAGAGACCCGCTCTAATACCAATTGATGAGAATGAAATGATGGATTCAGAGGGGGGGTGAATGAATCTCACTTATAAAATACCTAATTAAAACCTTATAACTAGAATCCAGATGCGGAATCAAGACAATTAAGCTCTGCAGAATGTGAAGGTCAATGAAGCACTTGAACAACCACTTGGACTGCTAGAAGCCAGACTCCTAATCAAGTCAAACCCATAGACAAAACCAAAGCTAATATGTGTGTGCCTGAAATCTATTCAATTAGAACTATGGATGGACCACTCCTAAGCATTCATCTAGCGCTAAAGACACAAGGAAACAAACCACTGCACAATAACTTTTAAGATGGTTCGGTCCTCCAGACCTACATCCACCCCACACTTAAACTAGAGTGTGGATTCCGCTACCATACTGTTTGAAAATCGCTGGGCACCACAGCTTGTCTATAGCCGCTGCCTAACAGTTTGACTAGAGGAACACACTCCCCTCTTCCTCCAACCTGGAGGGAACACTAGTGACAGCCTGTCACTCACAATCGGAGACACCAAGTCTCCCTTCCTCCCTTCCTGACAGGTTATGGCACCCGCCGTCATCCTCCTTGAAGATGAAGGAGGCCACGGGGAGGGCTTCCCTCCTGCGGCGGACGATGTGCCTCCGGCGATGGAGCACGCCGGAGATGCCGGAGAAGAAGAAGAACGAGGAGGAGAAGAGGGCAACGACAATGGCGACAATGACGATGGCAGTGAGGGCGATGGCGATGAGGGCGGCGGTGAGGACGCCGGTGGTGAAGATGGTGCCGGTGGCGACGGTGGCGTGCAACCCCCTCCTCCTTCTCAACCGCCCGTCCGCGGCGGTCTCAGGGTGCCGGTGCCCAAGAAGGTAAGGGCCGTTGCCACTCTTTTTTTTATTATATATGTTTTTTCTTCTTCTTTCGTTCTGGGAGAGACGGACCAAGGCGGTGGGGGGAAGAAGATGACTCAGAGAGCATAATAGGCATAGGCCTATATGCATGGCCCAAGAGAAAGGAAGTTGCCGGAGGGCAGTTAATAGGTTAACAAAGAGGTGCGCTAACCTGACCCCTTTAGGCGTCGACACCTTGAAGGTTTGACCGACCGAAATCAAGTGTTGGTCGACCGAAAATTGGGTTTAGCCCATGCAGGGGTTCAACTCACAAACGTGCACATGCATAACTTAATATGCATGTAAATGAATCACACCAAGCTGGGGAAATGAATGAAGAAGTGAGCTCAACCATATTCATGAAAATGAGTGAGCGCTGACATTGGATCATGTGATGTATGAATGCATAAGCCAATGCATGTAAGAGGTCTTAATCTATTTTTGACCTCTCTTATTCAAGAAGTGCATGGATGAAGCTTTTGATTTATTTATGCAATGCATATGAGTGACACTAGTTTGTTCATGCGATGCATGTGAGGTTTATGCGCGCAGCTCAATTCAGATGCATGGGTGCATGCTCCAATGCAAGTGTAGGTATTGATGCATTGCTCAATGCAAAGGGATGCATGAGGAAGAAGGAACAGTATGGGTTATGCCCATGGACTGCAATGAGGGTTAGTGCAAGCTACATGAAGTGAGCAAGGATGTTTGGTTTAATCTGAAGCAAGACCGTCCACTAGGCAATGACCAAATTCAGAGGGGAGTCGACCCAGAGGGGTGGACCCCTATTGTAGTAGTCTTTAAACTATTTCAGAAAAAGAAAACACAGATGCATATGCAAGGAATGCATGTATGCCATACGACCATGCAGTTTTCATTTGTTTGATCGATTCATTGATTACCATTCATTCGGTTCATTCTTTCCTTTCTTCTTCTTATTTCTTTGAAGCAGATTATCATTTCTTCGTTTCTGTTGTCAACACAACATTTCTTTCTTGTTCGTTTAGTCATCTTCTTGGTTCAGATCTGATCTTGATTTGCTTAAGCGCACTACTTGGGCAGGCATATTCTTAACTGGTTTGATCAGATTAATGCAAACATGCACCCTGCAACATCATTCTCAGTCCAACATTGCTTCTTATGCCCTTTTTTGTTTAGTATATCTGTTTTAGCATTGTGTCAATTATTGAGTCCATGTTTTAATCATGTTTTTCTTAACTACACGTTTCTTTTTAACGTGTACTTTCTTAGCAGGGTTTTTCTTAACTACACGTTTCTTTTTAAAAACGCGTCTCCTATTAGAGACGCGTTTTACTTTTATATTACTTTTCTTCATTCGGCCATGCGTCTAACGCCTCCACTTCATATTCATCGCTAGTATCTCTGGCGATTTTGATAATGTCGCCGCCGAACATTCCGTTATGATCGTCATTTATTATTTCCAAAACGTCTGCCGGCAGTGGTAGCTTAACGCGCGATTCGTTTTGCAATTCCAAAAACACGCAAGTTTCGCCTACTTCAGCGACGCGACCGACAATTTTTTCGCCGAGTTTTAACGGCGCTTTTAGTCTTATTCCTGACATAATTTTTATAAATCTAAGTTCAACTTTTCTTTTAATTCATACAACAGCGGATTAATTTCCGCAAGATACGCGAACTTAATCGCATTAATTAAAAAGGGAGATCGTCGACAGTTTCAGTTTCGCCGTAATCGTCGCCATCGATATCGCTATCATAGTCCGCGTCTTTAGCCGTCACGCGGGTAACGATGAATTTATCTCCGCCACCTCTCGGTTTTTGTACCCAACCGGCCAACCAATATTCAACACCTTCTATGTTAATCTGGCCTGTGTAATCCGGGTGCTTTTCAGAATTTTTACGATTGTTCCTGAACAAAACACCGCGATTAGTATTATCGTAATCGCTCTGTTGTGCAGGGCGGCGCTGTTGTTGTGCAGGGCGGCGCTGTTGTTGTGCAGGGCGGCGCTGTTGTTGTGCAGGGCGGCGCTGTTGTTGTGCAGAGCGGCGCTGTTGTTGTGCAGGGCGGCGCTGTTGTGCTTTAGCTTTCTTTGCCATTGTTATTTAATTTGATTAAAAGTTTAGATATACTATCGGTTAGTTCTTGAAGCATAGAATCGCGGCCAGAAATTGTATCGCATAAAACTTGCAAGCTGTTTAGTATCGCTTGTGATGATTCATCGGATGAAACATTAACACTATCAGCAAAATAAAATTCACGCAGTCGTTCAATTAAAAAATCTGGCGCCGGCGATTCATTTTCGATCGAAGATAGTAAAGCACCGGCTGTTTTTAAAAGAATTGTAACGACTGAGATAGGAAAGAAAACAGACAAAATTGAACACAAGCAGACGTACCTAAGAATGAAGGATGCGGTCTCGCGATAGACCGTCGGTTGACTCAGGCAGCCCACAGAGGACCGCAACAGAACAAAAGACCAGAAAACAATAGGAAATCAAATGGGAAATCTGGGGAGACTAACAATGGACCAAACAAACACATAAAAGTAGGTCAGACAGTGCTAAGAACAAGAATGGCATAAGGTGTCCCACTGTGATCCCCAAAAAAGGACGTGTGTTGATATATTTTTTTTCTTTCAAAGTGTGAGATGTGTGGAGATGAAGCAAGGCAAGAAATAATGAATATCAAGCACAGAAAATCATGATCGCCACCAAGGCTAGTAATGCAAAGGGTATGCGCCACGTACCTTGGAAAAGAAGTTATCGCGGACGCCCGCCAACGGGAACTCAAATGCTGGGATTAAAACGGTTATGGATGGGCCGCATTGCAGGAAGACGATCTAAGGAATACTGCTGGAACCTCTATGATGATCTATCGAGGGGCCGCTGTAATCACCGAGATAGCATGCGCAGTGGACACTGGCACCGAACAGAGACGATCTTTGACAGGCCGCAAAATATGTACAAACAGCCTGATGGAGGCCACAAGCCGTGTCCCAACCTAAATGAGGGAACATGAACCTCCACCCCTTCTAGCCGGCCAGGAGGGATGGGCCTCGTGTAGGAAGCACTTCTAACCTGCAAAACAATGTAGAACACAAAGAGAAACGCCCAGATTAGCTTAGGGGCCATGAAATATCGATGAACGTAAATAAAGAACGAAGTGCATGAATGGAAAGGGGGACACCTTGGGCTTTTTAAACCTCTATAGGGCATGAAAACAATAGGAGGAGTAAACAAAATGCAATGAGAATGGCAAAACGAAAAGAAGGAGAAGAGAAATGACAATGCTATGATGACCAAAGAAATGCCTCAAGACGAGGGGGAAGACGATGCAAAAACACAACAGAACTGACTACTCCCTGAACCAAAGGCTTGAAGGACGTGGAGCATCAGTTCTCCCTGACTGAGACTCACTCTGGAAATCGGCAGCACTTTGACGTGTGCTTCGAGTCTCTCTGGGGGGGGCGGGGCCACACCCTAAAATATAGCTAAGTTGTACTCTATATTACCGAGGCACCTATTGAAGTATCGGCTAAGTTCTTGAAAAGAACTCTGAAGTTAAGTGTGCTTAATAGGGTGTAGTACTCCACTGACACGCGAGCATGTAATGCACCCGATGGCTGACATCATCCCTACCGCTTCTTTGGATCTTATGTTTATCAATGAAATAGTTATTATTAGAAAAGGATAAAATTAAAAAAGAAGGGAACAATATGTGAAGGCGCACGAACGAACCATGTCATCCGACCCTAGCACGATAGGCATGGCCACGTGGTTACAAGGTACGCCCTATCCCATACGTGTTCGCCTGGGGTCCTATTTCATGACCTCACCCATTAATTAGTATATGTGGAGAGGTGGCGAGGTGCCGTAGGCTCGTACCCACGGGGCCCATGGTTCAGTAAAAACCATGTCATATAGTCTATCAACAGCTTGTTAGAGGTGTCCTCTAAGTACTTGGTCAGACTTCGGCATGACGCGACAATGTTGGCAAACTTGGACATACACTCAACCCTCGTGGGTGGCAATCTATCGCAGAAAGATGTCAATCGTTCTCGCCATCTTCTACATCGCCGTAAAGTAGGACATAACCTCCCTTCGCCCCCCCCCTCCTCTCCGTGAACTCTCCCAGGATGTGCTTGACGTTGTCCATCTCCACAACCCACTTATCGCCTTTGTCTAACATGACAGAGAGAAGGTCCCCCATCGAGGCCTGGTCCAATGCTACCGAGAACTACCTCTCCAGCTCTTTCTTGTACGTGACTGACACGTCCAATAATATGGTGATGTAAAAAGAGGCGTTGGTGAAGCTCGACCCCGTTCTCTCTCTCTCAACTCACCTCACTAGGCCAAAATGTGAACGGGGGACTCTCTCCGACGTTTTCCCCTCTCCTCTCTCTCACACTCTCTTTCTCTCCACTGGGTGGAGGTGCCAACGTCCAAGGAAGAGATCCCCTCCAGCACCTGACTGCCCTCTAAGTCCCATCAGAATTCTCTCTCTCTCTCTTCCCCTCTTCATTATTTCTCTTTAGATGAGGGTTAGTCTTTTTTGTCATTTTATCACATCGAATTAAATATAGTAAAGAAAATTGAAGGACCAACTACACTCGCACCGACTCACGACAACTCGATCTTGCAAAGCATGAAATCCCAGAGCACAAGGGCCTCCCTGGACCCTTAAGACCACGGGCATGCAAACTGAGGTAACATGGCACTTTCGGACACCCCCAAAACACGAGCATAGAATCCACGGTGTCCGGGACATCCACGAGGTCGAAGGTCAACTACTGGGTCACAATTGGGTCGACCGGGAGCCAACACAATGCAAAATGGACACGACTAGCAAAAAAACCAAGTGGCTGTCCTCTCTTGGCCATCACAGCGCTTGGCGGTCTCCTCCGGACTGCAAGGCCTAGCCTAGAGGTCCAGACAGGACCGCTAAGCCCCAGAAATGCTCGAATCGAAGGCAGTTGCCTCCAAGCAGGGTGGCGGTCCTTGGCCTGACCGCTAGCCGTTGGTTGGTGGTCAGTCGCAAGGCCGCTACCCTACTAGACCCTAAACAACTAAGAAAACATAAAACGGTCATGCCCTAACCGCTAGGAACACCGTGGCAGTCACCTAGAGACCGCAAGGCTCGATGGCGGTCTATCGCGTGACCGCAAGGCACGAATAGACATAGGGGGACCCTGGCGGTCTCCACATGACCGCCTCACCCCTTAGTGGTCCCTGGAACAACCGTTACGTCGTCCCAAACCCAAAAATGGCGAATCATGCAGAAAACTCCATTCCACGCCCTGTTTGCACCCATGTGAAGGGAAAAACAAGGGAAAACTAGTCTCCAACCTCTCTAGCACTGACGGGACCCATTTAAATCTAAAAAATGCGATCAAAATGCAAGATCTGACTCACACCCCAAAACTTGTTCTTTTTTCCAAAATACGAAAATAACTCCGCTCGGCTCACCTCGGCCTACAAAACACACGGGAAAAGAAGTACATAGGTTAAGGATCAGTCGCCCTACCTCCACTGAAGATTTCACACGCCGAGGACGCCGATCCGCCAAGAAAATGCCGTTAAAGCCCCGCCGATTCACGAACTCGCCACGAGCTCCTCTGCGGGCCACCGCCTCTCGATCCTCGCCCATGCTCGACCGCTCCTCGCCTGCGTGAGAGGGTGAGAGAATGTGAGAGGGGAAAAAGAGAGAACGTGAGAGGGGAGAAGATGGAACTATGGCTGCTGCGACTGCAAAGTCTACGAGAACTGCACCGTCTACTGCCTCAACGGACAGTTATGGGAGATGTGCCCCAGCTGATCACAACGGTAACACACAACCGACAGAGAGCACGGTACACTCGGATGACTGTCACCACACCTGGAACATAATCTCGGCTGAAAAGTAACAAAATCTGGATGAAACCGAACAAAAGAACCAGACTGCTGACTCGGGTCAGAAATTATAGGATGATCAAACCTCTTTCTCTTCTTCTTATGATGGAAACCTCTACCCTGAGATTGCTGGAAGGAAGCACTATCGGTAGGAGAGAAGGCGGGAGAAACTCTTGAAGCAGATGATTGGTGGGGCAGTTGATGTGGCATGGGCAACGGAACCATCCCAGTCTGAGCAAAACCTCGAGTCCTCGCCAACTCCAACTCCAACGCGATAGCAGCTTGATATGTAGAATCCAACTCAGACACACGTGTAGCGAATAGCGGCAGGCTCAATTCTACTCTCAGTCCGTGCAAAAACTGTTGAGTCCTCACAATCTCATCAGCAAAGATATGAGGTGCATACCGACCCAGCTCAATGAATTTATTGCGATATTATAGCGCTGACATCTCGCCCTATCTCAGCTTTAGAAATTGATACATCTTGGGTAACTTCAGGCAGGCTGGAGTATAGATATGCTCGAATGCAGCAACAAACTCAGCCCAAGAGATCTGTCGAAGCGGATGGGAACGGAAGGCCACGTGCGTGCAGTACCTTGAAGTTGATAAGAAGTCAGCATAGCTCGTTCATCCTCGACACATTCCATGCATTGGAAGACGCGCTCGGTAGCATCCAACCACTCCCTCGCTGCCTCGGGATCAGATTGGCCCTCGAAAGTCAGTGGATAGAACAGTAGAAATTCTTTCAATGCTCGCCCATGACTACCGAGTACCTCTGCATGCGGATTAGGAACAGGTGCAGCCTAGGCAGGAACTGGTGCAGTAGGAGCAGGTGAAACGTTAGCCTCATTCCGAGGAACTGGGACTCTTCGCCTTCGAGGCGGCATCTTGAATCTAGGAAAACATGACAATGGAAAACATATTAGCATCGCAAGAAACATCCTAAGCCAGCAACATCCGACGCGCCCCTATTCCCCCATACATCTTGAAACGGCGCACCCCTACTCCTCCATACATCTTGAAACGGCGTGCCCCTGTTCTTTACTCAACCCTTGTTGAAATGGCGCGCCCTCTCCCTTGCATATCCTTAACCGGCACGCCCCTCTTAACAACCCTCTCCCGGCATGGGTTAAAATGGCGCGTCCCCTGGCCGCGTTTCAACCCTCCTTAGACCCCATTTCCTCTTTGGCTCCTATCCGACGCACCTCCAAAAAAAAAGAAATAAAGCTAAAAAAAATAAAAATGTTCAAATAAAAATGAATAAAAAGAGGTTCAATACAAATGAATAAGGAATAAAAGAAACTCTATCACCCCTGCTTAATTAAAATTTTATTCTGGGGGCACTGCCCCCGGAAACCCCCGCAAGGGACGCCGCCCCCTTCACCCCCGCGACCTGACCGGGCAGGTCGATCCCCGCGACCTAACCGCGCAGGTCGATCCGCGTGGTGACCTTCGGTAGAGTGTGAGGGCGCGCGTTGGTGAGCCCAGGTTGCACACTTAATAAACCTCTCCCCTGGACTAGGTGCAAAAGAAAATCAATGATGCCTTGTGGTATCGGACGTGGACCTCGGAACCCCCGATATGGTCAGGATCCGAACACATCTCGAGCCAATAGTTCGTTAACTTGACCCGCTTCTCCCGGGATCTAATCCCACAACCCTACATTAAACTTGCCACACCTACGGCAGATATTCACATGGTTTTATCGCCATTTTCAATGTTTCAAATGCGGACTCTCGTCCGAATAACGAACGGTCCGTTGGTGACCAACATACACCGGGATCTAATCTCGCAATCGCATTAAACTTGCCGTACTCACGGCAGACATTCGTATGATTTTATCACCGTTTCTTACGTTACTGATACGGACTTCCGTCCAAATAAAGAATGGCCTGTTAGTGACCGACATGCTGGCAACGTTTACGCCCCAATGCGGGGTTCGCCTAAACGTAATCCGAGACTTCCCTCTCGCTCTTATTATTGTGAATCTCAGGCCGTAGTGCCCCTTTTCCTGGCAATCAATCAAGGGTTTTCCCCTCTCCGAGGGGATGTAATTAACGTCGTAGCCTTTATGGTACATGATCTATTGCATCATTTGGATAGAGTTCTCGCCAAGATATCTATACTTGAGCTGATTAAAAGATCCACCCTTCACCAAGATACGCTAAGAAATTTTCTTCAGAAGGTAATGATCAACGAAGATATGGCAGTTGATAGCCTTCCTACAGCACTGTCCACGATTTCAAAAGGACTGGCAATTACATTTTTTGAAACCGAGCTGGCACCTCCAAAAGCTCGACAGATGTCGCAATGCATCTCTATTATCTTGAAGAAAGTTAGTGTGGACGCCGCCTTGGTGGATACATGGGCATCAATTAATGTGTGCCCACTCAGCACTCTCAGGGCCTGCAATCTCTCAGAAGAACTTCTAGGCCGACCCCTACAACCATTGCCGCCTACGACAATTCGTGAAGGGAATGTCATGGGGTGATCACCCTTCAGGCTAAACTTGGGCCTCTCACCATGGCCGTCGAGCTTTATGTGCTGGACATCGACCCTATGTTCAAGGCTATCTTGGGTGGCCCATGGCTTGATACTCTTGGTGTCGTGCCATCTACCGCCCATCAATATCTCAAATTCCCGTTCCAGGGGAGGGTGGTGAATGTTAAAAGCTTATCCTCGGCCCAATCAGTGAAGGCCATCTCAGAGAAGATCTTGCCCACATTATGGCCTAGCAGTCGGCCCATTATTTCTGTATTGGATCTGGATTTCCCATGGGCTTACGCACCCCGCAAGCCCGTCACTATGCCTGTTAATGTTAAGGAGAAGCCCAAGATTCGGGATTCCAGAGGTTGGTCCATTATTCTTAAATTAGGCTATCAACTGGGGAGAGGTATCGGAGCACAACTTCAAGGACGCACTAAGCTAGTGCCCAAGGGCAGGAAAATGAACAGACGTGGTCTCGGCTCCCGGAAGTCCGCACTATGCATGATGGGTGATTCAGGCCTGCTTGCATGGGATTATCATCAACATTTTGTTAAAGGCCCTCTCTAGCCAGGCACAATAAAGTCACAGCCAGCTCAGTTAAAATAAAAAAATGTGACATATGCAGTTGCCAATCCACCCCAGGTGCTAAAGGGGCCAGTTGATGACATGAAAAATCTTAGCCAGGCATTTTCCAGGCTGTTCAAGGAGCCTGTGAATTCAAACCTTTTCCCCCCCTCTTTGTGTAACTCCATTAGGAAAGTAATTAGGTTTATTCCCCCAACACATAAATATGTTGTAATCCTTTTGGAGTGGAATAATGATAATGAAGAAATTTCCATTGGACAATTTGGTGAAGGCCACCCCCTCCCTTGTGTCTCTCCTATGTGGGTGCGACTCCCACTCTCCCTCTCCCCTCTCTTCTTCCTAGGGTACGACACCCTAGGCCATCTTCCTTGGAGCTCTTGCTACTGTTGCAGATAGGAGGCGACCTCCTCTTCATCCTACAAGGCTCGACATCCCTCGAAGTGGCTGTGCAGAGGCATGAAGGAGCCGTCGTCCCCTTGCTACTGTCAATGCTGTCTGCGCACCTGTTGGTAGAAATCTGGGTCGGAATGACTGGCAGATAACCCCTCTGTCCCATCTCCAAATCCTCATGGCCACTTCTAGACTTTTCTTCCTCGTCTAGTTATGAAACCAGGCGTGAAAACCTCGCCCATAAATTCATCTGGAATAAAAAGTTACCTTGGTAGGCCTTTTCGCTGCTCTGGCTGACCCTGTGCAAGCTTGCTAGAACCCAAAGCCGCAAGGAACCTACAGGAACACCCCCTTCCCGTCCTCCGGTCACCATGACCTCTTCATAACGTTTCTTCTCCTACCTGTCCCCGAACTAGCAAAGAAAGCCTCATCCCAAAATTCGCTAGGGTTAGGAACTTCCCTTTGGAGACACTTTCTCTGCGCGGACTACCCCTCAGCAGCCCTAGCGGGACAGACCCACAACCCCTCCTAAGGGTTGACCCTCAAACCTTACTGGGCCGACCTGGGACTTTGAGGATCACTTCTATACACCGCAAACCATTCCCAGAAATTTCCTTGAGCCTCCAAAAGTCTGTTTTCTTTGTGGTCCACGCCCTCCAAATCAACCCACAATTCTGTTCTGCCAGAAGGCAGGACTGAAACCCACAACTCCCACCACCCTCCTCGCCCAGAACTCCCACATAACACCCCACCACCACTTGGCCTCACCCTAGCCCCCTCAACCGCCCTCCTACCAGAGAAAACCCCGCCCCTAAAGCTGCTAAGAAGCCCCCGTACCGGCCATTCTTCCACCACCTATCGCCGGCCGAAACATATCGGTTTCATATCGGTTTCGGCCGATACTGCCAACCATGCCTCCTCCCTTCCCAGGCTGCCCCTGCCTTCCACTCCCTCTCCATTAGATTATCCTCCTCCGACCTTGTCGCCTCTTCGGGGGTATATGGTAACCCAAGACAGTTTCCTCGTCATCAAATGGTAGTTCCTCCCCCTGTTGCATGCATCAAAGCACCAGTCTCCTGCTCACACCAAAGCAACATCGTCGTTGGTCTCCAGGTCCACACCAGCACCCCTACCCGCTTCCAACTCCTCATCCTCTTCGGTCTCCTAGACCACCTGAGCCTCTGAGAGTCCCACAAGATAACTGGGATTGTTCAGGGAACTCTCCAGGGTAAGCAGTGGCACATCTCGATTGTTAGAAGTCACCCCCGGGTATGACTCCGAAACTCCTTGGGGTGCCACTGTAGCTCTGCTCCTGAGCTGCGGAGCTGCTGTCACTGCCACAGAGTGCTCCCTCCTTGAAAGGAGGCCTTCCAAGAGAGCTGGCCCTACTCGTTGGTGTGCAAGAGATGCCGTCAATCTCTCTTGCGAGCAGCCACCAACATCAAAGGAAGAGCCTTCGATGATCTTACGACCCACTGGCCCCAACCCCGTTGCTAGACACGTTAGTGGGGGAGACAGAGGGACCGGCCCGGAGTAGCCCACATCCAGATGTTGAGGTCTTTGAAGAAGCTGGTCCTGCTCCATCAGCAATGGCAAGGCTTGCACAGAGAGATGTTGGTCAGGTTCTTGGTGCAGGTGGGAGCTGCTGGCGATTGCCGGCAATGGTCGATTGTCGGAGCTGCTGTTCTACACCAGGTGAGCTATAGCGTGTATCGAGTGAGGGAGAAAGGCCGATGCAAGGCTTCGAGGCTCGATACAACTATGAGCATACCTCTCGGGTAAGTTTCAGGTCGGGGAGGCCACCCGACTCAACCCGCCACAGGCGCCCAAGATTGGCCGATCTGCAACCTGTATAGACGTCGGCCAAACACCTAAAATAGGGTCTGGCCCAAATCCTGCAACAACTGGCCCAACCGCCAGTCCAAACGACCCAACTGAGACGCACGCCCCTTTCAAATTTGAAAGGGGTTGTGGGCGGCAGCCACAAAGAATGTGATCCATCGGTATCAAATAAGACATGTGCAGACTTGGAACAAATCTTGAGTGTACCTTCCACTATTTCACCTTCCTCTTGTTCTGCCTCCTGAAGAGCTTGGAGATGTGCACTCTTCTTCACCGGGTGCTTCTCATAACCGGCTTGGTCATTGAGTAATGGGCAATCGAGAATCCGATGATCACGGCTCCCGCAACACAGACACGCTCTGAATCTTCTCCAGCATCCTTCGGCCCTATGACCGGCTTTATCACAATGTTTGCACACCACTGTGGAAGGTGTGGCAGTGATGGAGAAAGGTTTGTTATTCTTCTTAATCTTCTTGTCTCGAGAGGACTCCCCTCCATTGCTAGGTCTCTTCTTGTTAAATGTGGGCTTGTAGGTACCTGAGCTAGTGACTTATTCCATCTTGTCTCTCCTACGGATTCTATCTGACAACTCTGTGGCGTCTTCTAATAGCTGGGCTCATCGTACTACATCTGAGTAGACTTGTATATCCGTCGGCACCAGTTGTGTAATATATTGTGCCCTGAGCCCATTAAGAAATCTTCTTGACTTCATCTTCTCGGTTCTAACTAAGTGCTTAGCATACCATCATAACCTCAAGAATTGAGTCTCGTACTCGGCCACTGATAAGGTTCTTTGTTTTAATGTGGCGAATTCGGCAGCCTTCTTCTCTTGAACTCGGTCAAAGAAATACTTGTTGTTGAAATGTTCAACAAACTCCACCCATGTAACCTGAGATTAGGCCAGGGTAGCTTCTACTGACTCCCACCAGCAACGGGCATCTCTCTCTAACTGGAATGTTGCTAATAGGACCTTCTCTTGATCCGTGCATTACATAACTCAAAATATACGTTCGGTCTCTCTTATCCAATGTTTAGCATCATCAGGATCGGTGGAGCCTATGAACTTAGGAGGGTTCATATTTCGAAAACTTTGGTGGAGATTTCTCACTCCATAATGTGCTCCTCCTTGTGTGACTTGTTGGAGTGCTTGTGTGAGACCCTAGACGGTCCTCTGCATATCACGCCACTGGGCACGTTCGGCGGCCATGATCCTACAAGAATTTATTAACTATATTAGTATATAGTTTTCTAAGAGTTACACTTCCTCATAAGATCCATGCTCCTGCTTCGTCTCTCCATCCTCTTTCTGCTCCTTGGCCAATCTCTATGTGAGCTTTTGACTATGTGATCCCAACTCTCAGATCAAGTAGAAGTCCTTCATTCTTACCGCCACTGAGTACTTTACCAAGTGGGCTGAAACTGAAGCATACGCAGAAATCAAAGCTACCACGATTTGCTGCTTCATCCTGAAGAACATCATCTCACGGTTTGAAGTGTGAAGTGACATTGTCACCGACAATGGACCTTAGTTCGTGTCACTATAGCTCCAGGACCTTTGTAAGAAGACTAATATTTCATTACATCATTCATCTCCATATTATACCCAAGGCAACGGTCAAGCTGAGGCCACTAATAAAACCCTTCTTAAGATTATCAAGAAAACGTATGAGTCATACAAATTTTTTGATTGGCCTGAAAGATTAGTAGAAGCTCTATGGGCTTATCGCACCTCTATCTGTACTCCCACGGGACAAACCCCTTTTACTCTCACTTATGGGATGGAGGTGGTACTTCCATATGAGATTTTGATTCCTTCCCTAAGAGTGCAGCTTGATAGGGAACTTAATCTCGATGAGCGTTGAGAGGCGTTGCTAGTCCAGTTGGAGCTCTTGGATGAGAAGAGACTTAATGCGGCTAATCATGTTTCTGTCTATCAGAAATGCATCTCGCGTCATTTTCAAAAGAAAGTCATTGAAAGGAAATTTCAGGTGAGTGATATGCTTTTGAAATGAAAATTCATCAGATCTGGAGGTCCCAGGTCTAAGCTGCAACCTAACTGGGGGGGCCCGTTCATAGTCAAGGAGGTCTATCCTGGGAACGCATATCACCTAGTTAACGCTGAGGGTGAGGAATTATCTCACGCGTGGAATGGGCTATATCTTAAGTGTTTTTATCCTTATGGAGTCTGGCTAACGATAGCTGGGTGGCGAGGCACCCTTACCTTAATCATTAGAGAGGATTCTTTAGCACAGCACCCACACGCTACACCACGCCCTTGGTCAGGGTTTTCTTTTTGTGTAACACCATTTCTCCTTCGGCCATGCTTGGAGGAGGTGAAGGTCCTTGCTTTTCTCTCTTAAGATGAGCGTCAGGGTAAGAGATTGATGGAATAAAATTTTCCCCTCTTTTTAGGTAAGTCTGATGAGGAAACAAACACGGATGGGGATGAGCAAGAGTGAAGTCTAGAGCCATCCAAGTGTCAAGAGTTCTATAGCTTTGTCTATTTCCTAAGTCAATTGTGTAGTTTTTCCTTCTTGAGTCAAAGTTGTAATTTTCTTCTCATTTAGTCTTCATACTATTGGAAGAAATATGGTTATGAATAAATAAAGAATTAGGTTTTAATGCTATATTGCGCACTCTGTCTTTATGTGTTGAATGCACTACGCTCTGATTGACATGAACGTTATAGACTCGTCACGTCATTTCTGGGTAATCTTCCACGCTCGGGGCGTGATAGTCTTTTGTGGTATCAGAGCCTAGGATATTCAATTCCTAGGAAACCTAAGTCCAAGGACAAGTTTAACCTTTTGCCCGGTGAGATTGCGTAGAACCAAGGGCTAAGTTAATAAAATTCATAGAAGATAAATCACGATCTAATAGTTACTTAATTATTGTAGGACAATGGCCGCGGAACGTGCCCAGTGGCGCGACATGCAAAGAACCGTCTAGGGCCTCACTAGAGCATTACAACAGGTCATACAAGGAGGTGCGCAACGGGGAGCGGGGAATCTGCACCAAAACTTTAGGAGTATTAATCCTCCTAAATTCACGGGATCCACGAACCCGGACGATGTCGAGCATTGGCTCCAGAAAACTGAACGGATATTCAGGGTTATGCAATGTACGGACCAGGAGAAGGTCCTGTTGGCTACGTTCCAGTTAGAAAGAGACGCCCACTACTGGTGGGAGTCTGTTGAAGCCACTATAGATCCAGAACAAGTAACATGGGAAGAATTTGTTGAGCACTTCAACAATAAGTATTTTTCAGATAGGGTTCAGGAGAGGAAAGCCTCCGAGTTTCCTGCTCTCAAGCAATGATCTCTCTCCGTGGCAGACTACGAGGCGCAATTCTCAAGACTGTCTCGGTACGCTAAGCACTTAATTAGTATCGAGAAGATGAAGGCAAGAAAGTTTCTCAATGGGCTCAGGCCCCAATATATCACCCAACTGGCTCCGCTTGACATCCAAGTTTATTCCGAGATGGTGCGACGAGCGCAGTTATTAGAAGATGCTGAGAGCGGATCACCGGAGGAAATGCATTAAGAACAGCCGACAGTCAGACAAGTCTGCTGCATCACAAGCACTGGTTTGCTGAATGATGCTAGGTGAGAAATGTTCTCCCAGGAATGAGTATACGAAGGCTCAAACCGAAGCTTACCGACTGCTCATAGGATAGCTATCAAACATACAAGTAATGCACCATAGAAACTATGTAGATATCTGAGATAGCTTATGATCCAGAGAAATGTCAAACACCTAAGATTTACATGTGTAGATACATATCATCAGAGTGCTTTCTTTGGTGAGTGTGTGAGCCTTTGTTCAAACAGCAAGAGTGCTGTCAAGTGGTGAAGGCTTTACACTATGTGCAGTGTTTGGTTGAAGCAGAAATGCTGAAATGAAAACTATAATTTCCTGTGAAAGGGAGGTAGAGGAAATGGAAGCAATCACACAAGAACAACCACTGCACGATGGATTTTTAAGGTGGTTCAATCTGCAAACCCGCAGACCTACATCTACCCCTCACCAAACTGGTGAGGCTTCACTACACGAGGATGAATCCTCATGAGGACGAAGTCCTCAATACATACGCTGCAATTGCAGCAACGGGGATGAACCCCACACACACACGAGGAGCAGGCTCCTCATGAGGATGACATCCTCATGCCACTACAAGAGCAACACACGGGGACAAGCCCCAAAACCACAGAACGGAGAACCCTCCATCTATCTTCCTACACACAAATCGGTAGGGACAGTTCACAATCAAGCGAAAAACATAAAAGAAAAATACTGCAAGTGTAGCAAAAGGTTCTTCCGATCTCACACATAGAGATATGGAGTTTAAAGCAAGAAATGAAGACCGCAGATCAGAGCTAAGAACCAAATGTAACTTTTGACTAAGTCATCTCTCCTTATTAGCTCACTTCTCTCTTCACTGCTGGACTGGGTCGAGCAGGGTGAGGGGGCTTCTCACTCTCTTTTTTCTCTTTCTTCTTTCTAGATTGGGCAGATCCAGGGGCTGAATTGCTCTCTCTTCTTCTCCTCTTTTCTTCTTCTCTTTGTCCCTTGGGGATGAACTAAAGGATGTAACCTTGAAGCATGCTCGGCCAACTCTTCCCCGGTGGAAGGGTTGATAATTTTGGGTCATTACATTCATTCCACAATCAACAGATAGAATGCATACAAGCATATTCCAATGTCAGCGTTGTCGCTCGGTCGCCCGTTACATCGAGTGAGATGGAAAGTGACATAGGAGGGTTTTAGGCAGAGACGATGAGGGGAGAGCAGGCTCATATCATTGCCTCTCCCCCTCTCACGTTTACATTAAAGCACAGAGAAGCAACAGAATCGGCGGGAATGCGGTGGTTACCAACCTACAAAAACCAGAAGCCTCTTCTTCTCCGGCGCCGGTGGGGTCGTATGTGACAGAGGGAGGATGACAATGGCCGGGGCACCCTTAGGGGAAGGAGCTTGCTCCGCACGAAAGCCCTCAGAGTCTCTCCCTTCTAATTAGTCTCTCAATTCTTTTTTTTGTCTTCACCCTTCCCTTCCTCTCTTAGATTTGTTCCCTTCACTTGGACGAGTGAGGTGTTTATATAACACGAAGTTCCCCGGCGCCATGGAGGGGCGCGTCGGTGAACATGGTGCTGGGGAAGCACCCCTCCCTTTGATCATTTTGGCGCGTCGGGTAACATGGCGCCAGGGAAGGAGCTTCAACAAGTCTTTTTGCGCCCCGAGAAGAGGTTCCAAGCTTCTTTGTGCACCGGTTAAAGGGGCGCCAGGGAAGAGGGCCTCATCTGATCATTTTGGCGCGCCGGTGAACATGGCGCCGAGGAAGGAGCTTCAGCAAGTGTTTTGCACGCCGAGTATCATGGCGCCATTTTAAGAGGCACGTCGGTGAACCGTGGCATCGTTTTAACTTCATTCGCTTGTCGAAAGCTAGCTAACGAGTCTGTGGATGATTCCGGAAGTCACTGTTCACGATTCTTTATGCCACGGCTCCTAAAAGACGTTGGCAGGGTATTGACGAAGCTCTCGATTTGCCGTACAACTTTAGTCCGGACTCCGTATGTGTTTAGTTTGAGCACGCGGGTTTCCTTGCTGACACGGCCTTTGGCGATGTCGGGCCAGCTTCACTTGTATCTGCAGTTTTGATTGCTTCTTCGGGGATGGTCCCAAATACTCTTCCGAGCTCCCGGGTCTTGCTTCAGCGGTTACCCGTGAGGCCGAGCATCTTCTCTTTAGACTCATCTTTGTAGATGAACGACCCGGTTCGCCCGCTACAGGGTTCCGTAGGTTTTGTCGAAACACACGTGCGGGAATCGGAAAACACACGGAAAAAGTCACGGAACGCGTTTCAACCTCTGAAACTGACCCGAATCACACGGATCCGATCACAAAAGATGTCCAGAAGATAATTCCAAACACAATGGAACCAAATTCATCAAGAACGCAGATCTGGGACCCAAGAAGAAGGATCTGAAAGGGTCTGGGACATCACACTGGTGGCCATGAGCTGCCTGTTTCCTCGCGTTACTCGAGATGGGTGTGTGCGTGACTTTTATTATTCACGTTTTGTGAGCCCCCACTAGTCTTAGCTTTCTTGCGCACGTAGGTGTGGACCCACTTGGGAGTGGTGGAGAGGGTGACCCGAGTGAGACGACTTTACGCTGGTTACCATACGGCCCCTTGCCTTTGCAGCCTGAGACCGGATGGGGGGAAAACCAGCTATAGGATCCGACCAATGACAGATGGTCTATGTGTGCACACGTAGCTAGAGGCAGAGGGCACGTGCTGACGAGCACGATCCCAACTAGTCCTTGTTCTGTGTTACTAGTACAGTGTCTTAGCCTCCGCCTGGGGCGTCGTAGGTAGACACCTGAGCCTGCGGACTAAGTCGTTAGTGGATGCATCCGGCCTTGCTTCTGGTGGGTGGTACTTCCATCACGTAATGTGAGTTGTCGTGTCGTGAATTTCTGTTTCCCATCTGTGAGATAGAGTTTTATGTGTAGTTCTGAGCATTCTCCCGGAGTTGAGGTTTAGGATTTCCGGTGAGCGTCACCAAGGGCTTGTCCTTAGACGGCGTAGAGTTCGCGACGGCGAGGTCGTGACTGTGTTTCCTGACCGTGTGGTTTCGGTGGGCCCTTGTCTGTGAGGACAGGCCTCCACGACTGTGACATCGTGTCATTTTCCTGGTAGCGTGACTAGGGAGGTTGTAGTCTGGTGGTTCGTGTCTGGTTATTCCCTGACCGCGAGATCGGGGTGTTGGGTTCCGTTCCGATACAGTAGGAGTAGTTATAGAGTCGAGGTTTTACCGGCCACCGAGTCTTACTATTCTTGCTGTTGTTGTTACTTTTATAGTTGCTGCTTTCCATTACAACATGAAAAGAGAGGTAGCAGATTTTGTGTCCCGCTGTCTCACTTGTCAGCAGGTAAAGGCAGAACATTTAAAACCCACTGGTAAATTACACCCCTTGAATATTCCCGAATGAAAATGGTAAAGTATAGGGATGGATTTTATCATGGGTTTACCTAAGACAAGAGGTGGACATGATGGTATATGGGTGACTATCGACTGATTGACTAAATCTTTACATTTTCTACCAATCAAGAGTTGATGGTCTGTGGATATATTAGCAGCCTTGTACATGAAGGAAATAGTCGAGCTACATGGTGTCCCTATCACCATTATATATGATCGAGACCCTCGTTTCACATCACAATTTTGGAAGGGTCTACAACATTTGTTGGGGACACGACGTAACTTCAGTACTGCATTTCACCCACAAGCTGATGGTCAGACTGAAAGAATCAATCAGGTGATAGAAGATATGCTCAGTATATGTGTTATTGATTTCGGTGGGAGTTGGCACGACCACTTGTCTCTAGTGAAATTTGCCTACAACAATAGCTATCATGCTAGTATACAAATGGCACCATTTGAGGCACTGTATGGAAGAAGTTACCGCTCACCTATATGTTGGGATGAAGTAGGAGAAAAATAATTTCTTGGCCCTGATATCATTAGGGATGCTACTGAGAAGATAAAGCTTATTCGGGAGAGACTCCAGATGGCTCAAGATAGACAAAAATCATATGCTGATAATAAAAGGCGCGACCTGAAATTTCAAGTAGGAGACCATGTGTTTCTTAAGGTTTCTCTGAGTCGAGGTATTCGAAGATTCGGCATCAAAGGCAAGCTCACTCCAAGATTTATCGGTCCATTTGAGATTCTTGAAAGGGTTGGAAAGGTTACACATCGTATTGCCTTACCTCCTCAATTGGCTAGAGTCCATGATGTGTTCCATGTTTGTATGCTCAAGAAGTATGTCTATGGCCCGTTTCATGTCATCACTTATGACAATCTGGAGATTCAAAAGGATCTGACGTACGAACAAAAGCCGATCAAGATAGTCGACTGAGAGGTACGTCAGCTCCAGAACAAGACTATTCCCATGGTCAAGGTCCGATGGACTAAAAGCTTTGATCATGAGGCAACATCAGCTCACAACATTTGTCGTTACTTACAAACGACAACTCAGAACCAAGAATAAGGCTAACAGAGACAAGCCCATTATTTTCTACAAAGGAGACATGGCCCCTTCAGCCCCACCGGAAGATGACTTCGGCTAGTCCAGGCGAGCTGACAACACCCCTGAAGTTGTCCAAGTTTTGATTGACCTGCCACCACCACACATTCAGGAGATGTGCCTCAAGTAGCAGATCCCCCAATGGTAAGGTTCCGCACAGTGGAGGTATTTCCATAATTTGTGGACTCCTTCTCAGGTCCGGGGGCAGCCCCCGTTCTCCCAAAGAGACACCAGAGGGCTCGACAATGACTAAGACCTAGATTTTCGTGTCTATAATGCAGTCCACGTCGTAGGCCCGATATAGCCAGTCGGTGACTCAGTCGTTGTTAGTACCAAGTTCGACAGCTTCGGGGATGAGGAAGAGGACATTTTAATCCCACTCCCCGCTAGAACTAGTACCCTAGTTCAAGCACTTGATGAGGTTTCCACATCCGTCGACAAAAACATTGAGACGGAGGACGTCTTCGGGGTCTCCCAGCAAGCCAAAGAGCCCAGTTTGCCAAACTTTCCCCGTGAGGAAGGTTTGCAGAACAAAGACCACGAAGCGCTACCAGGTTTGGCAAGCGACCCCAGCCAAGTTTCAATAGCATTGATTGATGACTGTCAGCTGAGCTTTGGCAATTTGGGACAACCCCAGTCTGAGCCCAGTGATGACAATCTTCCAGCTCCATCAACTTCAACTGTTGGCTTCGAAGACCCATGGGTGTACGAAGCTGACACTGGCGATGAAGACTTCATCAACTTCCAATTGGCTCCTCCCGAGCTGGAGGACGGTGGCCAGGCAACCGTCGATGAACTCATCAAAATTAACCTGGGCGAAGATGAAGCTCCTCAGTCGATGTTCGTCTCCCTCCTTACCAAGGCAGAAAGGCAGGACTACAAGCAAGTCTTACTCAAATACAAAGACTACTTTGCCTAGACATACAAGGAGATGCTGAGGTTGGACCCCTCCATAGCGGAGCATGACCTAGCTATATCTCCCTCAGCCACTCCAGTCAAACAACCCCAGCGGTGCATGCGCCATGCGTTGGAACAACGTTATAGACCTATCACGTCACTTCCGGGTAATCTTCCGTGCTCGGGGCGTGACACCTCTAGTTTGGAGGAAGGGAGGATTGCTCCTCCGGTTGTGGGCAACTGGGTGTTGCTCACGGTTCCTTCTACGGTTGCAAGAGAAGGGAGAGTTGGACTCTCCGGTCACTGCGGTACCAATGGGTGCTGATCTTGTGGGTAGTAGGATCAGGTCGAGGGATTTGTCTCCCTCAGTTCAAGCTGTTTGGCAGCATCTATTGCAGACTGAGTCTGCTTCTTGATTTGGCAAGGGAATCTTCACTCGGGTTGAGTAAGGGTGGATGTTGACGAATCGAAGGTCTGGCCGAACCACCTAAAATCCTAGTGCTTTGTGATTTGCCATGTGAGTCTGCTCCTTATATTCTTTCCCTCTTCACAAGTGTTTATGTGTTGCTTTGTTGAAGAACTTCAGTGTGCCATCCATCCATTATCTTTATTGCTGAAATTTGTTTATTGTTATGCTCAGTAGAGTCTCAGGTTGTGCTTCCACATTGGTGTCTTGAGTTGTTACCTTTAGACTTTATTCTATGAGCAACCGTGTGTGCTCCTTTATAGCTTTATCTGAAGAAGATTTTTGCTGAGTGGGTTATCTCCTTTCATCATTTTTTTTGCTATTTAAGTAGCTTAAGCTCAGGTCTAGAGAGCATAGTTTTAATTGGGTGTATTTGTAGAAAGATCCATTCACCCCCCCCTCTGGATCCATATCTGAGTGCCATTGATTCTATCACTATCATCTACCCCTTGAGCCCTTGGAGCAACAGGTTGCTGAACCAACTCCTGTTGACCATTTATCAATGCGGGGTGTGCCTCAACTGGGGCTCTCTCAAGGATGGTAATTCTCCCCACCAGACCCTAAATAGACTGCTCCGATGCTTCGGCTCGATCCTCTAAGGCTTTCATTCTCCCTTCTAGATGTGTACCTATGCCATCTACATGCATACTAAGCCCATCCATACACGTATCAAAGCTATCCATGAGAGATCAGAACATCTCGGCCACCGAAGGCTCATCGAGACTACAGACTCAGGGATCTGCCATAGGTGGTGGTGGTGGTGAGTATTGGGTACCTCTACGGGTGGGCATGCAAAACACAAAAAACACAAATGATGAACAGATGAAACAGTAAAACTAATGTAGCTCAAGAATGAGCAATGCAGCTCAAAAAAGAGCAAACCATCCTAGATTTGATCTAGAGATCGTGACAGGAGCAACTCTCCCTTCTTCTCCTTCAACAATACTATGCTTCAAATCTTCTCCCTAGATCTACAACTTAGTCATCACATTTCTCTCTCAATTGCTTGGCCTCTATCTACCTTTGATCTTCTCTGCTATCTCCTTCTCCTCTCTCTGCTTCTCCTCTCTCTGCTGATTCCTCTTCTGCTATCTGTTATCCCTCTTCCTTGTTCGATATCTTCTGTATCTTCTTCTCTTTCTCATACTCAACTTCTCAGAGATCTCTCTTTTTATATGCCCTCGAGCCTAATGGCGTGGACCCCACTTAGATTGGCTTCGGCGCATGGAGGGAGAATTCCTGCCAATGGCTCTATCAGTAGGATAATTCCACATGTCAAATATAGAAGATTGGGCGAGGCCACGTGTCTGAGTGTACTTAGAGAGGAAGCAGCCTGGGATCACGTGTTTCCTTAACTCGAGTCTTGGATCACGTGCCCACTTGAGTAACTGCAGCTCTTTGTCTATTAAGTGTTTGAAATAATCTGTCAATAAGAAATGAGTCATTTCATCAAACACATGTTGATCATTATTGCATATAAGAATGTATACTTAGATATTATGAGAAAATTCAGAAGCTCAGACTGAGGAGGTGTATGATAATGCAAATGCCTTAAGGATGGATTTAACACAGAGACTAGACCACCAGAACCCTCATGTGCATTGACCCTGGTTTCTCCATGTTCACAGACTTGGATGCATCATATGCATAGACCCTAGACATGCACAGACCTACATGTGCATAGACATGTATATGCACAGACTCTACGGGTGCGTAGACCTTAGACTCTATACGTGTACAGACCAAGTACCGTTTGCTTAGAGCATATGCATCGACCTTATGGTGTATGCTACAATGCGTGCATCGACCCTTAAACCATGCTGCAAAACATGCATTGACTTGAAGTGCATAACACAAGCATGAGCATCGACCTTATGGAATGAGTATAAGGATGTGCATCGACCTTGCCTTACACAAATGACCTCCAGGTCACTGTGGAGAAACCTTACTACTCTATTAATAATCTGTCGGTCATACTTATATTTTTTATTATTGAGTATTACCTTTGGCATGCATGTTGTTATGAATGAATCAATTTTCCTTACAGTAATGCCCCTTGGTGTTGTATGTGATTATCTGTTAGTAAGATATTTTTGGGGTAGCTGGTAGTGGCATAGCAGTATGATACTATGTTCTGATTGGTTGAATCGGTTGACTAAACATTGCCCTCAATTGTAAATTGTGATGTTTGTCATGTGTTTTGTTTACTTACATTTATTCTGATCTTTCATATATCTTTTAGGCATTTAATTGACATTAAAGTCCCATTCAGCCATTTTGGTTAATTCATATCGGTTAACCACTATTCTTTCTTTGTGCATGATATCATTGACAAATGCAATTTCTCCTCCTGTCCAATTTAAACACAGTCTGTATTGTGCAGCTGTGTTTTTACTTGCTAAAGTTGAGAACATCTATGCGAGAGAGGCATAAACTTGTGTTACTTAAACTAATTGTTTTAGTTCAGTCTTCATGCATGGATCTCTTAGTTATGCAGTTTGGATTTTTTTTGTTTCCCTATTGGTGACACCCAAACCATTTTTGTTGATTGTTCAGGTAATACTCCACTTCCGCATTCCTGATTTTGGAGGGGAAATTGATTTAGTAAGTTTCGATTAAAGGATCCAGAAGGCCATTTTTACTTACTGAGGGTTACTTCGCTCCAATTTTATTTGATTCTTCATCAGTCCAACATGAGTGCATCCCACAAGCTATCTTGGGGATGGATGTCATCTGCCAAGCAAAATCTGGGATGGGGAAGACTGCTGTGTTTGTTCTCTCAACTCTTCAGCAGATTGAGCCTGTTTCTGGTCAAGTAGCAGCACTTGTTTTATGCCATACCAGAGAATTGGCTTATCAGGTCCTTTTTCTTAAAAAAAACCTTGTTTTGTTTTCCTTAATATGTTTATGATCTGTAGAATTATTTCTGTTTGTTTATTATTGTTAGTTAGTGCATATGTATTTTACATTTTTTATAACTCTTACATTCTTTTTTCAGATCTGTCACGAATTTGAAAGATTCAGCAAGTACGTGCCTGACATAAAAGTTGCTGTCTTTTATGGGGGAGTGCACATCAAGAAGCACAAGGATTTACTTAAGAATGAGTGTCCTCATATTGTTGTTGGGACGCCTGGAAGGATACTTGCATTGGCCAGAGATAAAGACCTTGTACTGAAGAATGTGAGGCACTTTATCCTCGATGAGTGTGACAAAATGCTCGAGTCTCTTGGTACATGTTTTACTGTTTACCCTCTCCCTCTGTTCTGCTTGTCTTTTGGATTTTCAATGAACATTTGAGGATTTTATCCCAGAAGGACATCATCTATTTTTGTGTCTAATGGCTAATGTATTTCAATTTTCTTTGCTCCTTGGCGGTTTATCCTTCATAGACATGCGGAGAGATGTCCAGGAAATTTTCAAGATGACTCCTCATGATAAGCAAGTTATGATGTTTTCAGCTACACTCAGCAAGGAGATTCGTCCTGTTTGCAAGAGGTTTATGCAAGATGTAATGTTCTGTGGCCAGCTTTCCTCAAACTTAGAAGTCATCTTTTAATACACTGAGTTCTTGCGAGGGTGATTGTTCATCTGTGGCAATGGTGGCGATGGTGAAAGTACTGGCATTGTGTACCTCAAATAGGTTTAGATTTCTAAGCTGCCTATTCTTGGGGAGATGACCAGAAATTGTTATTTTCTTGTTTAGGGATTAGTCCATAGCATAATGTTCACACAACGTAGACCTGTTTGCCTGGGCTACTACATCTTCAGTTTGAGATTAGTCCTGCCTACTGCTAACTGGGAAGAATAGGTACTTTATAGGGATCTGGGAAGGAAGGCCTCAACTCAAACCTAAGTTGAGTCAGTTTTGTCACTGTGGCCTTGTTGGGTTTGTCATGCATGGTCCTCCAGTAGGGATAAGCATGTTCCCGTGAGGCAGCAATCATTTCTATCAGGCGGCGTGGAATCGTGGATGAGCGATTTTTCGTGCGTCATTCATTTGCTACCGGATTCAGTTAACTTGAGGAGAAGTCCCTAATTTTCTTCAATCTGACATTTGTTCCCTTTCAGCCTATGGAAATATATGTAGATGATGAGGCTAAGTTGACTTTGCACGGTCTAGTGCAGGTATTTATTGTGATATTGTGCATTTTTTTGGTTTTTCTCTGTTGTGGGGAATGGAGGATCATGTCTGTTATTTTCCTCTGATCAGCACTACATCAAACTGAGCGAAATTGAGAAAAATCGCAAATTGAATGATCTTTTGGATGCCCTTGATTTCAATCAAGTTGTCATCTTCGTGAAGAGCGTCAGCAGAGCTGCAGAGCTTAACAAGTTACTCGTGGAGTGTAATTTTCCATCCATCTGCATCCACTCTGGAATGTCTCAGGAAGAGAGGTAGATTATTTATGTATTTTACTTTGTTTTTTTTTCCAACTGATGGAAAAGTGCTATACTTGTCAGATTATTCTGGTTATCCCCATGACTGAGCTCATGTTGGGGCATTACACAGGCTGACTAGGTACAAGGGCTTCAAGGAAGGACATAAAAGGATTCTTGTTGCAACGGACCTTGTTGGCAGAGGAATTGACATTGAGCGTGTTAATATCGTCATCAACTATGATATGCCAGATTCTGCTGATACATACCTGCACAGGGTAATCTTCATATATTTTCTTCTGCCTGTATTGTTCTAACAAATGCTATTAAATGGCCAACACGACGTACCAAGGAGGCATGACTTGTGCTAATGATGATCTTAATTGTGATCGAACCATTAAATGATCTTTACTTGACTGTGACATGATGGCAATGACATGTCACCTCCTGCTTCTGGATGTTGTCTTGTGAAACCTCCATGCTTCTTATTGTTATGCTTTTTGTCAGCTCTCTTCCTACCTATTGTAATCAACGTAATTTGACCAAGGTTTGCCATCATTCTTTTGGGGTTTGTGGCGTTGCTCCAGGTTGGCAGAGCTGGCCGCTTTGGAACCAAAGGTCTTGCTATTACATTCGTGTCTTCTGGTTCTGATTCTGATGTTCTTAATCAGGTCTGTCACCACTATCAATTGACAGCTACGGAGATATTTATGAAACCGTAATCTCACTTCCTACTTCCACATATCTAGGTTCAAGAAAGGTTCGAAGTTGACATCAAGGAACTGCCCGAGCAAATAGACACCTCTACTTACAGTAAGCTACAAATCTTTACCGTGTGCATCTGTTTGTTTCATCTCATTGTGCTGACACATTTCATTTTCGCGTTCCCATGTAGCTTCATTACTAGAGTGATGCTACCATATCACCTTTACCAGAGGGATTACCTTATTTCTCAATCGTTGCTCACGACGATCTTTAATTCTAAGTGGATACTCTGGTGTGGACAAATCTGCTGTCACTTCAGGTCATACTGAATCATCTAGCACGTGAGATGCATCAGGAACATACTTTCTCAGCTGGAAAACATGAAATACATCGTGGGTTGCTTGCATCGCCGCTGGCAACTAAAGTCGATAAGCCACTTGGCCTACATATTCTAGAATAGGAAAAGGACCAATGTAATAGAGACTGAGCTTTCCACGCTTCCCAAATCTCATAACACCTTTTATCAGAGATATTTTTACAAACACCATATCTCCAGGCTCAAACTGCAATGGTCGCCTGCACTGATCTGCATAGCTTTTCTGTCGACTCTGAGCTTTTAACATTTTCTGCCTGATCAAGCGGACCACATCAGCACATTACTGAACCATATCCAGTCCTGTCAATAGTCTATCACCGGCCTCAAACCAATTTAAGGGTGTACGACAAGGACCCCCATATAAAGCTTCATACGGTGCCATATTGATGCTGGAGTGATAACTGTTATTATAAGTAAATTTCACTAATGACAAATGTTGACTCCACGAACCCTGCCAATCTAGGCAACACGATCGCAGCATATCTTCTAAAGTTTGAATAGTCCTCTCTAACTGACTGTCAGATTGCGGATGATATGCTGAACTGAAAACCAAATCGATGCCCAACGCCTTCTGAAAGCTGTGCCAAAAGCCAGAAGTAAATCGTGGGTCACGATATGACACAATAGATACTGGAATTCTATGCAATGGCACAATCTTTTCAACATAAAGCTCAGCTAATTTTTGAACACTCCAAGCAACCTTGATAGGCAATAATCTTACTATCTTTGTTAGGCGATCAACTAACAGCCAGATTCCATCATAGCCCTGTGAAGTCTGGGGTAAACCCACAACAAAGTCTGTCGTGACATGATCCCATTTCCACATTGAAATTTCTAAAGGTTGAAGCATTCCTCCAGGCTTTTGATGTTCGGCTTTAACCTGTTGGCATGTCAAACACTTAGAAGAAGGAGTTTCATATACATTCATCAGAGATCATGCATGACGTAATCTATATGCCTGAAGCTATATGAAAGAAAGCTTGTAACAGAACTGGACCGGTCTCCCCCTTTGGCATCAGCAAGGAGGGGGTGAAGGAGGAGGTTGCTGTGGTGGAGGCAAGGCGCTTGAGCTGGTACTGCCTGGATACTGAAGTATCTGGGCTTCAGAGAATTACTGTTAGAGTAGCTGGACTATTGTAGCTAGAGAGTCAACTTTCTAAGTTAGTAGCTCATCTCTTTGTTTGGCAAACTTGTAAAGGGACTTGATATTGTCATTGATTGCATCCAGCCAGTTGTGTAACATGTCACATGTGTACTCTGTCTATGCTTGCTGGTGGGTCCCTTTTGGTGAGACATAGGAGGATGTAGCTTCAGTGGGAGGAGGACACCATGCATCGCATGTGTCTTCCAACATGGGTTGGAGTTGAGCTTTAGGTAGGCGGATCAATTCTAGAATTTCGGTTCCAACCATATCAAGTTTGTTGTAGACAACATCCATCTTTGCTTTAGCTTTGGTGGAGCTGTTCACAATTATAGCTGTATCAGTATGGACCTATGCGACAAGCTTGGAGGAGGCATCAAGGAACTTGGTGGATTTGTTCACAATTATAGTTGTATCGGTATGGACCTGTGCGACAAGCTTGGAGGAGGCATTAAGGAGCTTGGTGGAGTCATAATAGAGCTTTCCTTTCATCTGATTGGATTCATCAAGGTGCCGTGTAGCATTGGCATTAACTGTGGCTTCTAGCATAGTTGTGGCATTGACAATACGACCAGTCTCAGTGACTACTTGATCTTTGATGGATAATGTTCACTACAAGAAAAGGTGGCATTTGCGACGGCCATGTTCTGTCAAAAATCCATCGCAAATTTTGTCGGTAACATGTTTTGCGACGGATTACAGACGTATTTGCGATGGAACAACGGCCGTCTTATATTCTTAGTCATAAATTTCAGATAGATTGAATTCCGCCTGAAATACTATCTGAAATTTCAGATGAAAATCTTTCTGTCTGAAATCCTATAGCAAATTTTCCGTCTGAAATAGCGTCCCAAAATACGTCTGAACTTTCAGACAATATCATTTCACAGTGATATATCAAGTTTAACAAACACAAAGGATATACAATGACCACAAAGGATATTGATCTATGATCAAATAAAGAGAGTAGGAATGAATGTCTAGAAAATCTCCCTCAAATCTGTAATGAATCCCATAGATAGGATAGATGGGTGTGCTGGACACTTTTGTTCACAAAGTGGAAGCTGGCCGAAACCGTGGGAGCTGCCCAGGTAGAATGTATGGCAGTGTCATTCACGCAGGTTCCGATCTGTAGAAAGAGTCTTGCTAGTGGCGTCCTCCTTGTCTTCCTCTTCCTTCAAGGTGCGCAGCACGTCCTCCTTGTTCACAGAGCCCCTTGCAAAAAGATGGAACGTATTTGCTCTCCTCTATTCCAGGAAATAAAAATCACAGCACTATATGGGGCAGGAAACCGATAAATAAAAGACCAAGACAAGATCTCAAGGGCATCCAGATTTAAGATAGAACATGGTAAACATCTCAAATGATTAAGGGACAGATATAAAAATTTTCCCTTTTGCAGACTCCTTAGATCTCCAGGTTGATGTGAGCAGTTGCTTGCCATGTAGACATCTTCAGATTCATTACTTCATTCCACTTGCAACTCTCTTCGTTAACGAGCTTCAAATCTCGACGGAAGTAGATCAGATTCAGCATGGAAGCCCTCTCCAGCTCCTTCCTCTCTCACCTGCACGAAAAAGAATGATATTAGGCGCTAGAGTCCTATTCTACGAATGGAGATGGAAACTTCTATATACTCATAGCAAGGAAGCACAAAAGACATAAAACCCCATGCTAAAACCCTCTCAAACCCTCACCCTAACAAGGGTAGAAACCCTAGGGGTAATGGGGTAAAAGGGCAAGCCAAATGGACCATGTAATGGGGATTCGCAACCTGATCCGGAATCCCGATCCGGACGCTCCAGAGAAAGTGTCGACTCATAGGGTCGACACTTTTCTCATGGCGTTCTGTCCTATTATATAAAAGTAGGACCCAGGTGAAAGTGTTGACTCTTTGAGTCGACACTTTTGGCCAGAAGTTCTGTTTTACATAAAACAGAACAATCTAAGTGAGAGTGTCGACTCCTAGAGTCGACACTTTCTGGCGAGTGTTCTGTCTACGTTCAAAGGCTCTTTGTTTAATTTACAAGTCCTTGGGGGACCTGCACAAACATCGGATCCCCCGTTCACTCAGGACAGTGGGTCCATTTCATTTTTTTAATGCCTGGGTATGCAGTCTCTTCCCTGAGTTGGCCCCGAGGATGCTTCAAGCAGTCACATCATTTCCACAGATGATAGAGTTTGCCAGTGCTGAACCCGGCCCCGTGTCAGAGTAGCTTTTCAAGATCAGGGGTTGGCTGACCCAAGTCCCAGTGGATGCATCAGGAACAATTCATTTCTGGAACTTAGCAGCCAGTTCTGCTCTGCTGGTGAACCCACAGTGTGAGTGCAAGATGGGGGAGGTGGGGACTTATACTCACCCTATTTCAGGCGCCAATGCTACCCGGTCTCTTCTGGAACCTGAGCTAGTTAGATGGGCTTTAGCTATTCAGCCAAGTGTCTTGGTCTTCTGAAAAAGTGGTCTTCTCATCCTGGAACCTTATTATCCGTTCTGCTTCGGACGGAATTTCAGCTATGACCAACACATCCCTACTTCAGTTACTCAATTTCCTCTGGACAGCTGTGGACACACTTATTTTCGTTCGATGTTCGTCAGGTGGTTTTTATTCTGTTTGGTTTTTTAAGTGCGTGGGCGTGCCAGTCACCGAGGTGATGATTTATTCGGGCTTCGTGGAAGCCCATGATGCACTCGCTCTGACTTCATCAGGTGATTGTGTGGTTCGGGTCGGGACCAAATCTCGTCGCGCCATAAAGGTCACGACGTCATTTACATCCCCCGTACGAGGGAACACCCTTGATTAATTACCGAAACTAGGGGCCCTGCGGCCAAAAGAATTAATGCTAATTGCGCGAGGGAAGGGCAGGAATAGATCACATAAGAGCCTGTGTTGAGACACGGGCAATCGGGCATGTCGGTCATTCATAGACTCTTTTGTATTCGGACGGGAGTCCGTGGTGAGAATGCAGTGAAAATCGAGATAAATCTATTCAGATGTCTGCCGAGTACACGGTAATTTTAATGATGATCTGGAAAGCATCCGGTTCGGCAAACGGGTCTGGTTTAATCAGAATGTCGGCCCGCGGTAAGGCCGGGTCGTGACCATTTTGGGCTAATTCTTAAGACTCAGGCCCGGGTGACTCTCTTATGGGAAGGATGTTCTCTCTTCTAGGCCATGCTAGCTCATCTACATTGTGGGTTGACACAAATGAGCATGGGAGGAAGTGCGATGGGGAGCCTTTATTTTCTGTAAGTGTGGATGGAGGTACACATGCTTCGACTTCAATGACACAGTGACGACCACTTCCCGCATCTTCGAGAAGAGTGCTCTTTATCTAGCTAGGGCCATCTTTGGTCCTGAAGATTAGGTGAGGTGGAGAATAGTGCATTTGAAGAACAGCAATGACTGGCGTGACTACTTGTGTTGTGTGCACTGTGTTTTGATGATGTCTAACTACAAGTCATTATCCAGTCAATTGGAGATGATGTGAAATAACTCCCTTTATGATTAGCTAAATGTGAAGAAATTGTCTAAATGTTCATCTCAGGTCAACTCAACAACAAAGCCCAACTTCAGTTGATTGAGTTCCAAATTACACGATAGACATGAAAATCAATCGACAGATTTCCCAAGGAATCGACAGATTTTCATGAAACAAGAACAGACAGCAAAGTGTGTCGACCGACTTCTTAAGTGTGTCGCCCTACTTGGGCATACAAAATGCAGAACAACATCAACGGATAACCAGTGCATCGACGCAATGCCTTTAGTGCATCGACACATCTTTAAGCAAATACTAGTTACTGAGAACTCTTTTCAGGTCGCGTCGACTCCATCCTTTAAGTGCGTCGACCCATCAGCCTACTAGAAGCAGAATAGCCAAATGTTCTTCAGGGATGCGTTGACAGAAGCCTTACTACGTCGACACACATTCAAACTCAGCACAGCTTCAGGAGCACACTACTAAGCTGCATTGATGCCATGCACTTCATTCTCTCAAATGCGCCGACACAGTATTCATTCCAGAAGCAGCATCAAGAGGACATTACACAGCTACGCTGACTCCATCCTTTCAATGCATCGACATAGCTTCATATCCAGCAACCATTATACGGGCGATGCTCTTCAGCTGCATTGACACTATATTCTCAGTGCCTCGACACAGGGTTGATTCACAGAAGCTACTTCGGGGGCATGATACAAGGGTGCATTGTAGCACCCCAAAAAATCATAGAATTTTTTTAAAAAAATAGATTTTATGAAATGCAATTGACTGACCATAATGCATGTATATACAGACGACCGAGTTGGCCCGACTAAGGGAGGAGTTCGAGCAGAGCCGCACGACGGCTTCGGAGGAGGCTGCCTGTCTCCAGGAGGAGATGGCACGGAGCCGACCGGAGGATGTGGTCAAGATAGCGCTTCTTCGGGCTGAGCTAGAGCGACTCCGGGCTGGAGCTGTCGAGGCTGAGCGTGCTCGTATCGAGGCGTCGGAGTTGAGAGGAGAGCTGCACCCATACAAGGAGATGAGCCGGTGGTTGGAGCATAGCGGGGTCCCAAGCGGCAGCACCCACGGTACCCACAGCTCATACCGTGGCTACTTCGCAAGTTCCTCCGGCCGTCGGAGGAACGAGGACGAGGAGCGGCACTGACGCCGCCAGGAGGACACTAGCTCTACAATGGCCCCGCCATCGAAGAGACACGAGGGGACAGGGGACAGTGACAGGCCGGAGGGACAAGCCTGATGTACTCATGAGATGGCTTTGTACATGATGATATGATTATGATATGGTATGTCTTTTTGTTGATTTTCTTTGTGCAAATGAATGTGTGTGCATGAATGTATGAATGTGTGGATGAAAAATGCTAGCTAACTCACGACTGACCCTGGAGAGGCACTGGAGAGTGAGGGAGTGAGACGGACAGCTGTAGAGTTGGGAGGACGCAAGAGGGACAAAATTGATGTGGCAGGGAGGTAAACAGTCGGGAAACGACCGCTCAATGGCCTACACGGCCTACAATTGGTCCGCTTAAAGTAATTCGGCCAGAATCAACAGAAGAAACTAAATGGTCAAATGTGACCCGTCCAAAGGATATGCATGGTTTTGCTTTGACCGTGGATGAGTAGAATGGCCTCTCAACGACCGTGCAGGAACAAGGAATCGAAGTGTGTAGAAGGCCTCTGCACAGTCGCCATAGAACCGTTCCTTGAACAGCGCGGTCTATCGATAGACCGCGTACGTTCATGCCCTGAGAGTCCGAACGGGACTCTCTTGGAGAGTCCTAACCTGAAGGTGGGAGTTTCAAACCAACCCAAACTCTATCCTAACCCGATCTAGAATTATCTTACCTCAATCCTAGTGGGTTTAGGCCTCTAATAAGGGAATTAAGAAAGTAGGAACAGACAAAGGTTTTAACATAATTATACTAAATCAGGTATCGTAGGAGAGGGAAATGTTACCAGCAGGACCAGGATTTGGGACAAGTCATGTCTGTACCAACTACCAAAAAACACTTTGACAATGTTTTATTAATGTCATACCAATGGCTTTCTTTTCTGGAATGAATCCAATCAACAGCTTTCTTCTTCTCTGGATATGCCATTTTGTTGCCTCCCATCATTTTTTTATCCCAAGCTATACTTTTCAGTTTATGTTACACTAGATTCTTTCCAGGGATCTTTCAATACTACTTAACACTGCTTCCATGATCTTAGATTTAATGTTTTGCTCTTTTCTGAATCTTCATATGTGTAGTGTCTGGTTTCTTTGGCATCACTAAACCTAGTCTTTTGGTATGCAGAATGAGAATAGGACTTTATGGAAATTGGGAACTCTGCCACCAGGCTTGATTACATTTTACTCCACCACAAAGCCACTGGAAAAATCTTGGCATGTGCTTGGACTTGGATATAACCCAAGTATCAGTATGGAGGAGATTCGAAATGCTGCTGTTGTGCACTTCAATGGAAACATGAAGCCATGGCTTGATATTGCAATGAACCAGTTCCGGTCCCTCTGGACAAAATATGTTGACTATGATATGGAGTCCATACGCCAGTGCAATTTTGCATCATAAAAGGAAGCCCTTGGCTAAGGGCTTAGTGCAGCAAATTGGTTACCAATGGGTAACTGGTGTGATCAGGTTCAGTCACATATTCTGAGGATAATGCCCTGTCAATCCTACCATGATAACTGTGATATACCTCATATTTGTCCATACGTTAAGCTTTTTTTCCACAAGAATTTCTTTGCTGAGGGATTATTGGGGTAGGTTCGATGTAGTGCTTGCTCTTTTATATTGTTTGTCTTCAACCACCTTCTTGATGTTTACCAGTAGAAATATTTCGTATGAAGTCATGTAGCTATGTTGAATAGGAAGTTGATTCTTAATAAAAAGGAACTGTTAGTGTTAAAGTATATGACTCCTGATACAATAACTTGCTATGGATCCCAATTGGAATTTATGTATGTTCAGTTTGTTTAAAAATGCCATCTAAAGTGGGGAACATCAGATCCTGGAACACGCGAGTAACCAACTGGTTCTCGAGATAACGTAGCTTAATACCATATAGTAATGAATTAAGGGACATAGGGAACGAAACACATTACCTGACTTACCTGACAGTGGGCCGCCAAGCGAGTGGGTGATGATGCTGCAAGGCAGATTGTCAACAAAGGTCGCAGAAAACATCATCAAAATGACCAAATCTATTAAGTAAGCATGATATGCATAGAAAGATCTCACAAATATGCTTTCAAACAGAAGGATGACCCATGATGAGCCGCTCATACCAAGAGCAGTCCAAGACAAGCCGCATCATAGCAGAACATTTCGAAGGTGATATTAACAGATGTGCGGTCCACTGACGACTGCTCAAGAAGGGCGGTCTATTGCCAGACCGCACAACCTCGTGGAGTTTAAACAAAAACAACCCTTCGTCTCCCTCCTCCCCACTGTAACCGACAGAGGAGGAGGGAGAGCAAAGGGAGCCACCAAACAACACAACCAAGCCCTCCCCTCTCTCTTCTCCCTTCCATTCTCACTCGCCCTCAATCTCACCCCCTCTCTTCTCCCCTCCATCGATGAGGACCAAGGCCCAAGCCCGTCGGCCACCACCATCGACCGGGGAAGATGACCTGCCACCGTCGCCCATGGAGGAGGTGGTGCCGGCCACATCGCCTGCCACCATGGAGGAGGAGGCAGCGGCCGTGCCGCCCGTCGTCGTAGAGGAGGCAGCCGTGGAGGAGGGTGACGAGGAGATGCCACCGGAGGAGCCCGCCGACGAGCCAACGGCGACGGGGAGAGTTGCACCAGACCCCCGAGGTAGGGTTCAAACCACCCCCATTGTCGTCTTCCAATCATGCATGCTTAGTTTGGTTAGGGGGATGGGGTTTTGAATGCTAGGGGACCAGTTTGGGGGCCTATAGAGGGCTCCCGCCGGTGGGAGGGCCATCACCGTCGTCGGGGAAGACGACGGTTGTGCGGTCCTCGATCACCCGTATGACAACGAACATGCGACCTACATAAGGCCGCACAAACCTCCTGCGGCCTAGGAACGGCCACACCAACTGTAATAACCAACGTAGGAAAGGCGGTCAATAGGTTGCCGCACAGAGAACATGAACAGAATATATATGAAAATATATAAACATGTAAAGGCATGTTATAAAATTTCACTCATATGTTACTCAAAAATTCATTGTGCAGGATCAGCTGATCCACCGGGAAATTGGCTGACTCACATCTGATTAGGTTAAATTTTGTCCAATTCATCCTGAGTCAGACAGATCCCACTTTTGTGCGTGTGTGCTCATTGTTCAGGATTGACTGATTCACAGGGGAATTGGCTGATCCACATCTGATGAGGTCATTTTTTTTCCAATTCATCCTCATTTGGACAGATCCCAATTATGCGCGCGTGTGTGTGTGCTCATTGTCCAGGATCGGCTGATTCACTGGGGAATTGGCTGATCCACATTTGATTAGGTCAATTTTTGTCCAATTCATCCTGAGTTGGACAAATCCTAATTTTGTGTGTGTGTGTGTGTGTGTGTGTGTGTCCAGGATCAGCTGATTCACAGGGGAATTGTCTGATCCACATCTGATTTGGTCAGCTTTTGTCCAATTCATCCTGAGTTGGACAGATCCCAATTTTGTGCATGCGTGTGTTTTAAAATTTTCAACCTGGATCCATTTTGGGGTGAAGTTCACTTCAGCCACCTCCAATCCTGATTAGGATTCTGATTAGATGCTACCACGATCCTTAATTTTTGGACATTTTATAATTTGATGATAGATATCCTCTGTATTTGCTTTAGCATCTGACCCACTCCTTCTGGTGGTAGTAGATATGTAACGCTGGATGAAAAGCTTTATTAAGATTTAGATTGCTGCACATGGAGCCAATTCTGGTCAGACATGAAAAAGAAAGAGGTCCCTCTTGACATCTTCTGTATGAATTAATGAATTCGGAAATTATGTTGCAAGCACCATTTTGGGGGGAAGGATCCTTTGTCAGCTTTGCAGGGAGGACCATCAACCTTGAGGTCATGCTTGCTAGTGTGACCTGGGCAGAATGAAGCCCTCTGTGGTGACAGCTTGTGGAAGCTTGCTAGTGATGTTAGTGGTGTGGTGTCTGCTTCATGTGTTTTTCTTGTTGGTCTTAATTGGTTGTCTAATGTTGTGATATTTGTGGTTTTTTTTATATTTGTTGGTTTTTTTTTATTTTTTGCTATAGTTGATGTGCAAGTTCCTAAGAGCTATTACATATGATTTCTAATGCTCTTTGTCTTATTCCACTTGTTCCATGGGATGATGTAGTTTGCTAATCCGCCATAATGCTTGAATAGTCTTGATCTCTTCTTGGTCACCGCTTGAGCCCAATTCTCTCTTCTTAATTGGTGGAAGATGAGAGGCTTCTTCAAAGAGATGGCGTGGAAGGCTGAGTTGTGAAAGGCATCGGTGGGCGTTGTAGAGCACAAACTCGGTGGCACCGATTAGCCTTAGTTCCACCCCGGGAGAAAGCCGTGCATGAAGGTCATGAGTCTTGAGGAATCCTGGTGCACATGTGAAGTCATTTTGTGACATTACCTTGAAGTGACCGTGCCAATCCACTCACTTCTTAAGCTTGGGTACTCGGTTGGTCACTCTCTCATGTAACCCAAGGGCGCCCATCATGTAGTGGAGAGGGCCCTTTGAAAAGATCCTTGAAGCTTGTTGGGTCTCCTCACATGGATCAAATTTAAAATGGAGATCTATCCAACTAGTAAGAAGAAGCATTGACCCATATAAAGGTCTTCCCATGGACGCCGAGGTAAGCCCACTATAAAGATAAGCCATGACTACCGGTCCGATCCTCTTTCCTTCCCATATCCCACATATAGCACTCAATTGTCCTTCTTCCAAAAAGTCATCCGCCGATGGGAAAAGTAGTGCTCCCGCAAGGCAAATCCCCAAAACTTTCATGATTAATTCCATCTCTTCTTCTTTGTTCTCCTTTTTTTTGTGGCAAGTTTCATCAAATTAATTCCCTTTGTGACCCTTATTTGGTCTATAATTTTTGGGCTTGGAATCAAGCTTGCTAGTATCTCCATGGCACTCACCGGCTCTTGCATAATCGCCATCCTCTCTTCTTACCCTTGTTTTAAGGACTTCACTCCTAGTAGCATCTCCACTTCTTCTAGAAGGAGGGTGGCTTCAAAGGTAGGGAATAGGAAGGTATGGGTGTGGGGATGCCATACTTCTATAAGAGCTCCTATAGTGGCCCAATCAAAGTGGATATCGTTGTAGTATTTGGCATGGGTTACTAATCCTAAAAGGTGCCATTTGGAGAGATGAGCTCTCATATCAAGGGTGATTTTTGAGAGAAGTAAATAAAAAATAAAAATAAAAATAAAATCAACAAAATAGGGGGGGGGGTACCTGGATAAATGACGTAAAGCCACTCACTGTTACCTCTCGATCCCTTTTAGACAGACCCACAAATAGATGTGCCAGCACGGCAGCTCCCCAGGCATACCATCCCACTCTTTTAGGGTCTACCAAGAGCTCTAGGAAGCAACAATGGCTGCCTCCCTTCGAGCCCAGTAGTAGCCTCCTCAACAGGAAGAAGAGGAATCTCCTCAAATCCATGTTGGATCTCTCCCAATTGCTGGCGTCTACACAATACACGACACGGCACCCTCTTTCAGCCCTCTCCATGAACTCTTCCAAGGACTCATTGTCACGCGGACGAGCGTCAGTAAGCCCCAATGCCTCCATGATAGACACCTTGGCTACTGACCTGTTCTTCCGATCATCTAAATCCAACCCTAAAAACTTCTGAGCACCCTCTCTGTAATCAGAGTAGGTGACATCAGTCACCGCCTCTCCATCCACTCTGAGGCCCGTGATTCGAACCACATCTTTCAGGCTGGGCACCATGTGCCCCCAAGACATCAGGAAGGCCCGACTCACTGGGTCCCACCTTTCGCTCAATGCTTGGATGAGGGCGAGGTCGAGCTTGATTGGCTCAATTCGAAGAAAGGCCCCGAACCCCATCACGTCTAGCCAGGCCTTCTGAAAGTCTGGAAGACCCCGATATGTGGCCACCACTAGCTCCCATGAAATGTACGATCTCATCACGCTCTGTGCATACACAAGAAGTGAGAAAAGAGTACGTTGTCAGAAGAAAGGGGAAGCGCAAGCGAAGAAATAAAGCAGGGCCCACTCACAAGCTGTGATTGGGTCCTCTCACTCAGGTGCCCTTTGAGGTCAGAGAGCCTCTTGGAGCTGCTACTGGACATACCTCTCTTCGAGGAGTGGGAGGATTTGCCCTCCATTCCGAGACTTAAGAACCCTCCGCTCCTCCTTCTGCTTAGAAACTTACACTTTAAGTTGGCTTCCACTGCCCCTGGGGAGAATGAAGGAGGGAGGTATTTATAGGAGTGGAAGAGGTCCGAGCCAAAACTGTCACCATTACCTCTAGCAATAGCCTTCATGATAGGGCGCCTTCCTTGCGGTCTCATGTGTCACCTCGGCGCTTCCATAGGGTAATTGATTCGATAGTGTGACATGACGACTCACTCCCTACGTAGTTTAGGGGTGGCCTGTCGTATTGTAAATAATTTTGAATAAAAAAGGGAAAGAGAAAAGAACAAAAAATAAAAAATAAAAAATAAAAAATGGGATGCATCTGTAGGAAGGGGGGCTAAAAGCCATCATTGCTAATTTCGACGACAGATTCTCGTTGAAAAGAATGGTCATGGTGAGACACGATTCCCCATTTTAGGGTAGCATCTTGTCCAAGCATGTCACATGGGAACAACATGGCAGAGAAGAAGCTAAGAGAGAAGGAACGCACATGAGAACAAACGAGTGGCAGGAAACCAAACCATTCCATTTATAAAAATGTGTAAACTGTCATGAACATCATAAGAAAGGGGGTGGGAGTACTAACTCTCTAATTCTTGCCATCACCTTCTCGCTCGTCCCCCTGGACATCCCTCTCCTCTCCCCTAAGGCGAGGGTCCCTACGGGGCCTCCTGGAGCTCTGCAAGGTAGTACTTGCTTTGCCCCACAATGCTCGCTTGGCCCCACAATGCTCTCTTGGCCCCGGTGGCTCACTGCTGCTCTATTGGAATGGCAAAGAAGCCACCCACAGACAGGTAGCCAGACTAATGAAGGCGCGCCCCAAGCTCCTGTGCTCTCTGGTGGCGCTCCTCACTGTCTTTCAGCCTCTACTCCTCAACCTGAAGGCTTAGCTGGAGTTCCATCACCTGGGACTCTAGTGCCTTCCTCTCGTCCCAATCTCGTTGTCGCTTTGTCCTCCTTTCGTCTCTCTCATTCTCCCTCTCTGCTCTCTCTCTCTCTGCCTCTCTCCTCGCTACTTGGAGGAAGACCCTCAGCTCCAGGATGTCTCGAGGTAGTCCCTCTGCATCGTGACGCCATAGCTCCACTATGGTGGTGGCCCAGGCGTCACGCTCCTCCTCAGCCCGGACCGCGCGAGCCAGCGCACCCTGAATCTCCAATGCCCACCAGAGCCAAAACATTTCACAAAGTCAATGAAAAAGTGGTGAATAATCAACATCCAAGCAAGGCAAGTATTCACCTGAGCAGTAAGCTCGCACTCCGCCTCCCCGGTGCAAGCCACTGCACTGGCAAGTTGCTTCCGGAGGAAGGTGACCTCCAGAGGAGAAGCCTAGGAGCTGGAAGATGTCCCGCCAGCCATCCCTACTGTCACTGCCTGCTGCGCACGCTGAAACAAAAGAACAAACAATAGACAGCGACTAAACCTCAGGATTCCATAGAAACAAAAAAAAATGCATTGCATAAACTTACCAGGATATCCAGCTCCTGTCGAGTGACAGCCAGCTATTGCCTAGCGTCCGCCAGCTGGGCCCGTAGGCCAGTAATGATGGCGTCACGGGCATCCTACACTTATAAGCATCTGGATATGCATACATTCAAAAAAAAGAAAAAAATGTGTGGTGCTCATTTTATACATAACTCTGCTGGTCTCCAGAATTGGAAACGCTCTGCATGGGTTTCCCTGCAGTGCCCTCAGGTAGTCGACACTATCCTGCACAGGCACGACACCCTGCTGCCAGTCCTGGGACTGGGCAGGGAAGCATGTGCGCCAGTCTACAAGCTTTGCCATGTCTCGAGTCTTTTCCCCGATGCTGCTCAGCTCGTCCGCACTTGCCCACTCATCGGCCAAGCCCAGGGTCCTCACCACACCCTACACATCACAAAAAAATGGGGATCCACATCAGTTTTTTTAAGGGGGGCAATAACACAATCAATCAATCAAAAAAAATATAAAAACAAACATGAAAACAAAAAAATGACAAAAAATATGCGTCACCTGTCAAAGACGTGTTCATCATTCAAGTACCACACTCACCGACCCTCTCCCCACCTCTCACCTGGGCCGCTGCAAAACCAAAATAAATTTAGGTTAATGGAAGATCGAGGATCCTACTGAGTCGTGCTCACTTCCCTCCGCGCCACCGGGTCTCTCGAGCCCCACAATAGCCAACAGAGGCCCTTCCTCCTCCATGGCCGCCTCTTCGTGCCCCTGCACGATCCTCCTCAGGTGAGGAACTGCTCACCCCATTCTCCCTCCACCACGGCTCGGCCCGCCACTATCCATAGATCAAGGATGGGGGGGGGGGAAGAAAAAAAATGATCAAATTTTGGACAAGAAGAGGGGACAAGTAAAACTTGAAACGATAGGAAAATGACACTCTGGGCATAAGCGATCCATCAGTCGGCCGCTAGGTAAGCCAAGCAGTCAAGGAAGAGCCGCTACGCACACAGAGACAAGGACATTGGCAGTCTTAGATTGGGTCGTTAAGGAACTGTAGCAGTCAAGAAGTAGACCGCACACAGTCAGCCTTGAATTGACCTATCTAGTCAGACCACCTGACAGACTCACGGACACTAGCAGTCCAAGCCAGAACTGCTAGAGACACCACCCGAATCTACCTAAACGTCTAACGCTAGTCAAATGGGACGCACACATGGACAGATGGACACGGGACAGACCATCACAGCCAACAGACACAACAACGGACAGAACTCACTGCGCAGTCACCAAGGGGCCGCTCAGTGAACTGGATAGTCTAAGGGGGACCGTCCACGCCAATCGACCTACTACAATATCTCGGTTAAACCGGGTCAGAACGATCAGGCACTGATCGCTCAAGGACACTGGATGGTTGGGGGCAAACCCCCCCACTAACCGCCTCAAGCCACTAAATGGTTATCATATAACTGCTCAAGAGGCAGAACGGCCAGGATAGGGCCGCTCAACATACGAAGGAGGATAGCACAGTTTGGGTCCAGCCGCTCAAAGGAACTGAATGGTTCCCAGTTAGCCGCACTAGACACAGGGTGACCTATCACGCGATCGCGTAGGCGCCCAACTGACCAACACTAAACGGTCCAAAACCAACTGCGCTAAGCCCTACACGGTTATTGTTAAACTGTGTAGGCATCACGGTGAATAAACCATGGGATTGACCTGATCATGGTCTTTCTACGCCCCGCTCATTTCGAAACGAAGGAGATACTACCATAACGACGATGTACAACACATAGACTCCGACGGGAGTCGAATCGGCTAAGAAACGACAAGAAACGGGCAACTTCTTCAATCGACCCAAATGGAACCACCAGACTTCCCGACCTCCTAACTGTCCCAAATGGCCGCCAATCGACACGAAATCAGCGACTATGGAACGCTGACGTTCCAGGGAGTCGTTTGACACCAGCTGATTTAAAAATCATCATCATTTTCTAGTGAACCCTACGAACTCCACAAAACTATGATCCCACCCACTAATCTCTCTCTCTCTCTCTCTCTCTCTCTCTCTCGTAATCTCTCTCTCTCTCTCTCCTGATTTCACTCTCTCACTCTCTCTCTCTCCCAACGTCTCTCTCTTTCTCTCTCCTTCTTGATTTTGTCGATTTTAGGGCCCGACCGAGACATGGGGGATGCCGTTGGAACCAGTGTGGCGAGGGGATCGCGTTGACGCCCTCCATTTCGCGGTTCGAGGGACGGTTGGACGAGACAGGGCGAGAGGGGCGCGGCCTCCACTTCACCTGCATGCGGCCGGAATGGCTATTTCGGTGCGAACGAGGTAGGGGGATGGGACCGCTTCTGCGCTAGGATCGTTTTGACGCTACATGCATGCCGATCCACGCCCGTTTAGACTAGTTAATGTTCGTTTTGGATTTTTCATAAAAATGTGGTAATAAGTGTTTTTAATTATCCATGGGCATTGTATTTATATTTTCTAGCCATTTTTGAGTGGAATGGATGTGGTAAAAGGCAGGTGACATGTTTTTGTAGCAAACTCCATCGATTTCAGTCGACCAGGGGGTGGCTCGGTTTCAAACCGAGCCCATTCGCTGCCCAGCTCACATGGCGGTCACGCCAGTGGCCGTTATGTATTTAACGGACCACACCTGGCACGTCATGCTTCTGTAACGGACCACACCCAGTCCGTTATGCTCATGCATGCATTAGATAGGTCATTAGTATAACGCCCCTTTGTATGACCATTATAGTTGTGGAAAACTGTGGATTTTCCACATTCTGGTGGCCTTAACAGATCGCCCTCGGTCCGTTATGCTTTCTGGGTCTTTAAGTTTAATAAAAATAACTCGGGTGGCCATAACGGACCAGTAGTGGCGCGTTATGCTATATAACTCACCATCCTTGATCCATCATGACCGCGGTGTCTGGAATTAGAGCAGATGAAAATGACGGACCAGAGGAGGCACGCTATATTACTTTAACGCACCTAACCTGATCCGTTATGCTATATGACGGGGCAGAGCTGATCCGTTATGTTATGTAACGGGGCAGAACTAATCTGTTATGCTCTCTGCTATGCTAAGAGTAGTGAATCATTATTCTAATGCATTCTTCACCATGTTTAAGTTATTTTGACAGCCCCATGTTGTCAATCTGGCCTATCCCTAGGTCAGAAATCATGATAATATAATTATCAGGGCGGCCCATGACTGCCAACCCTAATCCCTACCAAAGGGAGCTTAGAAACCCTCCAGCCCCAGGCTGGGTAATTGGACTCACAGTCCATAGGACATATGCATGGCCCATATGGAAATCGCTTTCTAGAAAAGCTATCGGCGTGTAGGAATGACCCTCTGTGCTCAAGCCAATACATGGGGACTCGATTAAGCGTAACACAAAAGCCCAAAACACAAGAGGGTCACCCGAACCCTTAAAACACATGGGCACGATAATTTAGGTGAAATGACACCTCCAGACACCTAAAAACAAGGTCACGGTCCCTACGGGTTGTCCGAGACGTCCACGTGGCCATGGTTCGGTCATAGGGTTTCAACTGAACCGAACCGGGGCCAAATAGGGCATTTCAGTCGACCAAACCCATATGGTTGGTCGACCAATGGGGCTGGGTCGACGCAGCCACAGGGCTGCGTTGATGCAGCCCACAATCAGCAAGTGGTTTACCTAGGTTGGTCGACTGAACTGGGCAGTTCGGTCGACCGAACTGGGGTGACCTACCCTGTTCGTGGCGAACGCCGTTTGGTCGACTGAACGCACCCGTCGGTTGACCAAGAACGACGGGAAACCCTCCAGACTCAACCACGGAGTCCATTTCCATGCCCCAATGACCCCCAGTTGATGGGGAAAACATGGGGAATCCATTCCCCAGCCACTAGACAACCAAGAGGCACCAGTCAAACCCCAAAAATGCGGTTAAAATAGAAGATTCGTCACTCACACTAAAATCATGCTTTTTAACCCCCTGTGTGAAATAAGCCCTCTCGGCTTGCCTCGACCTACCAAATCCACGATAAATGAAAGTACAAGGGTTAAGGAACCATCCCCCTACCTCCACCGAAGATTTTAGGTGCCGTGGATGCCGTTTCGTTGAAAAATGCCTCGCGAAACCCTCATTGGCACCCCAATCTCACGATCGTCGCACGCTGTGCGACCGCCCCTTGTTCCTTGTCCCATCCTCACGCTCCTCACCCCCGCACCATTGCCGCCAAGCCCTCCTCTACCACCATCAGCCACCTGGGAACTTCTGGCCCCTTTGGGGGCTTCTAAATCGGAAACCCACCTTCCACACTCCCTCTGCTCCCCTTTCTTCTTCTCACGGGTTGGGCTCTCTTCGCTCCTGTATCTCTCTCTTTATGTCTCTATGCTTCTCTATGTGGCTCTCCTCATGTGTCTTCCTTCGTCTTCTCTTCTTCTTCTTCTTTTGATCAAGGGTGAGCATCCATTTTTATAGACGAAAGGGAATAGGGGAATCGGGGCCGTCATCACCGAATCGCCGGCCTACCACGCGGGGGCGCCACTGACTCGTCGGCCCGTCATCACCAAGGATGTCGTCGAATCAATGGCACAACAAATGTGCCACTGATTCAATAGCCAAGGGGGGCTTGTTTTACTTTATATATACAAAAAAGGTGCTCCACCGATTCATCCTTCTTAAAGGAAAAAATGTGTCACCGAATCAACCATTTTTTTTTGCCAATTCACTTTTGTGCCACCGACTCACTTCAATCAAGTATGCCACCGACTCATCCAATGGCATTTTCATAATTTTCATCATTTTTCCCAAAATTTACCCCGACAGAAGCCTGATGTCCAGTGCAACCTTGGGTTTGATGCAATAGACTCAGAGTACATATTTCATCATTTTCGGGCCCCGATTTGTAGTTTCCCGTGATTCTGGCATGTGCCAAACCCGTACCGATTTTGTCAAGTTTAATCCTAATTCGGCCTTCAGCACTGTAATTCGTATTGTCAAACCTTCTTTAAGAATATGTGGAGCTTCTTCGTCGAGTGGGTCATCACTCGAAGCATTTTCGCCCTGACTGAGTAGCTTTTTAGTCACCTATAGGCCTTTTCGGTGTAGCGTGTACCCAAATTGGGTAACCTGGGTTTTCTTCTGATTTAGCATTTGGGTCAGTGATTTATGCCGCCAACTTCATTATGTGGACACGTGGGGTGTCTTCATTGGGAGGGCCATCCCCCGAAGCATTCTCGCCCAGACCGGACAACTTTGTGGTCGCTTACGGACCGTTCTAGCATTCCGCGTATGCTGAGCGAATTTCGTAGGTTTTGTCACGCCCCGAGCCAGCGGAAGATAACTCGGAGGTGGCGTGACGGAGTCTATAACGATCATGTCAATCAGAGAATAAATATATCAAATTATTTATTTATCTCATGTCTCTCTCTCTCCTCCCTCACCCTCTCTCTCTCTCATGCGCGATCGTCTCTCCCCCTCTCTCAAGCTCGGTTGATCCGGGCGACTGTAGGAGGCGTGGAGGGTACTGTTGGGAAGGTCTCGACGTGAGGATCGCGTTGATGCTAACCTTGTCTCGATCCGCAGAGCGTGGAGGCGGGTACGGGTAGAAGATCGACGTGACCCCATTTGGCGGTTCGGCACCGGAACGCCAGCCTCGTCATGCAATAGGTAGGGGGATGGATTGCTCACTTCGTTAGGAACGCGATGGTACCCCATGCGTCGCCATCTGACACCATTTTCCTCATTTTCTGTGCAATATACCATGTTAGTATATTTTAGCCTAATTTCTTGAAATTGATTCCAAGGGCATCGTCTTTATGTTTTGATGGCATGCATAGCTGTGGAATAGTTGTGGAAGTTGGGCAGGTTAGTTAGAAATTTGTTTCCCGTCGTTTCGAGCCGATCGAGAGGGGTTTCCACCGAGGTTGCCCCGTTCTCATCACTACGGTAATGGCGCGACCACTCCGCGACCGTTCTGTAGTGAGCGGTCCACTCTAGATTGCATAAGACCATTGAAAGGTCCATAATGGACCATTTAGCCCATAGCGTGGTACACTCTTGATCATACAGTCCTTGTAAACAGTAAGGCAGTGATGATTGAACGGCCAATCCTGGACCGTTTCAATCCCACTGTGTGGCATGTCGTTCGACCGCCCCAAGAACCCTTCATGCCTTGAGCAGTCAGTCCCAGGCCATCCCGTCCATTGAACAACTGACCCCTGATAGCGTAATACTCAGAACCATGCATAGCGTTAGATTTGAATGGCCCCAATCAAACCGTTTAGGCCCATTGAGCGGCCAGTCGACCGACCGCTCAGTCACTGAGCGGCCGTGTCCCAACCGTTTAATTCATGCAGATTCTAATTATTAGCATATTCATGTTATTATGCTTTTAATTGATGCATGTTCACCATGTTTAACTTATTTTATAAATTGTGGCACATCTTTACATCCTGATAGAGTTACTTTCTCTTTCCTTGTGATGGAACCACTAGTCGTAGCCCAGCGACCGTAAGCTTAGTTCCAGGACCTAAGGGTGTTGTGATCGCGAGGTCCGAAAGTAGAGGAACAGATGAAATAGGTAAAGTTTTTACAAAAGTAGTAGATATAAAGGAAAGAGAAGCACCAACATCAAATAACACAAATACAGGAGGTGAATAAATTTGAATGGTACCTTCCATTAGCCCATCATCCTTGGGCGCTTCTTCATCTAGAATAGGATTAAGACGAGCCTGCCGCTTGCGTCCACCATTTAGAGTTTACTCTTTCATGAGGGGGCAATCTGGCATGCGGTGCTCCTGGCTTCCACAATGTAAACACGCCCCTAGGGATTTCCAACATTCCTCGGCCGAGTGGCCGAACTTCTCGCAGAATGAGCAAGCTGTCATGACTTGATTTTCCTCTTCTTTAACCCTCTTGTTCTTACCATTCCCGTTACCATTATGGGATCGCTTCTTGTTATCACGGGTCTTGTAGGGTTCTGTGATACTGAATCTCTCTCCTTTCTTTCCTCGCCGATCAAACTTTTAGCTAGATTCTTCTTCCTTGTCTTTGTATTTTTCAACCTTCTCTAAGATCCTTTCACATAAATGAGCCCGTTGGACCATCTCTGCATATGTACAGATATTTTGACGTCCAAGTTGAGTTATAAAGATGGGCCTTAGTCCGTCCATGAATCGGTTAGCTTTTAATAGGACCGTGCCAACCAGATGAGGAGCATATGGTGCCAGCTTAGAGAATTGGAGTTCATATTCGGCTACGGACATCATGCCATGCCAAAGTGTAGTGAATTTCACAGCTTTTCTCTCCTTAACGTGCTCGGAGATGTACTTTGCACGGAATAGTTCAAGAAACTCCGCCCAAGTGATCTGCCTAATTTGGAGAGGAGCCGATGTTACTTTCCACCATGTGCGTGCATCCTTGTGAAGTTGGAAGGTGGCTAAAAGGACCTTCTCCCAATCTGCGCATTGCATAACATTAAAGACTCGGTCCATCTCATCCATCCAACTTTCCAATTCAACGAGGTTTGATGATCCTGAGAACTTTGGAGGGTTCAAACGCCAAATTTTTTGATGCAAGTCACCCGCACCTGCCCGAGCGCCGGCTTGGGCCATAGTCTGTAGGGCTTGAGTGATATTTTTATCGTATTATAAATTACACCCTTCATTTATACTATATTATTGCGATTATACTCTCATCGTAACCTTCATCTCCTTAACTAAAGTAAAGCGTAGGTTAAGAAAGAGAATGACTAATTTGCCCTCAGATTAACATTCTTTCTCTCTCACACACACGAGGGCTAGGGGGTTACCAAGGGGAGGGGACGGGGTCACTGGCAAGAAGAGGGGTTTGGGCGGGAGGGAGTAGGGAATACAGGGCAGAGATGGCAGGGGTGGAGGGTTCCACTCGAGGGGGCAGGGATTACCAAGGGGAGGGTGTAGGGTCGCCGGCGGGAGGATGTCCCCTCTCTCTCTCTCTCTCTCTCTCTCTCTCTCTCTCTCTCTCTCCAGTAGGCCGATTGTGTCGACCCACTACCATCGTGCGCTTGCAATGGTGCACTGACGTCAGTGACACCATGGATGTCCGCTGCTGGCCGCCTCATCCAATCACGCCCGTGGTGGCTGTGACGTTGTGGATCGAGTTACGTGGAATGATGAATGGCCGCCAATGGAGCTTAATGCGATGGTGTGGGGGAGAAGGAGAAGGATGATAGTAAGGAGGAGACAACGCCAACATAGGAGGAGGGAGAGGAGAGGCATCTATAGCCACAGAGCCTCTCGCCGGCGCAGTCCATGTAGTGGCAGAGTAGGTGGGTGCGTAGACATTTGGGGAAATGCCACTGGTGTGGGGCTGGGTTGAAGGGTGTCATCAGGCACCTCCTGGCCTCATCCTTCTAGGTGGGGCAGTGGAGGGGTGGGGGGTGTTCACCGTGACATTGGTTGTGTTCTGGAGTGGAGAGACAGTGACGGCGATGGGGCGGAGCTCCACATTAGTGGCGGCAGTGGCAGGTCGATGAGGGAGCACGTCCTTGCCAGGCGGGTGCAACTGTGCCGGGAGGAGGAGGTCGAGTGATTCCACAAAGCCTTCTGCATCATGGAGGAGGCCATGTATGACGAGAGCAACCTTGTCTTCCTCCTCGAGCTGGTTGTCGAACCTACGAAGGGCGCTAGAATCGAAGAGATCAAGGAGAACAAAGAGGGGTGTGGGGGGTGTCTGCTAAAGGGGGAGAGGATGACGGTGAGGAGTGGGGGGTGTTTATATTCTGATTGCACGACATTCCAGAAGGTCGTTATTTTTAAATAGTGACTTCTATGGAGGCACTATTTTACTATGATTCTGATTTTTATCAATTTTCTCAACCCATACCGCAGGTTACTTGGCACTCTTATCTCACATCCGTAGATGGAGTCCCTGTTTTATTTCTATCGATTACACGCTAATTCTCGGTGATGTTTGAACCCTCCGTAGGATATTCCTTCCTTCAGACTGGTGATTTCATCAGAGAGACCTCTGTAAATCTATGCGAAGTCTTAAATTCCCTCGAGGCCGTCGAACAAGTTGTACCTTAAAAATTCATGACACTGTGCCTTATCACGTCACTCTAAAAAAACTTGATGCATTAGCCCTCTTAGAGCGCTGTTCTGGCCTCTCTAAGAAGTCTGCAGTCTGTCAGTAATTGGCGACACTGACTTGGGCGCCATAAGTAATTGGTAACCTATCCAGTGTCGTTATTTTGTGAATAGCGACCTGAGTCTGGGTGCTATTTTCATCCAGCCTGTACCATTCAACAGGAATAGGCGACCATGCGTGTGGGCGCTATTTCTGAAATCAAGGCAGCCTGATGTGCGCCATTTACCTAGTTGCACAGCATGTCTTGTTTTCCATGAGAGCTTTAAGATGAGTCCTTCTTGTTCAACATTTAGCCCTTGAACCCTTACATTCGTGAAATCTATCTTATCATCTTATAATGGTTCATTCCTTGGAACTCTATATTGGCTATAACTATAGTGGATGTCTAAAATACACATGACTCAATGCTTATGCATATAGGGCCCAATCTGGTCCTGGGAGGAGCACCCAAAAGTACTTGTGCCCATGGGAGCTATATTGATCACGATGTGACATTACACCGAAGTGCATGACTTACTAGATTGACATTCCACAACTCATACTTGACTTGACATGACATGACTTGCGTGGCGCAGAACAGGTATTTACTTACTTGATAACATGATAACCAATTCACATGACATAACTTGAAACGTTTACATGCTTGACCATCTTGATATATTTACATGAAATCTTAAAATCTTGCTAGTTCATTCTATTATCTCTTGCAATACTCTCTCTATTGTCATTTTCATGCATACATGCATAGCTAAACATGGCGCATATGGAATGTGATTGCATTAGAAATTACACATGCATGCTTTAGAAATCTATAGGTATATGACGGACTAGGACTTCCCCGTTACATACCGTAACGGACCAAGGAAGGACCGCTATGCTTCACAGAACTCAGATAACTCCCTAGAAAAATGGAACTATAATGCATCAGGGCAGGCGCGCTATAGGACTATAACGCAAGGGAGCAGAGGCGTTAAATCCAACCAGCACATAACACACTGATAAGGGCTATAACGCATCAAGGGTGGGGCGTTATATGAACATGACGCACCTCCCATGGGCCGTTATGCCTACCAGAATGATTAGAATGCAAAGGAAAACATAGGATATAACGCACCAAGAGTGGGGCGTCATACGAATTTAACACATAGGGGTAGGGGTGTTAAAGGCAACAAACATTTAACTCAATACATAAGGACTATAACGCACCAGGCGAGGCGCGTTAAAGCCACCCGAACATAAAAATCTACAGAAAACTCGGTACACAGACGATATAATGCACCTCTAGGGGTGCATCAAATGACTATAACGCACCAGGGGTGGTGCGTTATGTCACCTGGGTTTCGTGACTCTAGAGTTCGGAATCGAAACCCCACCCGATCGATCGAAATCTACGGAGGACATGGCGAAACACAAAACCAAATCAACCTGCCAACCCATACTGACATTCCAAGCCTACGCATGCCACTAGAATTGAAATACGATGCCCATGGAGATAATTACAACATTAAAAGATAATTTTAAGTATTAAAAGATTAAAAATGACCTAAACAAGAATATGTACGAAATACGAGACAACGGGTGTCGGACCACGGCACAAGTGGTGCCGGCGGTGTCCTAACGAGGTAAGGAATCCATCCCCCTACCTGGATGATGACGAAAATGATGATACATTGCCGATCCGATGAGAGGGCGATGCGGTGCCTCCCAGCCCTGCTAGACTCCACGCTCCGCAAATCGAGAAAAGGTGGGCGTCAACGTGATCCTCACGACGTGATGGTGCGGACACCAGAGCACGTGAGAGGCACGAGCCAGTGGGCCATCAGTACCGTACACGGAGCACCACTCGAGCTACAGCAGCATCCCTTTGGCTAGGCAATATTTTTTAAAAAATTTAGATTTTCTATAAATATTCCATTTCCTTTCTTTTTCTTATTCTTCTTATCCTTCCTCTTCTTCCTCCTACGTGCGTCCCTCTCCCTCTCTCTCGCCCATTCGATCGCGATGGCCTCCGTACCGACTATAGATGGCGGCTGGGCGATGGCACGAGGATGTGGGTGACGGCAGGGCGGTCGTGCGGACGTGCGGCGAGTGTGGGAAGCACGGGAAGGTGGGGTTTTCAACGGTGTTCTTCGTAGGATCGAGCTCGAATTGACGTCTCGTCGTGAACCGGAGGTAGGGTGACGATCCCTAGCTCAGTGTCGTTCCATTCCCGTGATTTGTAGGCCAAGGTGAGGTTGAGTGGGGTCATTTTTACGCCGGGAAGGGAAAATTATGTCGTGGGGTGGGTTCGCCCGATCCGCCGTTTCATGTCGCAATTCTACGTTTTGGGGGCGTAGAATCATACTAGGGTGCTTGGGGGTTCTTTTTCCATCATTTCCCCCTTCGTGGGGCTCGATTTGGGGATGAAATGGGCGATTCTGGCGAGGTTTGCCATTTTCGCGCCGGTGAGCCATGTGCGGTCGAACCAGGGCCTGCTCATCCCCTGTGCGGCCGTGTCCTGGACGCCCATCGGCTCGGCGCACTGTGAGTTAGGCTCAACGCGTAGCGGGGTTGAGCAGTCTGTCGTGGGACCACATGTCCCTATGTGCGGCCCCAAGGTGTCCGCCCATCTCCCGGGCCTTGATCGTTGTTTGTAACTGTTATGCAGTGCTTGGGGTATGCGGCTAGGGACTGGCCGTATATCCCCTTGTGCGGCCAGGGTCTGGCCGTACGTCACTTGGTGCCATTGGCAGGTCGTGCGGCCAGAGTTGGACCACACCTGCCTTGTGCGGCGAGGTCCTAGCCACCCTTCCCTTGTGCGGTTAGATCCCAACCGCACTTGTTTTCTTACCATTGGAGGAGGCGCGGCCAGTGGTTGACCATTCATCCCTTGAGCGGCCCGAGACCGATAGCGCATCCTATGAGTTTTCGACCATTGGCTGTTACCGTTACGCAGTGTTTGGGGTGAGCGGCTGGGGTCTGGCCGCATGTCCCCTGAGTGGCCATTGGCTGGCCGTGACAAAATGAAAAAGACAAAGGGGTAGCTGAGTCCCCTCCAGCCATGTTTGCTGATCATCAAGAGGGTCCATCCCTCTGCAACAAAATGAAGAAGCTGTATTCATTTCCTCAAGTCAAGACTCGACTCTTGTTTGAATGGGCCACAATGTATGACAAGATTACTCTCCTAGAGCCAAAGAGGCCAGGTGATATTAGAAGAAAAGACCATCCTCGATTCTGCCCATACCACCAAATGCTCAGGGACGCTATCGAGGAGTGCTATGTTTTTAAAGATACTGTTGAGTCTTTAATTAAGAAAGGGGAGCTACAGATGGGGGATCTCAAAGTCGATCCTCCACGCCTACATGAAATGCCCACTCTAGGGGCAACAGTTAATATGGTATCCCTATACCAGTAACTACCCGAAGAACTACCGGAAGCTTGCACTCAACACACCTATGAGGCCTATATCCTATTGCCAGTAGAAGATCAAGGAGATTGGCACTCCGTGCCTGTAAAAGCAAGAAGAAGGGCAATGCCTCACTGCGGCCCGGGAATTCATATACGGGGTGTCACACCTCAGTCAGAACACCCGACTGTGGCCCCTGTCTGGCACAAAATGGCTCCTCAGCCGGTCATTAGAAGATTCACCACAAAGAAAAAGAAACATGTCCCCATGCGGGTGCATAAAAAAGCCAGCCCAATAGTAGGACGACTCCAAGAAATCATCAATGGGCAAGATGAATATGAACAACCCAAAATCCAGCCTATCCGGCTGAATGAATACATCCCTTGGGAGCAGCATGAATCCCTGAAATTAACAGAAGTGGCTGAAGCTGAAGCTGAAGCTGAAGGACCCGGCATATGTGATGAACCTCCAAAAGAGCAGATGTCCACTATGAAGAAAAAGTAGAAGAAATCCAATAATAAAAGAAAAGGCTTTGCTGTATATTGTAATATCCTTGCGGCACTGTTCAAAATAGTCTGAATTTCTGAAGAGGAAGATGAAGAGATATGCCTCATGCCAGTAGAGACAAATCAAGCTGAAGCTTCCACCTCTCAACATGCTACTAGGTCGGGAAGAAAATGGGGGCATCCTCCCAAAGCCAGCCACAACATCATGTTACGTGGTGAACCACCATACCAGGTTCCCTAGCCTGAAGTCAAAGGCGTAGAGATTCCTCCTCCACCAGGGCTCTACCCCGAGTGTGCAAGCAGCAAGGAGGCTCCCTCCTTCACTGAATTTCTATCCTCTCGAGAGGGTAAGCGGCCATGTTCACAACAATAATGGAGGGTCAAGGGTGCTCCTACCTTACCCTCAACGGCCTCTCCTCTAGCAAATAAAGACTACGCGAGCATTCCAAGCTTCGCCGAATTTATGCAAGAGAAAGAGTCGGTCGGACCGACACAACAAGTTTAGAAGCCACTTGAAGAAAAAGATGAATCACCATCCGAGCCAGCTCCTCAAGAGCACCCTAAGTGTAGGCATAAAAGGCCCGAAGAACTAAGGCTATCCAACGTCAGAACCACCAGTAGAATAGTGAAGCACCTGAAGAGAATCCCAGCACACTTCTCTGTCTGGGGTATACTTTCCCTCGGTGAATAAACAAGACAAGCTGTCATCACGGCCCTGCAAACCCTAGCATACTTTGAAAGCTGCTTTGCCAAAGCACGGCCAGGGGTGGCTATGTCATTCACAGAGGAAGATATGCTTCTGCCTTCTATCAATCATAACAGACCCCTCTATATGAAGGGACAACTGAACAAGCAACCAATAAACAGAATACTGATTGACCCGGGAGCAGTAGTCAATATACTCCCCTATCAAGTATATCATACATACTACTTCAATGTGCACCTGATTGAGGTCAGGGACATGAGAATTGCAGGCTTTAACTAGAAATTCAAAGTCCCCATGGGCACGGCAGAGTTTGAACTCTCGCTCCGTGACTTCACTACTAAAGTGCAGTTTCATGTAATAAACTCTGACACGTCATACAAGGCGCTATTGGGCCAGCTGTGGCTGCATCAGAATCAGGTGGTGGCTTCTACCCTCCACCAATGCATAAAATACCCTTGGAATGGGAAAGAAGAGAGAGTGTTCACTGATCTGCACCCTTTTGAAGTGTTTGAATGTCACTTGCTAGATGCTTCTCTGTATCTAGAGAAGCCGAAGAAGCCCAACCCTCCAACTCAGGACAAAGGGAAGAAGAAACAGGAATTTGGCGACTGGTTCCCCCCCGCCGTCGGGCTATGTGGCTCCCTCAGAGGTGTCACTTGTATCCGAAGAAGAGGGAGACCTCAGGGCAATTCAGCTCAGCATCCACCCTAAGCCAGGGGGATTAAAGCTTGAAGAATTAATTGGGGATGTCAGCATCCCGCCAGGGGTCATCAAGCCTGCAGCTGATATAGACTATCAGACAGTCGAAGTGTTGAAAACCATGGAGGTTCCTAATCCTGATGGCCAGCCTACCATGTTTTGTATGGCCAAGGAGCAGCCTGCAAAAGGGGATGATGATTGCTGATTCCCCGAAGAGATGCAAGACCCACTCATCCCAATCATGGGACTTTCATATATAAGTGGCCGTGTGGTCAAGCTTGCCAGGAAGTAGCAAATTCATTTTTGTCAACCCTCTAGTCAAAACAAGATGTTCAAAGGATTATGGGATCCAACGAACCTAAATAGAAGGCTGCTATAAATTACTCAACACCTGGGGCGGGGTTTCTCCATTAAAGACTATCAAGAAATCGATATGATTTCCTCCTACATTGTAACGAGTGAAGACCCCCCGGGGGCAATTTATGATGAATACATAGGAGACTATGAAATAGCTGAGCCATTGGCTGAATTAAAGGGCGCGAGCCCGTCTCGGCCATAGGCGCCTAATGATTACGGAGCTGCTACTCCATGCAGATGCTGGGAGTCTACCTCTATGGAGACAGCCACAACTCCCAACAACGGCTTGCAAGAGTCAAAGATCGAAGAAAGTCGTCCCGCCCTTGAGGGTGCACCACTCAGAAGTCGGTGCCCAAGCTGCACAGAACATACATTGCCAACACCAGGGCTGCTCATCCAGCCCGACCAGTAGCCAACTGGCTCAGAATAAGGCAAAGCCAAAGTCCCATCGTTAGGCCAAATAAGACAAGAATACATCTACGAGGCCCTCGAAGTTGAAGAAGATGGTGAAGGCTTTGTAGACCTACAGCCAACTCCTCTGAAAATAGAAGATGGCGGCCAAGCCATTGTCGACGAATTGGTCGAAATATACCTCGGCATAAAGGATGATCCCAGGCTGACCTTCGTTAGTGCCATCTTATCACTCGAAGAGAGGGGGGAATATGTGTTCAGCTCCTGATGTGCTTCACTTCTATTGAAGTGATCGATTAGATTTCCTGGTTAAGAAGATGCTCGAGCGAACCAAGGATTGCCCTTCCTGGTGAGCTTCTGTTAGTCGAGCTTGATTCATCTCATCCTGTTTGGTGGAGTCTTTTTGAGGTAAGCCTTAGAATTACTGTCTTAGTGATACCCTTGTCCTGTGTCTACCTAAGTGCGGACTATGTTTATCTGAGCCTGACCTACTCCTTGTGTTACGGTTGCTTGGCTTTGGACCTAATTCTTGTGTTAAGAGTCGTTGTGCACCGTGTTCGTCGTGCCGTGTCTGACGGCCGATGTGTTGTGAAGGCTCGATAATCGTTTCCAAGACGTAAAGGTAAACTGAGATTAGCATTTTTCTTTGTGCTTTGTGCTGAAGCTGGTACTCTCTTTCCTTTGCACTAAGGCTACTTGTGATCGGTTGCTCACAAGATCGGTACCCATGGCATGTTATATTGTGATTTTCATGAATTGCGATAGCTCTGTGTGTATGTTGAGATGTGGATACTGAGGTATTTTTTGATGCCTGTGTGTGTTGTATGAGTGCGTAGCTAAAGCGTGTGGGCTGATTACCCATAGGTTGAGAGAATTGTCTTTCTTGATGTGACTTCGTCTTGACTTCCTGTGCCTTGATGTTGTCTTTTTCCGTGTCACTGTTGGAGTTATTCTGGTGTTGGCATTGGCATTTGTGAGTATTGGGAAATCTGTCGGCATTCCTGTTGGCTGAGTACCCTCTGCTCCTCTATATTTTCTCTTGGGTATTGTGCTCTCGGGACATGATGGTGATCCTTGTGATGCATTCCCCGAGATTGTTGTCGTTCTTACTGTCGTGGGCCTTTTCTTGGTGAGCTGCTCGATGCATGGCTAGTCCCTTGTGGTCATGCGTTCAGCTGTTATTGTGCCTTGATGTGACCCAGCTTGCAGTTGTGTCTCGTGATTCTGTGTTCAGTATGAAACTGAGATCCTGTAGGTGCTGTCGTTGTTGTCGTTTTTGTTGTTGTTTCATTATAAATCTATCTTGGCACTGTGTGGACCATGATCTTGTCGGTTAGCTTTGCTGTACTCTTCTCTCCTGGTAGAGTTAGCATGCGACAGCAACAAGCATGTATACAAACAATGTGCCCCCAAATTTTTTAGCTTAGGTTGATCCGGAGATTAGTCCAATTTGAGTTTGTTCCCTCTTAGATGAGAATGGAATTTTTTCTAGGGGGAATTAAAAGCCAAACTTTGGGATAATCCTAAGATAAATCTCACTCAAACCACTTTAGGAAATCTAATAGGACTTCAAGGGTACAACCCACCCGATGACCGTGTGGGAATCCACGGTTCACGGGGACTCACGGAGGTTTCCAATTGGGAAGGACTTGTTACACCCAAGTGAGAATCCCCAGGTGAAGAGCCCAAACCAATGGGAGGGTGTTCCTAATAAGTGTGATGCCAACTCCTCCTAAGCTGACCCCGGACTCAACCTGTGAAGTTAAGGCACATAGAACCAACCAAATACAAAATAGAAGCTAAACTATGTAAACAAGAGTGAAATAGGAGCAGGAACACAGACTGAAGGCGGCCAACATGATGGCCACCTAGATACCTGGGCGGCCAAAGTGTTAGCCACCTAGGGAGATGGTGGGCGGCCAGATACCTAGCCTCCTTGGGTCGAGGCGGCCAACACTTTGGCCTCCTAGAAAAGGTGGGCAGCCAAGTCTCTGGTCACCCTGGTTCTGGGCGGCCAGAATCCTGGCTGCCACCTGCTTTGGTCCCGCAAGTCCGCCAAGTGCAAACAGGTGCAGAGAGCAACCAAAATGAAAAATAGAGAAGGGAAAAAGCTATTTGCTGAAAAATAAATGCAGTAAACTTCAATCTAAAGACTCACAGTGAGCAAGCAGTGTCCCACCATGATCGCCAGTTTTGTAGGTTGGCTAGGATGTAGTAGAAAGGTTGTGGAAGGAGACGGCCGATGGGCGCACATGTATATCCTCCCTCTTCCGAACTACTACTATGGCCTACAGTGTAAAGGTTAGAAAAAATAGAGATAACGTGATCGCCAGAGACCTATACCTGGGCCTCATAGGAGTAAGAAGATCATGATCGCCTTAGGAACGGGAGGTGGTGGGTTCTTTTGTCCTCATTCTCGACTGACCAAGAATAAGGAGCCCTGCGAGTCAATGATGAAGTTCCTGCAAATTAACCAGCAAATAAAAGACCATTAGACTAGGCTTCAAAATGACCATCCACGTTCTACACGGTCCGTCGCTAGACCGCGTATGGGCTGGACAGTGAAAATTAATAAAACGGGATAAATGAGCCCATTTACCCCAAAGACCAAGTGAAATCAAGGCCCATTAAGTCCAAACTCGAAAGCAAACCTAGCCAGGGAGGAAGTACCCATAAAATAATTCCAAAGACATGCCTGGAAATGGCCCAGTGAGTAACGGACAACTCGAGGCATCAAAATAGTGGTAAGAGAAATGACCCAACTCATAGGCAAAAAAATGAGTGTCAACAGCGGTGACCGTCGAAAAATTCTCCGACGACTGACCGTTACTCTTTCCATCCCCATGACGTCGACCTTGACTCCATAAATGGGCGAGCATGACCCACGAGCGCCGTGAGACTCACCCAATGACCAGCCGATGTCAGATACTTCGCCCTCCAACGGGAAACTCCCGTCAACTTCACGGGAGGCGTTACTCCACTATTCACGCCCTTCCCTGTTAAGGGATAGGCCCCTTACTCCAGGACAATCCGCTATAAAAGGCACATCCGTAGAGAAGAGGACACGGTGGATCATTCTACCAAACTACTACGCAAGAGGATAGAGCTATTAGCCCTGGTACACCGAGAAAAGGAGGAGGCGATAGTCCACACTCGAGGAGAAGTTCCCTCTAGCGACCTTACCGTCCAGTGAGCACTCACCGAGTGAGCACTGGGAGCGGCGAGCACTCGTCTGGAGGATCTATGCGGCTCTTCAACCTTCTACGATGATCCCTCTCTCTCTCCCTCTCATCTGCTCTTCTCTACCCTTTTTTATCCCATTGCTGACTTAAGCATCGGAGGGTTGTCCCCTGAGGTAACACCCGAGACTTCTTCTGACGTCCCATATTTTCTGGTGCTTGCAAGTCTCCACGGGTGCGAGACGACTTTCCCATTCAATAAATAGAGAATGTGGTACATGGCGTAGAAACCAGATTTCTACCTCTACACTTCTTGGCGCCGTTTGTGGGAAGACCGAGTGAAAAGCTATGGCACCCCGTGGAAGCCTCCGCAACGCCAGCAACCGTGGGTGTGGTTCCCATTAGGGACCCAACTCCCGCCGGGGGTCGTAGGAAGCATCTTCTGTGTTCTATTAATTATTGTTCCATTTGTTTATTGCTCCCTGGGGTCTTTTAACACATCATTAACAATGCTGATGAAAATTTGGCAGCATATCCCCTTAACCCCAGGCGTAAGGGAGGTACAGGGAACACGCCCACATGGAGTGGCAGAACCCAACAAGTGGAGGTGGGCGTCTGGGGACGGCAACACCTTTAACGAAACATTGAAAAACCTGAAGAAATCGACGGAGGGAATGTTGAGAGAGAGAGAACTCTCGGGCTGGCTATGGATAGCTGGGGGAAGGGGCAGGAGGAGGTGTATCGGCCAAGGATTTCAAGTGTGTACCGAGCAAAGGGAAAGGGTATGTTAAGCATGTACCGCTAAAGGGCTGGGAAGGACTAAGCGTACCGCGGAAAGGGGTGGCTAGGTGTGCCACTGGAGAGTTGGCCAGGGGGTGTACCGCTGGAGGGTAAGACTGGGTGTGCCACTGGGAAAGGGGCTGGGGGCGTACCGCTGAAGGACAAGGCTAAGTGTGCCACTGGGAAAAGGGCTAGGGGCGTATCGCTGAGGGTAAGGTTGGGTGTGCCGCGGGAGGGTTGTTCAGGGGTGCACCGGCCAAAGAGGTTGAGGGTGCACCAGCCAAGGACTGTACTGGTGAAGGTGATGAGGAGAGGGTTGGTGTGTGCATCGGTGGAACCAAAAAGGGGGGGGAAGATGGCATCAAGGGGCCCTGGCCTGGCTGGTCTGGAAGGGGGAGACTTCGGACAAGGGAAAAGGAGATGGTCCCGGGTGTCCATGGAGGCACGAAGGGGCATCATCATGGGCATAAAGGGGGATGAGGATGGAAGGGCCACCGCTCATGATCAGGGGACCATGGAAGAGGGGGAAATCACCGAGGAAAGGTTGGGGAAACCATCGAACACATAGGAGAACCCAAACAAACGGACGGTGAAGAAAACCTCAAGAAAGGAATTTTTGTTTATGAAAGACAAGGGCGATGATCGGCCATGTACATTTCAAAACACCAGAGGGGAGGATACAAGCGATGGAAAGGAGAAGAAGAAAGAAATAAAGAAAGAATGGGGGAGGTTGAGGTTGAGCAAGGGCGACTACTTCCTGCTCCCCCCCAACACCCCGCTACATGATCATAGGCCACTATGCCTCGCAAGCAGATCAACAGCAACGACATGAACAAATCAAGATACCTTACAGACTAGCACACCTCAATGGTCGGCCAGCGACAATACCTTCAGCGGCACCTCAGTGATTAGACGATCGTGACTCCCAGGCAATATACCTCAATGATCAGCGGCCTGGGGTTCCTAGTGGATACACATCGACGGTCAACCAGCACACTAACATGTACCATCAACCACACTTCGATGATTATGCGTCTAACATCATTTGTGGTCATTTAAAGGGTCGAACGACTTCAACTTCGGCTATTCCACCATGATGGTTAGCTGGCAGCATCAGCATTTGGCCATACACTGCAAGGGTCAGCCGAATACGATTTCAAGCCAACACGCCCCTCCGAGGGCAAACCCAACAATTTCAGGCCAAGACGCCTCGCCAAGGCAAGTCCCCAGCAACTTCAGACCAAGATGCCTTACCGAGGTAGGTCTCCAACAATTTCAGACCAAGATGCCTCACTGAGGTAGGTCTCCGACAACATCAGGCCAAGATGCCTCACCCAGGCAGGTCTCCAGCAACTTCAAACCAAGACGCCTCACCGAGGCATGTCTCCGACAATTTCAGACCAAGATGCCTCACCGAGGTAGGTCTCCAACAACTTCAGGCCAAGATGCCTCACCCAGGTAGGTCTCCAACAACTTCAGACCAAGACGCCTCGCCAAGGTAGGTCTCCAGCAACCTCAGATCGAGACACCTCACTGAGACAGGTCTCCAATCACAGATCAAGATGCCTCGCCAAAGCAGGTCTCCAACAATCTCAGACCAAGATGCCTCGCCGAGGTGGGTCTTCAGCAACCTCAGGCAGACATGCTTCTCCAAGGCAGGCCCTCAGCAACACCCAGTCAACACGCCTCGTCGAGGTCGACCGCCAGTAACACCAGGTCAATGGCCCTTGCCAAGGCTGACCCCCAGCAACAACAGGCCAACATGCCTTGTAGAGTCTCGCCACTAGCAGCATCAAGCCAACACACCTAGCTATAAAAGGCCTTCATTGATGTTGGGCCCCGGGGTAGGCGAGCGGACAAGAAGGGGGGTTGAATTGTCCCCCACACTAGATGGCTAATTAAAATGCTTACTCCTGCCTGATGGGTGGTGTAGATCGGACCAAAGTCCAGACAATCTACATATGCCTCCTTCATCCTATCCATCCCAACCCCCTCTACACTCATGGTGGTCAAAAGATAAGCGTGATGGCTCAAAGTGTCGGCCACCACGTTCTCCGCACCAGCCTTGTGCTTCAGCACAAAGGTATAATCCTGAAGAAACTCCACCCAGCGACTATGACGAGAATTGAGCTTCTTCTGGGCATGGAGATACTTGAGTGTCTCATGATCAGAAAATAAGACAAACTCCTGGTGCAACAAGTAATGTCTCCAATGTCGAAGGGCCTGCACAACCGCGTAAAACTCCTTATCATAGGTGGAGTAACGCAGTTTGGCGCCGCTCAATTTCTCGCTAAAATAAGCAATGGGGTGGCTCTCCAGACTCAATACACCATCGATACCTACCCTAGAGGCATCGCTTGAAACCTCAAACACCATTGTGAAATCAGGAAGTCTAAGGATAGATGCCTAGGTCATGCGCTCCTTAAGGAGCCTAAATGCGGCCGAGGCGGTCTTTGTCCATTCAAACGTCCCCTTACGAATGCAATCAATGATAGGGACCATGATGGAACTGAAGCCTCGAATAAAGCGGTGATAGAGGGTCGCTAGTCCGTGAAAACTACGGACATCATGAAGCGTACGAGGCTCAGGCCACTCCACTATAGCCCTGACCTTCTCCAGGTCGGTGGAGACTCCCTCGCTAGACACAATGAACCCTAAGAAGGTGACATGACTAGACATGAAAGTACATTTCTTAGGGTTAGCATAAAGGCTCTCTCTCCTCAAAATGAGACCGACCTGCCTTAGATGGTCTAAGTGAGCCTCTCGAGTGCAACTATAAATAAGAATATCATCGAAGTAGACTACCACACAGACCTCAATCAAAGGTCGCAGGACCTGGGTCATCTGCCGCATAAAAGTGTTGTGAGCATCGATCAGCCCAAAGGGCATGACCAGCCACTTGTAACGACCATCCTTGGTCTTGAAGGCTATCTTCCACTCATCACCTGGCCTGATCCTCATCCGGTGATAGCCACTCTTCAAATTGATTTTGAAAAATATAGTGGCTCCCACCATCATATCAAGCATGTCATCTGGCCTCATCAGCCTCTTGGGTGGCATCCCCAGTTCTTGGTAGCGGTAGTCTGATACTTGTATCGGGTTATCGGTACCCTGAGTTCTGGGTCGTTACAGATGGTATCAAAGTGGTGTTGGGGAATTGTATCAGGAATTGAAATCCGCATTGGTCCAGAGCAAGTCCCTTTGAGTCGGTCATTGCTGGCTTAGGGTGTTTCTTGCGAGTGCTGACGTGTTTTTCATTGTCATGTTTCCCTAGATTTAAGATGCCGCCTCGTAGGCGAAGAGCCCCAATTCCTTGGAATGAGGCTAGTGTTTCACCTGCTCCTACTATACCGGTTCCTACCCAGGCTGCACCCGTTCCTATTCCGCTTGCGGAGTTACCCGGTGGTCATGGACGAGCACTGAAAGAATTTTTGCTGTTCCATCCACCGACATTCGAGGGTCAATCCGACCCGGAGGCAGCGAGGGAGTGGTTGGATGCCACTGAACGCGTCTTCCAGTCGATAGAGTGCGCCAAGGATGAAAGGGTTATGTTGGCTTCTTATCAACTTCAAAGTACTGCACGCACGTGGTGGACCGCGGAGTGGGAGGTAGACTTTCGTTCCCGTCCGCTTCGATAGATCACATGGGCGGAGTTCGTTGCCGCATTTGAATGTGTTTATACTCCAACCTGCCTAAAGTTAGCCAAGATATATCAATTTCTAGAGCTGACGCGGGGCGAGATGTCAGTGCTGCAATATCGAGATAAGTTCATTGAGTTGGGTTGGTATGCACCCCACATCTTTGGCTATAAGTTCATTTGAATGCGAACTCAGTTGTTTCTATGCAGACTTAAAGTAGAGCTGAGCATGCGACTGTTCGCTACCCGTGTAACTGAGTTGGATTCTGCGTACCAAGCCTCCGTTGCACTAGATTTAGAGTTGGTGAGGACTCGAGGACTTCCTCAGGGTGGGATTGTTCCGTCGGCCGTGCAGCATCAGCCGCTCCACCAGTCGTCTATTCCAGGAGCTTCTCCAGCTTTCTCTACTGTCGATGGTGCTTCCTTCCCACAATCTCAAGGTAAGGGATTCCGATTTAAGAAGAAGAAGAAGAGGTTCGATCAGTCAGCATTTTCTGATCCCAGTCAGCAGTCCGTTCCTGTCCTATACAAATGGGACATCTTTCTTCATAAGCTTGCTGAAAGGTGTGCACTGACAAGAAAGGTTGGAGATGAACCTTCGTATGTAAGCCGGTCTCCCTTGGAAGGACCCGAGCTCGGTGAGGTTCTTGGGTGGTGGAAGCTCCCGGATCACTTTGATCTTGCTGGGGTCCACCTCAATTCCTCGATATTTGACGATGAAGCTGAGAAACTTGTCACTGGATACGCCGAAGGCACATTTCATAGGGTTCATCTTGAGCCCATATTGTAGGAGTCAGTTGAAGACCTAGCGCAGATCATCTATATGGTCTTCCCACCTTTTGGTCTTGACGACGAGGTCGTCGATGTAGCACTCAATGATGTTGTCTAACATTTCGTCGAATATTTTGGTCTTGGCCATCTGGTAAGTGGCGCCAACATTCTTCAAGCCGAAGGGCATACGCTTGTAGTTGAAGATCCCTTTGGAGGATCGAAAAGCTACGTGATTCTTTTCTTTGAGGGACATCCATATCTGGTTATAACCGGATGACTTGTCCATGAAAGACAAGGCTTCATGTCTGGTTGTCATATTGACCATGGTTTCTGTGACTGGAACTTGGAAGTCGTCCTTCGGACATGCTTTGTTGTAGTCCTAGAAGTCAATGCAAATGCGGACTTGACCACTTTTTTTCTTTACAGGGACAATGTTGGCCAGCCAGATCAGATAAATACACGGCTCGATGAAGTCTACCTCTCCCATTTTACTGACTTTGATGAAAACTTGGAGTTCCAGCTCATGCCGCATATGCCGTTGTGGCTATTTGACTGGAGTTGCTAAGGGAGAAATAGCTAGTACATGCTCCGCCATGGAGGGGTCTAGCCCTGGAATCTCCTTGCATGTCCAGGTGAAGTAGTCTTTGTATTTGAGCAGGAGTTGCTAATAGTCCTACCTTTCCACTTCAGTGAGGAGAGCGGCGACAAAGGTTGGCTGGTGTGAGACCTGTGAGCTACAGATTTTATCAGATTTCTAATTCAAAAAATTGAATGAAATTGGGCTATTTTTGTGGGCCTTTTTCATGAGTTAGATATGATTAAACCTTTTGTTTAATGAATTATTGAAAATAGAGGGGCATTAGTACAATTTTAGGGGCCTCATCAGCCTCTTGGGTGGCGTCCCCAGTTCTTGGTGGCGGTGATTCGATACTTGTATCGGGTTATCGGTTCTTTGAACTCTCGGTCGTTACACATCTCCTCCAAGGCTCCATACAGACAAGTCCACTGAAGAAGCATAAAGGCTAGGAAGAGCAATGGGCCGTCCACCACTCAAGTCACAACAAGGAACCTGCTAAGTGCTCCATCTATGGAATGAGTAAAGGGAAAAAGTAGTCCAGTCATTGAAGAACCCAACTCCATCATGCTCTGACCAGGAGTCTACTAAACTATTTTCTATCCCTATTTGCAGTCATCATCTGTTTAGTGATATCTATTGTGCTTGCATTGTATATCTGTCTTCACTCCTTAAACTGAAAACCATTGTGTGTGTGTTAGGAGCGGTGTCTCCGAGTGTGGTTTCATTGTCGGGGTAAGTTCCCCATGTTAGAGTGTGTGTGTGCTACGAAAGCAGCGTGTGGAGGCTAGTCCTCGTATGTGTGCTGCATGGGAGCACGTTGAGGCTCCGTCCTCGTGTGTGGTTTGCTGCCGTCGTGCAGCGTCTGGTGTATTGGGGTTCATCCCCATGTGCTACCTTGTGTAGCATGTTTAGTGAAGCCTCACCGAGGTGGTGAGGGGTGGATGTAGGGTACCCGTCGTGGTCCCGAACCACCAAAAAATCATTGTGCACATGTGATTGGTTGTGTGTGTGCTCCTTATCCTCCACCACCATTCACATGATGGATTGCTAATCATGTCATTTATCAATGTTAGATTTGTCCATGCAGATGGTTAACTAATTGTGCTAATTCTCTGTGTGTGATTTTATCACTTGCATGCGTTTGGTGAGGTTTGAAAGAGAAGCTTTCGAGTTAGTTTAATTAGACCTAATTTTTAGAGAGGGATTTATTCACCCCCCTCTAGATTCGTGCCACTACACCGTGGGACCCAACAATTGGTATCAGAGCTCAGCTCTATAATCCCAGACCTAATGATCTTTAGAGGGATCCTAGTGTAGTTTTGAATGATGAACACTTCTTCAGATATTATTTCAGTAAGTTCTTTAGCTGTCTATCATGGCGATGACTTTAATTCTTGGCTGGGAAAACTGTGTAGGTCATGACACTCTATGAATCATGATGAGACTGAACTGCATAAGAACTTTCACATTGAACAAACCATTTATTTGTCTAAGTTTCAGACCTAAGGTCGATGCATGTTCAGGTCTAAGTTAGGTAAGGTCGATGCATGTTTGCATCTGAGTCAAACAAGGTCGATGCATGTTCACACTTTCTTCACATTAGGTCAGTGCACATTTTAGCATCAAGTCTGATAGGTAAATGCACTTTTTAGGCTTAAGCATGACAAGCCAGTACATATTTTCATGTTATGTTTGTTAGGTCGATGCATGCATTATCTTCATCCATTCAGGTCGATGCATCCTTATATTACGTTGAAAATAAGGTCGATGCATGTTCTTGCATGAAGTCACACAGGTCGATGCATATATTCAGAAGTAGTGTAACAGGTCAATGCACATTGCATCTTGCACGAAGCAAGGTCGATGCACATTGTACCTTGAGTAAAACACAGGTCGATGCACATTGTACCTTGAGTAAAGGAAGGTCGATGTGTATTGCACTTTGTGTAAGGCAAGGTTGATGCACATTGAATCTTGTATAAGGCAAGGTTGATGTACATTCTTACACTCATTCTATAAGGCCTATGCTCACGCTAGTGTTATGCACTTTAGGTCTATGCATGTTTTGCTACATGTCGCATAGGTCGATGCACGTATTGTAGCATACTCTGTAAGGTCAATGCATACTCTTTAGCATGCTATACTTAGTCTGTGAACACATAGAGTCTAAGGTCTACGCATATATGGAGTATGTGCATATATATGTCTGTGCATCATGTAGAGTCTATGCACATATAGGTCTGTGCATATCTAGGGTCTGTGCACATGAAGCATCTAGGTCTATGCATGTAACGACCCGAAGATCCGGATACCGATATACCGATAATATCGATACACCGATACCGAGAACTGGGGAAGCCACCCAAGAGGCTGGTGAGGCCGCTGAAGGGTTGGAAGGGTTTTAGCGAGGGGTTGCATAATGAATTGGAATGGCACGCACGTAAAATTAATTAATACAACAATTAGAATTATAGTGCGGAAGTAAATTAAATATATCATAGTGATAAAAATATATACAGTAGTCCAAAGTCACAAATACACAGAGAAAACATGTAGGGTATAGGAACATGCATTACAATCTTTTAAGATCATGTTTGATATTGAATAATGCAGGATGGCAAATTGACGACATACAGGATGGTCATTTATTAAATTAACTTCCCTGGACGGAAGCTAATTCCATGCAGTAAAACATAAATTATAACACATGTAACAGTGAGGATAAAGACGGCCATGGCATGGTCCCTAATTAATGGACGACTGGGGTCCTGGCCGCCCATTCAAGAATGGGTGCCTAGCCCCCTAGTCGCCCATTAATGGGCACCCAGTTCTCTGGTTGCCAATTCCCTGTGTATGAGAAAATGAAAATAAAAGCTAGCAAGACTAAATAATCAAGTGAGAGGAGATGTTCATGCATGCTACTAGTATTTCTAGAGTTTAGCTTAATCTTGAGAACACCTACCTTATGCGCTAGGATGTTGTAGACGGGAGGAAGAACGAGGGGGTCAATATAGCAACTACAGCAACAATCAAGGAAGAAGTTGGTTCTCCTATTTTTTCACAGCAGCAGGATGAAGAGATGCACCAGGATGAAGAGCTCCTACATGCAAGAGGAAGTAGGCTCACAGCAACAGGGGTTCCCTTTGATAACGACGGCAGTAACCACTGCCCGTTCGACAGAGGAGGGTATTTATAGGGAGGAAAAACCCTAAGAGGTCAAGTGCTATCGGAAGCAAGGTCTTAAAGCCCTACTATTCGTGATTCCAATCCCTTCCAAAAAGTCATCCGCCACTATCCCTATTTGCTAAAGAGACAGCTGACTTCCATGCTAAGGCTATTTCCCTCCGCGTACCATAAAGAATTGGTGCCCTATAGAGTGGGCGCCCATTAATCTGCGCCCACCACAGGGGGCGCCCATTTGAGAGTTTAACCGGTCAATGAAAATGGCACCCACACGGGGAGGCACCCTTTCTTTTGTTGACCAGTCAATGGAAATGGCACCCGTTCTGGGAGGCACCCATTCTATGGGTTGACTAGTTAATGAAATTGGTGCCCTTAGCAGGGGGCGTACATTCCTTTTGTTTGAAAAAACCCTATGCGTGTTCATCTAAGTGTTAGGCTTTATGTGATGTAGGGTCTTCATCTTATTTTTCCTTGGAAAAGTTATTAGGATATTGTTTAATTCCTATAATCTTTATATGGGGTGCTACACCCTCCCCCAGTTAAAAGAATTTGGTCCCAAAATTTAACTGCATGCATGGAGACCTGGAGGGTGCAGAGTACTTACAATCTAAAATAGTTTTGGAAATCTCTTCTGCATGGATTCCTCAGATTCCCATGTGGCTTCTTGTTCCAGGCACCTATTCCATTGTACATTCACCATAGGAATGGTCTTGTTTCTCAGAACTTAGACCTCTCGATCAAGGATCTTCATGGGCTTCTGTTCATAGGTAAGGTCCTTTTGAACTACTAAATCATCGTGGTTGATGACATGGAAAGGATCATGCACATACTTCTTCAGCATAGAAATGTGGAGCACATTGTGCACTTCAGATAATTGTGGAGGCAAGGCAATGCGGTAAGCTACCTCGTCGACTATTTCGAGCACTTCAAATGGACCTATATACCTTGGTGTAAGCTTGCCCTTAACACTAAATCTTTGAATACCCCATCCAGGAGAGACCTTGACAAAGACATGGTCTCCAACTTGAAATTCTAAGTCTCTTCTTCTACTATCAGCATACGCCTTTTGCATAGACTGAGCTAACTTGAGTCTTTCCCTGATGAGTTGGACCTTCTCGGTTGTAACTCGTACCATATCAGGGCCTAGAAGTTATCTTTCGTCGATTTTGTCCCAGCATACTGGTGAACGACAGCTCCTGCCATAAAGTGCTTCAAAAGGTGCCATCTGAACACTGGCCTGATAGCTGTTGTTATAAGCAAATTCGGCTAGGGGCAAGTGGTCATGCCAGCTTCTGCCAAAGTCAATGACACACGCCCTTAACATATCTTCAACAACTTGATTTGTTCTCTTGGTCTGACCATCTGTTTGGGGATGGAAGGCAGTGCTGAAGTTGAGCTTCGTCCCCAAGGATTATTGTAGACCCTTCCAGAAATGAGAAGTGAAGCGCGGGTGTTGGTCAGACACAATCGACACAGGGACTCCATGTAATCTAACAATCTCCTTGATGTACAAGACGGCTAGAACATCAACTGACCAATGACTCTTGATAGGTAAGAAGTGTGCCGATTTAGCCAATCGGTCTATTATTACCCAAATTCCATGATGTCTGCCCTTAGACTTAGGCAAGCCCATGATAAAATCCATGCCGATATCCTCCCACTTCCACTTGGAAATATCTAGAGGATGTAACTTTCTAGTGGGTCTTTGATGTTCTGCCTTCACATATTGGCAAGTGAGACAGTGAGACACGAAGTCTGCTACCTCCCTTTTCATGTTTGGCCACCAAAAAGTTCTCTTCAGGTCTTGGTACATTTTAGTGGCTCCGAGGTGAATTGTATACCTTGATCGGTGAGCCTCTTCGAGAATCTTCTTCTTTAACTCAGGACAGTCTGGCACGCATGTCCTTTCATGAAATAACATTCTTCTGTTAGATGCTAGCTTAAAATTGGGTCGTTCTTCCAACTTATCCTTACCAGCATAGGATCTTCATCTTGTAGCTTCTTGATTTCAGGTAGTAAATCCGGATGCGAACTCATGTGAGGCAGAGTAATACATCCATTCTTCTTGTCTGTGCTTATATTAAGCTTGGAGAATTTCTCTAACAATTTCCATTCGTGAATCATACAATTGGCCAAAATTGCTCTTGGCTTTCAACTAAGAGCATCCACTACGGAATTTCCCTTACCAAGGTGGTATTAGATAGTGAAGTCAAAATCCTTGATGTATTCAAGCCAACGCCTTTGCTTCATATTTAGTTCCTTTTAGAAAGATAGGTACTTGAGGCTTTTTTGATCGGAGTACACAGTGAATTATTCTCAGTAGAGATAGTGCCTCCAGATCTTCAAGGTAAATACTACCGCCGCGAGCTCTAAGTTGTGCACCGGGTAGTTCTCTTCATGTTTCTTCAACTACCGAGAAGAGTATGCAATAACTCTTCCTTGTTGCATTAGTACACATCCGAGGCCAATACCTAAAGCATCGGTATATACCTCGTACCTCTCTCCTTCTATTGGTAGTGCTAAGACTGGAGCAGTTGTTAGGTGATCCTTCAATGTTTGGAAACTTGTCTCACAGTCTTCACTTCAGCCTAGTGAGTGGTACTGCAATCTTTGAGAAGTCTTTAATGAAACGTCAGTAATAGCCAGCTAGACCAAGGAAACTCTGAATCTCCGTTGCATTTCTTTCTCTCTCTCTCGACTAACCAGGGATAAATAGGTCTTTTTTAACTTTGGGTCAAGTTAACCATGATCCAACTAATTTTTGTTAAATCAAAAGAATGGCAAGGAGTTATTTATACAATGGTGATGATCGTAAGAGTTTTTAAGAAAATAGTTAGAATTTAAGGACTAATTGATAATTAGTTAAGTTTGTAAGGACTTATATGTAAAAAATCTAAAAAAAATGAGACACCCACCTGGGGTGTAGGCCCCACTGGAAACCTCCCACTACTTCCACTCCACGTGCCCGTGTGCCAAAGTAAGGCATAATAGCCTTCTTTCTGCCCCTTGTCTATCTCTTTTCCCTGGCGTGCATTGTCGACGCCTTACTCTATGCACTAACTAATAAGGAATCAAGGTGATACCCCAGAAAGCAATGGGAAGTCACCCCCTCCTCAGCACTGATCCTGGTCCAGAGCATCTGGGGCCTCTCTCCCCAGCTTCTCACAGTTCACATGTCTAACACCATGACACCGATCGATCTTCAGTGGCTCGATGATGGGATATAGAGAGGGAAAAATATGCGGCCCAATAAGCATGTGGCCCGGAGCGACCGAACTAGGTCCAATCTGACCCTACAAGGCCGAATCCACTAAGTGATAGCCCCATGAATGGGCCCACTTATCTTGAAGCCCAAAAATGCTCAGACCAAACCTAGGCAGCCTCCTGGCCCGAAAGACCAAGTAACGATTACTCGGTAGAGCCCAAGCGGATCCTGAGCATAACCGGCTGATGTTGCCCTCATTGCTCGAGAAAAGCCTGAACGACCTCAAAGAAGCATTTATCCCGATGAGAGTCTTGTTGCCGGTCGGAGGTGGGAAGCCCAACAGGGTAGGGGAGAGCAAGAGTCCTTTAATGGTGGAGAGCCCTCTTCCTAGACATAACGCCCCCTAGCCCCTCTGGCTACCCTACCTCCGGCTAAGAGAATAAGCCACTATGTAAACTCAAGAAGACCCTCCAGAAAGGTAAGGTGATCCTGAGTAATCAACACCACACTCACTGGTGGAGAGTGATCTCGTGCCCCTCACTTTTTATCCTATTGTATTCCTTCCACCTATGCTCTATCAGCTTGCTGACTTAAGCATCGGAGGTTTTTCCCCAGGATTTCAACCATGGGCTCCTCTGATCCGTTTCCTGCCTTGTAGATCCTCCAATCTTGGTGACGACGAAGGCTAATCCAGGATCGTGCGGCTCATGATCCAACGCGAGATCACCCCTCTTCATCTGACGCCGTCTGTGGGAAACATACAAAGAGCCAACATGGTGCGAAGAAGTTCTAGTAAGAGAAATGCCAGCGACAAGGGGAAGGCACTGGCGACCGCAGAGGGGGATCATGTGCCCTCCTACTCTTTCGTGGGCCCCCTCTCCAACAATGAAGCTAATGCCTTACCTTTGCCGGCCACAAGGGGACAACCCACCCCTGGGACCCCCGATGCTCTCCAAACCCTCACCGCCAAATTAGATATCATTGTCGACTTGATAAGGACCAAAATGTCTAGGGAGGAGAGGTCGCGGCTTCCTCGGGTGAGCCCCCCTTGAGCAGAAGCCTCTCGGCAAACATCTAGAGGCCACTTCACCCTCCAAGGCGGGTGACTCATCTGTAATGAGTGAGGTGGGCCCTCACAAATCCCGCCCCCAGAGCAAGAAGCTTACTCCAATCTGAGAGGGAAGAAATCCAGGTTACCTCATCAACAATCGGAAGCAAATGCCCCCGTCGAGGAGAGACGCCACTAAGGACATACTAGTAGTCCCCCAGCTCCATGGTAGCCGGAGTTGTCCCTCCATCTGTGGGACTTCGAGCAGCGGTTTTCCGAGTAGGAGCGTGCCCTTCGAGCCCTACAAAAGGACTTCGCCCCAGAGGACGAGAAGCAATCCTCATTCTCCGACCAAATCTTGAAGGCCGAAGTCTCCCCGAGAGTCTCCCTGCTAACCTTCAAGTCCTATGACGGCCAGGGTGACCTGGCCGACCATTACGATAGTTTCGACACTCTGATGACCCTACACGGGGCGTCTGACGCTATCAAGTGTCGAGCATTCGTGACCACTTTGGTCCAAGGCACTCAAGCCTGGTTCCGAGTGCTCGCCCCCGGCAGCATCCACAACTTTAGACAGTTTGGGTGACTATTCAAGGAAAGCTTCACCCGCAGTGGCCCTCCAAGGTCAATTGTGGGGCTATTGGCACTAAAGCAGGCATAGGGGGAAAAGCTGCAGGCTTATATCAACCGATTTAAGTTGGAAGCCCTGTGCATCCCCCGCCTGGACGTCGCCTCGACCATCACCACGTTGACCGAAGGCTCTCGAGATGAAAACCTCCAGCGAGAATTGGTACTCCATCCTCCCTCCTCTATCGCTGATTTGGTGACTCTGGCTCTGAGTCACACAAAGTGCAAAGAAGTCCTCAATGCTTGCTGAGATCTCGCAAGCTCGGGACGAGAGGGAGACAAGAAATGACATTCCGAGCAAGCCTCGGGCTAGAGGAAAAGGAGAAACCGAGATGGGGACCACAGAGAACCTCCCCGAAAGTTTGAGCGGTACACTCCTTTATCCACTCCTGTCTACGAGATCTATCAAGAAATCAAGGACTCAGGTCTTCTTAGCCAACCCGAGCCAATGAAGGCCAACCCCCGACGCCATAGCAGCTGAAAGTACTGCCAGTTCCACAACGACCATGGCCACTACACTGGAGATTGTCACCACCTTAAGGATGAGATCAAGAGTCTCATCCGCCAAGGGCACCTCTCCCAGTATGTGGCCGAGTGGCAGAAGGATCGCGGGGTCCCCTGAGAAGAAATCGACAATCACCCCCATGGAATCCATATCAACGTCATTGTAGGGGATCTGCCTCAGGAGGAGACAACAGTTGAGGAAGGAAGTGTCACGTTGAGCGAGCCTCTTGGGCTTCCGAGCCCCTAAAATCTCCAGCGGCGAATGACCAGTAGGCCTTGGTATTCTCCGACCAAGACCTAGAAGGGGTAGTTACCCCGCATGATGACGCCCTTGTAATCTCGACTACTATAAACCATTGTAACGTAGATAGAATATTAGTGGACAATGATAGTGCTCCTGATGTTCTGGCGTACAAATACTTCTTAAAAATGGGTGAAAACCCATCTAAACTACCCCCGATTCGAACCCCTCTGTGTGGCTTCAATGCCAGCGAACCTATCCTGAGGGAGCCTTAAGCCTGTTTATTACTCTCGGTACCCCTCCTTAAGCCATCACATTTATGGCAAACTTCGTGGTGATAAAAGGATGTCAGCCTATAATGCTATTTTTGGTCGAGATATTATCGGCCAAATAAAGGTAGTGCCCTCTACCTATCACCAAACAATGAAGTTTCTCACCAGATACGGTATCGAGGAAGTCCAGGATAACTAGGCAACAGCTAGAAGGTGCTACGTAATATCAGTCAAAGCCATAAGGCTAGAGGGAAAAAAGAAAGAGGTCGAGGAAGTCGAGGATAAATTGATGGTAGGGAAGCCTAGTGGGGAACTGTTGTCAGTCTTCCTCAAAAATGACCCGACTCTCGAAGTAAATATTGGGGCAGACTTATCGCCCAATGCACAAGAGCAATACAAAAATTTCCTTTCTGAATACACCCATATCTTCGCATGGTCTGATGAGGATCTTCCCGGCATTCTCGAGGAAGTGGTGATGCACAAACTCAACCTCGACCCATCAGTGAAGCCCATCCAGTAGTGGAGAAGGAGGCATGCCCTAGAAAAACAGGCGATCATTAAAGAGTAGATCAATAAGGGGAAGAAAATCGGGCTATTCCAACCGGTCCTTTACCCAACGTGGATGGCCAATGTCGTCCGAGTCCCAGAGGCTTCGGGCAAGTGGTGGATGTGTGTAGACTTCACCGATCTCAACAAAGCCACTCCGAAAGACTGCTACCCATTACTGAGCATTGACCAACTGGTTGATTCAACCTTGGGAAATGAACTTCTCAGCTTCTTGGATGCTTACTCCGGCTACCATCAGATCTAGATGGACCTCAAAGATACCAAGAAGATCGCTTTCATCACCGACTTCCGCATATACTATTACACACGAATGCCTTTCGGGTTGAAGAACATCAGAGCCACGTATCAAAGGTTGGCCAACCATACTTCAAAGACCAGATTGGGGGGAATGTCATGGCCTATATTGACGATATGCTCGTCAAGATGCCTAAGGCCGAAGACCACTTCGCTGACCTGGCTGAGACCTTCAACACTCTCCGGAGGTTTAACATGAATCGCAACCTAGCTAAGTGTGCCTTTGGAGTTAGGTCTGGAAAGTTCCTAGGATTCATCGTAACTTAGCAAGGGATCGAGGCCAACCCCGACAAAGTCCAAGCCATCCTGGACATGCGGCCACCCACGTGTATCAAAGATGTTCAGCGCCTGACTAGAAGAATTGCTACACTCAACTATTTCCTATCCCGAGTGGCAAAATGATGTCTACCCTTCTTCAAATTGCTAAGAAGGCCCAAGATGGTGTCCGCCACCTTTTCCTGGGATAGTGAGTGCCAGAAGGCATTCATCGAGCTAAAGGAATTCCTGGCTCTACCTCCAGTGCTATCAAAGCCAGTTTCCGGAGAGGCCATATACCTCTATCTCTCGGTGACTCCCTCCATAGTAAGCTCGGTCTTAGTTCGAGATGATCGAGGAGTCCAGAAGCCCGTGTATTATGTCAGCAAAGTGCTCCTCGAGGCCGAAGCAGCATGGACTCCCCAGTAACCGCCAAAGTCCCCATCTTTGGAGTCGCCCTCCATGCTTTGCCAGAGGACAATCATAAAGAAGAAGATGGTCACTTCGCAAGAAATGGAGAAAGAAGTAGAGACTGCAAGGGAAGCCTTAAGCGGCGTCAAGAGGAGGAGGCGCCCTTCAGGACATTTTTATAGGCCGAAGGGAGAGATCCCTACCTTAATTGATCCTCCCCTCAAAAAGATGCAAAAGGCAGATGTCTTTCCCTAGGAGCAGTTATGCTACCTCTCTCACAGACCCCCCACGAAACGACAAGTCATTCAAAGTGTGGAAAGACGAAAAGGTGCCAATTCAGCACCAACAACTTAACCGATCGACACACAAGACTGATTTTTTGGCTGCAAATCGTACAAGATCTCTGATTTACTAGCAGCTGCATATATGATAAATCATACTCGATCAAAGGCGGTAAGGAGCAGTCAATTGCATTTTAAACACTATTACCATTATAAAGAAAGAAAAACATTACACGGCCAAGTCTAGATAGAAATTGCAAAAAAGGAGGAAGAGAGCCAACAAGGCAAACACAGTCTTTTCTAATCTATGGGAATAGGGGAACCTTGAGAAGCTCGAGACCCCTCTTGAAGCTCGACAGGTGGAGGACCCTCGATGCTCAGTGATTCGACCCTGGTTCCCTTGACGACAGTCGGCTCAGGCACTGATGCCACTCGTGTGGGAACTGTCTCCATCGTGTGCTCTCCCGAGGCCGTCGAAGTTGGTGATTCCCCACCCTCGGAAGTAGAACCATCTTCGCTCCCCCCTCCATCACTTGACGTTGATGAAGGAGAATCTGAGCCATCCTCATCCGAGTCATAGCGCTGCCCAGGGTGAAGAAGAGTTCATCGATGACCTACACCTGAGCCAGACTAGCTGCCCGCCTGAAGCCTCGGCCAAAACCCTTCTGCAGCCCCCGCCAGTAGCCTGGCTCGTAATAGGTGAAGGCGGTCTGCTTTAGAGCTTCAAGGTACTCTTTTGAGCTCCGATAGTGCTTGACCGCCTCCACCCCAACTCATGTTGCCTTCTCCTCGAGCTCACCCACCCTCACTTCGGCCTTGGTCAGCCTTGCCTCAGCTTCAACCCATGCCGCTTCGGCCCCCTTCACAACCTGCTCGACCTCTTGGAGTCGGCCTTCGAGCTCCTATCACTCGGCCGCCCATTATTCCGAGCATACCACATGAACTTGACGCACCTCTTCCAGGAGCTTACTCTTAAGCTCGGCCATATACCGAGCTTCCTCTTGGCTCACCCGATCACATGCCTAGAGTGAAGCCACCTCCCACAGGAGCACCCCAAGTTCGGAGGTCAGCTGTCCAATCTTCCGGTCAGACTCAGCACCGGCTCGGGACTGAGATCTCTCCTCACTCCCTAGCTGAGCCATGAAATCTGTCATCTCAGCCCCTAGTTGGGCCATGAATAAACCTCCCTCCATGATTCTCTTGAGAAGCATGGGAGGGGAGGAGCGCTAAAATTCCTCCCGAACAGATGGAGGTGGCAGAGCTCAGCACCAATTGCATAGGGAGGGTGAGACTGTAAATCGCCCCAACTGAGGGGGAGATGTCCTCTCTGGAAGGGTCGATGCCGGGACGTCCTCCCCTGATGTCCCCAAACCTAGGACTATGACACTCGGCTCAGCCTAAATCCTCACCTTGGCGACCTCATCTTCACTGTGCGCCCCCGCAACCTCAACCGGGACTTCGGAGCCAGCCTTCTCCCCTGGCACTCCCGCAGGCTCATTCGAGGCCCCCTCAATTGTTACGGGCACCTCTAGCCCAATCGTTGAGAGACTCAGGTGACAAACATCCTCAATTGGGAGCTCCTCGGGCGGGCAGGCGATCCTCACATTCTTCAACTACCTCTTCTTGGCAGTTACAGCCTTCGGCGAGCACAACCTCAACCACTCCCTGGACTCCTTGCACTTGGCTCCTCTTCGCTCTCGATCATCTTCCCGAGCAACTCGCTTACCCTTATCTTGGGTAGAAGAAGGTCCCTCGGAAGCTCGAGGCTCGCTCAAAGCAGTGGCCTCCTCTAGCTAGATGACCTATTGCTCCGACAATCGCCCATCATCCTCACCACGCCTCATTTCTGCCCATCAAAAAGCAAGCCGTTAGCGAAAGCTCTACCCACTAAAATGAGAAAATGCAAGAGCAAAGCCCTCGAGGTCCCTACCACTGTGAGGCAATGCACGGTGAGGATAATCATCGATGTTGGCTAGATTCATCAGCTCAATAGTCGATCGACGGTTCTCTTAAAGAATTCTGATCTCCTCCTCCAGCTCCCATCCTTCATCATTTGATCGGAGGTCTATTTATACCAGTTGTCCTAGCGGTAGAGACACATCCCTTAATTGGAAAAGGTATGAGTCATGGGGTAACGCCTCCCTAGGATCGTGGGGAGTTTCCCATTATGCTCCCATTTATCTGGGCTGTGTGGCCTTCAGGCAAGTCTTATGGCGCTCTAAGCGCGTGCTCCCCCTTACTAGAGTAGAGACTGACAATGGCGAGGGTAACATTTGGGAGTAACGTTCGATTCTCGGAGAGTCATCCGGCGCCCAAGATACGGGTGTCGATGTCCTTTGTGGGCTAGTGGATCTCCATCCATCTTCATTTGGCTACCTGGAATGGGCCGCTAACTGTTGGGCGGCCTACTTTGTGCCCGATGAGCCTTGGGTCGATACGGGCCTAGCGCTAGTGGACCGCTCTTAGGTCTAGTCGATTTTACCCTCCTCATTAGCCCCCTTCTCTCGGACATCGAGCACATTTGAGGTCCAGGAGGAAGTCCCGGTGGGCCTAGCCACCTACTGAGCTTCTTGGTGCGCAAGACAACTCCTGTCAAGATGTCAGGCGACATCACTATTATCATGGTGTGACCTTTTACATCTAAAAAAGTGGGTGCGAACGGCCGCCAAGGTTCTACGGCCAGCCTTGGTGGTGATAGGTGCCTTCTTCCCTCGTGTCACCTCAAAGTAATTGTTCCATCTTTGGATGCTTATAAGTTTCAGCGTAAGGACACTTGGGGAAGTTTCACTTGTCTCTTTCATCTTCGGTGTGGGTGTCTGGCACTTCCTCATCATCTGTCCTTCACCCTGATAAGGATTCTTTTGTCTTTCTTTACTTCCATAGTCCATGGTGCCTCGTAGAAGGATCCTTCGTGTCAATCATGAGTCTTCAGCCGAGGAAGAGCAACTATGCTCATCCTCGTTCGCCATCTTTAGTAGCCGACCAGGTGGTCCACGGCCTCCGTGAGGCCTTCTAAATTCCTCCTGACTACAACATCATCTTCCCTGCCTCCGATGAGTGTTTGTGGGGTTATTATCCAGGTGACATTAGTGTCTCCATTGAGTCCTTCCAAGTGGGTTTCTGTCTCTCTCTACATTCTTTTACGGAGTCTATCCTTTATTACTTTTTAACACACTAGGAGGATTATGTTCATTTGAATGAGTTAAGATGGACTTAGGCCTTGATTGCATAAAACCCTCATTCTAATGCACGGCACGTGATAGACATATGCTTTGGGATTTTGTTATCATCAAAATCACTTGGATATACCCAACACTTACATCTACACTTGGATAAGGTCGATGCAGTAGAAGGAATTGATGGTCTCTAGTGAATTTTAGTCTACAGCTGCATGCAAGCACATTCTAATCAAGCTAGATGAAGTTAGACAGTATCTTACAAGCTGGATTAGCATGACAAAGCTATGAAAAGCTATTATCAGTGGCCCTTGCCCATATGAGTTAAATCCAACGAAGAAGAAGAAGTGGTTGATGAAATGCATTAGTGAGCACAACCTAATTGCACCAACCTCTCAGTTCATTAAGTCAATGCATGTGACATACTATGTTTGGGCTTAGAAGACAGATAGTTTAACAAGTGTTGACTCCTCCAACTAAGTCATCAAGAGTTATCAAGAGAAACTCAAGAGCTTCAGCAGCCAAATCCTATGGTCAGATCAGCAGTAGCAACAAGCTCATACAGTCGAGCAGTTTAACAGAGCAGCAATAGTAGCTCAAGATGAAAATGGTCAACAGACCTTAAGTAGCTAAGGTTGACAAACAGTCGAACACTGGGTTGGTAGCAGTGCCACTTAGATGGAAGCGTGAGAACTCAAGACAGTCACGTGAGTTTGACCAATTATTGGTACAGCAAGAGTGTGACACGTGAATCCAGGAAGTAATAATGGCACGTGATCCAAGGTGAATCCCTAACATTTGGGAGATTCTCAATGGAAGAATCTTCCACGTGGTTGCATCTTAGAGAGTCGTCACATTTTTCATTTGACAAGTGGATTAGCACATTCCAGAAGCGCTTCTTGGCGGGAAGTGTTCCCTCCACACTTCCAGGAGGAATCTTGTGGGTCAATAAAAGTCAGGCCGATTGGATATAAGCATACACACGGGATTAAATGAGGTGAAGATAATCATCAGAGCAAGAGATTCGTGAGCTGAGTAAGAGCAGAAGACACGGAGAAGAGCTCAAGAAAAATTGAGAGAGAGCCACTAAAAAATAGGGTATCAAAGAAACTCCATCCAGTGCATGAGAAAGATCAAAATACCCTCTCTCTCTCTCTCTCTCTCTCTCTACAAACTTATCGAATTGCCGATTAATCCCTCAAATCTGACTATTGTCTTAAAAGTATTTATAATCATCAACATTTTACAAATAAATCCCTATAGTATGTTGCCGTCCAAAAAATAGAATATTCTATAGAATACTCCGTCCAGTGCATGAGAAAGATCAAAATACCCTTGTTGACTGTGGACTCTCTCTCTCTCTCTCTCTCTCTCTCTCTCCCTCCCTCCCTCTCTCTCTCTCTCTCGGAGGGTGGGTCACCGGCTCTAGGGGTTGGAGGGAGACCGGAGGAGGGCACGGGAAGGGGGGGAGTTTGTCGGAGGCCAAGGGGGACGGGAAGGGGAGGGGGAGGATCGGGAGGGGGTGGGCGATCGCCTGAGGCGGAGGGGGACGGGAAGGGGAGAGGCAGGCGAAGGGAGAGGGGGGGAGACCGTCGGAGGCGGAGGGTCACCGGAGCCCGTATAAACTCCGGTCCACATACCTTCGCCCATGACCCTTTGACCATGGGCCCGTCTCTGCCTCACAGCTTTCTGATTGCACGGTCCGAAATGCCTTTAGATCCGTGACCGCTGCTCCCTCACATATACATTGGAGAGGAGGGGTCGAGCTGCCCTTCCCACCTCCACGGTCACAGCAGAGTCTTGAGAGAGGGAAAGAGAGAGAGAGATGGCAGTGATGGGGTGGTGCTGTAGTCCCAGATCTCGATTGTGCAGGGTTGGTCGAAGTAGATGCAGCACAGCTCGAGGAACCTGCAGTGTGACACTCTCTCCAGATTATTCAAACTAGAAGTCCAAATTTTTTACAGGACATGGATCTCATTGGAAATGGTTCAACTTTGTAACTGGTTTCACATTATCGATGAGCAGATGTTTTATCTCAGATGTGTCATCGCCAATTCCATCTTCAGAGTGTGAAGGTGAAGGCAAAGCATGTGGTGATGTGCCTTTAAGGATGGTCTTCTCCCTCTCCCTGTTGGCCTCTATCAGAGTCCTCTTCAGCAGGACCTTCACATCCGAGTTGAGCTCACTGATGAACTTGAGTGGCGAAGGCCAAACGAGAGGCTCTATATATGATAAATTCTAGACTCGGCCCGATAAGGATCCATTAAATCACGGGCGCTACAGTCCCCCCCTCCTTAAAGGAATTTCGTGCTCGAAATTACAAGGAAGAATAAGGAGGAAACTGAAAGTGAATTACACCTAACTACAGAAAACGAGAATAACAGGATCAGGTACCTTGAAAATAGAAAGTTGATTTTCCACGTGGCTGAAAGTAGATTTTCTTAGATCCGCAGTCAACCACGGCACGATATTACTTTAACCAGTCTATGCCTAGAATCGCATCGTACGCGGCCAACTTCAGCGCATACAACTTCGCTGGCAACTGCCGGTCACTAACGACAACAGGACAATCTTCCAGGCAAAATGGAGTGGACATGAAATCTCCGGAGGGTAACTCAATGAGCAATTCATAAGGCAACTTGGTCACCAGCTCCTCGAGATGAGTAAGGAAATCCTCAGAAACAAATGAATGAGTGGCACCTGAATCGAATAGCACACGAGCTAGATAACAAAAAATCGAAACAGTACCTTCTACAAGATTGGATGTAATGGCTTCTGCACGAGTGATAGTGATCCGGCTCCTCGGCTTCTGGCTAGAGGCTGCAGAAGATTACTGGAAAGAAGCAGGAAATTACAAAAATGACGGCTGAGGTAGAGGTGGTGCAAGAAGATGAAATGGAGGCTGCTGCGGCTGGGTAACCTGTGAGAACTGTGCTGGCACAGACTTCATCAGGCAATCTCGAACAACGTGACCTGGCTGATCATAGCAATAGCAAACCACCGATAAGGAATATGGTACACCGGGATGGCTGCCACCACACCTTGGACATGGTCTCAGCTGACTCACAGGAAACTCACGGCACTGTTGAAACGAAGGGATAGATTGCTGAACAGAATCAGAAGACACCGATTGCTACTGTACAAAACCCGAAGATGCTTGATGGTTAAAAAGCTTCTTGGACTTTCTAAACATCCGCCTCGAAGGACCACCAGGAGTAGGCACAATAGACGGAATGCCAGGTGCTGACGGTTGAAAAGACTGCTGGAATGGCACAACTGACTGAGCAACACTGGACTGAGAGAACCCTGCAGACCTCGCCAAATCGAGCTCAACCGCGACTGCTGCCTGATATGCGCAATAGCAGTAGCGGTGGAGTAACAACTACGGCGAGGGGAACAGTCGTACCAAACCATGGTAGCCGATAAAATCACGGCTCTATAACTACTCCTACTAGCAACGAAAAGGAAATTCTGATCTCAAAGTCGGGAATCGGACCACTTTAACAACACCACCTATCGAGGAACACTCTCGGCAACCCTGTCGTAGAGGCTTGTCTCCCAGGACAAGGCCAACCTGGATATGCTATCCCAGGTCAAGTCACGACTGTCACGTCGCGAACGTAACTCGAACAGAATGAAGCCTCGGTAAAGCCACCAGCACCCTGGCTACTACTCTGGAAACATCGGAACGGTCCGAAAAATCACGTCTCGCAGACGGGAAAAGAAACCAAAGATAGGAGAGTCACGACTCACGTGACAGGAGTACCTGCCCACCAGAAGCAAGGCTAGATGCGTCCACTGATGACTTAGCCCACAGCCTTAAGTGTCTCTCTGCGACGCGTCAGGCAGAGACAGAGACATCGTACAAGTAACCACAGAACAAGGGTCTAGGCGGGGTCGTGCTCGTCAGCACACGTCCAAAGTCCCCGACCACGTGTGCACACACTGACTGACTGCGCTACGTCAGGCCCTCTAGTCGGTATTCCTCCCAGCCTAGACTCGAGCCGCCACAGTAGGAGGCCCTACGGCAACCAGCCTAAAGTCGTCTCTCTCGGGTAAAGCCTCGCCACCACTCCCTGGTGGGACCACACCCGTGTCGGAAGGCTACGACTAGTGAGGAGTCACTGATGTGACCACTCTCCCGAGAAGAACTCTGAGAAACACACACGCAATCGATACGAAAGTCACGAAGATCCAAGTGGCGCCAAGCCACTGGACTCTGGATAGTCCTCTAGACTCACTAAATCAAATGGTCCTTGAGTCACAAGACTCGGGTCAAGACCATCACACGCAACGGCACAACGCTGTTCATCTATCCTAATCCCTAGGTCTAAAATCACGATAGCACAAATACCGAGGCAACTCACGAGCTGTCGAGATCATTCCCTCAAAAGGGAACTCAAGAGATCTCCAGCCCCCATGCTGGGTGATTGGACTCATAGTCCAAGGCCACACTCACGGCCTACGCGAAAAACACAAGTTGCAGATCCTGTCCCGGAGTCATTCGGAATCATCTGAAGACATACCATACATCGTCGGAAAGATCTTCAAGGCGCCTTCACATCCGTGGTGGTCCTACTAGCATCCGACATTCCTACTGCCCGGAGGACCCGTTCTTCTCTGACTGCGCAGATCAAGCCTGGCTAGTGACCTGAGGCAACTTCCTGGAGCTCCCACGGCCACATCCCACGACTTCTGGAGGCTCTGCTCGGCCGAGAGTTTCTACTACCAGTCGACGTCCATTCTAAAAAAGAGGCGTCCCATTTGGCATCCGGAGGAGCATTTTCTGAAGTTTCTTCCCCAGGTGCGCAGAACAGGCCACTCAGGACCTGAACTGATACCCCTTCACTCAACGAGTTCCCTCTCTCTTCCCTGACCTCGTCTAGTGTTATTCCTGGTTGCTGGTCGAAGAAGACTCGTCTACAGTCATCCTCAACTTGGTCCCGCCATGATTGGACTTTGGGAGCGGCCGTGGCGGCTACAACCAGCTGCTGTAACACCCTAGGATCAGCCTGAGCCAGAGCACAGAGAGCCTGTTCTGGGAGCCATCCTGGCCGGTGGTGATGACGGGTCTGTCCACGAAAATTCTCCAGCGTTTCAGGGTCTGTCAACGATGATTCAGCACCTATTTTGGTGACTTCTGAGCTCGGGGGAGTGCACAGCAGCGACTACAGTGACTCACTGTCCTACAGTCCCAGACCTGGACAGAACTGGAGAAGTGCCCTTCCGGCACCGACTTAGCTAGTCTCCCCTCCCCGCCTGGCCGGCTTAGTGCCCCTCCCTGTACGGAGATAGTTTTGATGTAATATTAATTTCCCATCCCCTAGTCCAACCCCCCCTGTGTGGGGAGTAGTGCTTGTGTAATCTAAACAAGGGGAAGTTACATCGGCGCAGTGTGCGGGGAACCCACACTTCCCCGCTCGCCCACGTCTTTAACTCAGGATCGGTGTCTTCATGCCGATCAGGTTTACACCGAACCCTCCCTGGATATCTGTGTTCAACTAGTATCATTTCTAAGTTCAGTCGGCGAGAACGAGAGTGCCCGATCCCGTGACTTCCCGCTCACGAGTGGCCACCGCGGATTGAGTGAGGAGAGAACCCGAGGAGCTTGTGGGATCGACTCTCGAGCATGATTGTCACAGGCTCTACTGCTTTCTGATGTCCGAGCTTAGTCCGAGCTTAGTACGAGCTTAGTCTGAGCTGAGTCTGAGCTTACTCCAAGCTTAGTTCAAGCTTAGTCCGAGCTTACTCCTAGCTTAGTCTGAGCTTTGTCCAAGCTTAGTTCGAGTTTAGTCTGAGCTTACTCCAAGCTTAGTTTAAGCTTTGTCCGAGCTTACTCCAAGCTTAGTTTGAGCTTTGGCTTCATGAGGTATGAGCATTGGCTGTAAGAAGTCTGAGCTTTGGCTACACCGGCTCGACCCTACGTCCGAGCTTAGTTACCACAGGCTCGAATATACCTCCGAGCTTAGCTGCCACAGTCTCGACCATGCTTGAAGAAATTTGAGCTTACGCTTCATGAAGATCGAGCTTAATCATGAATATCGAGCTTAGTGATGAAGATCGAGCTTAGACATGAAGACTGAGCTTAGTCTTGAAGATCGAGCTTAGACATGAAGACCGAGCTTAGTCATGAAGACTGAGCTTAGTCATGAAGACCGAGCTTAGACATGAAGACCGAGCTTGGTTGTGTTAGGGTTGACTCTCAGAGGTTGACTTTCAAACTTGGCTACGGTTGCTCGGGCAGAGCTTTGATAGATTGGGGTCTACTCAAGGTGTGGGCACTTTCTTCTTGCTTCTTGGCATTTCTAAAATTTTGACACTTTGACTTAGAATATGACTTCAACATTTTCAAGGCATATCCAATGACACTTGCTAGCTTCAATAAGACTTGTCTTCATGAGAGTGACATTTTGAGCTTGCAGGGCTTGCTACTGCTGCTACTAATCTTTTTGCTGCTTGCTATTGCTTCCCAAGTCAACTTGGCTGGGTGCCTTGATTTGTTAATGTCATTCTTTACACAAGGTAGTCTTTTCATGATGAGCATAGTATGGAGGCATCAAGAACATTGTTATGCACATTAAGACATAGTTGAATCATTTTCAAAAGAACAATAATGAGTCATAGTTGGATATCATGAAAATAATAGAATCATGCTTGTTCTATACATGCACAACAGATCGGACTCGGATTATTTGTATGACGGATTCGAGGGTGAGAGTGAATGGTTATGAATTTCCTAAGGATCCTTCAATATTCAGTTTAGATTTCTAGTTCATTGTGTTAATGGGTCCGAATTGTACCAAATTGGACCAGTGCCCAAATTTGTGGTTCTAACAAGAATTCCACCCCCCCGTAGGAGGCAAGTAAGAAATCCCAACCACTCAACTAGTGAAGAGCCATCCCTAATCCTTATTTTCCTTATTGTCTCTTACTTATTGCTCTTCTCCGTACTGACTTAGGCATTGGAGGGTTTTCCTTGGGATCCCAATCCCCGGTCCCCCTGATCTTTTATTCCTCCTTCATAGGCCTGCTCTTGGGATAGTTTGGAGTGATCTCATCGGTGGGCTCATTTCCACCAGATCAGACGGTCTGTGATCAGGTGCGAGATCTCGCCTCCTTATGTGGTGCTATCTGTGGGAATCGGACAAGAAGCCAACATGGTGTGCAAGAGTAATAGTAGGAGGCTGAACAACAATAAGGGAAAAGCCCCAGCGGCTGGCAACTAGGAGTTTGGGCCTTCCCACTCCATGATCGGCCCCACCCAGGGTGTAGGAGATGACGTCCCTCCTCCTCAGCCAACTCAGAGGGAGCAACTAGGCCTGGTGGTTCCTGAAGCCTTCATCTCCTTTAATGCCAAACTAGACGTCCTCATCGACCTAATGAGGGCTTAGGTGCGGTGGGAAGGGCACTCTTAGTGATCGCATTCTGGCCACCCTCGATGGGAGACACTACGGCGAACGACGAGTGGCTGTTTTATTATAGAGGATGCCCGAATCATCCGTAGCACTGCAGGTGGGCCATCCCATCCCCCGACTCACACCACGGAGCAAGAGGCCTCCTCCAACCCACAGAGGGGAAGGAGCACCATATGGCAGTCGACTCTACCAACCATGACCACCTTCCCCGCCGCTACCCGACTACAAGGAGAAGAGGGATCACTACTGGGGAACCACCCCAGTGCCCTCTCGCGTCCATCCAGAGCTTACCTGTAACGACCCAGAGCTCAGGGTACCGATAACCCGATACAAGTATTGGACTACCGCTACCAAGAACTGGGGACGCCACCTAGGAGGCTGATGAGGCCCCCGAAGGGTTAGTGGGGTTTGTCGAGGGATTGCATTAGAAATGATGTCTTTCAAGCTCTTCTCAAGTGAAGATTGAAGCCACGTTCAAAGATCAATAGCATACATTCAAAGGGGAATAAGACACGCTTGCAAGTGAAGGCTGAAAGGACCTATAGGCTTACTTTAACATCTAGTTTTGTTCTTGATCTGGAGGACACATTTTATGTTTCATCTTTTTCTAGAAATTTAATTTCAATATCAAAACTTGATAAGAGAGGGTTTACTTTTACTTTTGAAAACTCTTCTATAAGGATAATCAAGGACTCAGTTGTAATTGGTACTAGTTTATTGAATGATGGTTCTCATGTGGTCGAACAATCCTTTCATTCCTTGCACAATACAGTTGGCAACAAACGTGGTAGGATAAATGAAAACTCATCAATGTTGTGGCATAGGAGATTGGGTCACATCTCCATAAAGAGGCTGAAGAAGTTAGTGAGAGAAGGTGTTTTACACTCTTTAGATTTCAATGATTTCAATACATGTGTGGATTGTATTAAAGGAAAACTCACACACTCACCAAGTAAAGATGCCATTAGAAGTTCGAAAACATTAGAGATTATTCACACTGACATTTGTGGTCCCTTTGCACCCTGTCTAACTGGAGAAAAGTATTTTGTTACCTTTATAGATGACTACTCTAGATATATGTATCTCTAGTTACTTCTTGATAATGCAGATGTTTTTAATACCTTTAAGGTTTTCAAGAATGAAGTAGAAAAATAATCAGGAAAAGTTATCAAAGTAGTCAGGTCAGATAGAGGTGGCGAATATTATGGGAGGTATATCGAGATGGGCAAAAGACCAGGACCATTAGCTAGGTTCCTTAAAGAGGAAGGCATTGTGACTTAGTACACTACGCCTGGCAGCCCATATCAACCGAACGCTTAAAGAAATGGTCAGGGCAATGCTTAGTCATTCGACTTTTCCTTTAACCCTATGGGGAGAGGCCATGAAGATAGCTGCGCACATTCTGAACAAGGTTCCTACGAAGGCTACGCCTAAAACTCCCTATGAGTTATGGTGTGGTAGGAAACCTTCTGTGAGCTATATGCGCACATGGGGATGCCCAGCTGAGGCCAGATTGTATAACCCTCAGGAAAACACTTTTGATTTCAGAACAACCAGTGAGTTTTTCATTGGTTATCCGGAGAGATCAAAGGGGTTCAGATTCTATTGTCCATCACATGTGCCCCTTATAGTAGAGATAGATAAAGCAAGGTTTCTAGAGGATGGTGGGGTTAGTGGGAGTGAGCCTTCTCGAGATCTTTCTTTTGAGGAGTTAGAAGATCAGGCACGTACTTATACCTGCAACAAATGACAACTTTGTTCCCATGTTCATTCTTCAGAATGACATACAGGAGGAGCATCCCGTTGCAGTTGACCCGCCTTTATTAACTCAGGAATCACATGATATTATAGTAGATGGCCAACCACCACTACAGGTGGATCAAGGGCCAATTGGCCAACCACCACCGTAGGTGGATCAGGAGCCAATACTGCACAGATCTGAAAGAGTTAGGAAACCTGCTATATCTGATGACTTTGTGGTATACCTTCAAGAGGATAGTCTTGATAGGGGTAATATTGATGATCCAATGTCATTTTCACAAGCCATGAAGAGTGAAAAGTCTACCTACTGGTTGGAAACCATGAAAGAAGAGCTTGACTCTATGGCCAAGAATCAGGTCTGGGAGCTCGTTGACTTACCTAAAGGGTCCAAAAGTGTTGGATGCAAATGGATATTCAAGACTAAAGTGGACTCTAAAGGTAAAGTTGAACGATATAAGGCTAGATTGGTAGCTAAAGGTTTCACTCAAAGGGAAGGCATCGACGACAATGAGACTTTTTCTCCAGTGAGTAAGAAACTCTCATTCAGGGTAGTCATGGCCTGGGTGGCTCATTTTGATCTTGAGCTACATCAAATAGATGTGAAAATGGCATTTCTCAATGGGGACCTACATGAGGAAGTGTATATGGATCAACCTCAAGGGTTTCATGCTGAAGGAAAAGAACACCTAGTGTGTAAGTTGAGAAAATCTATTTATAGACTTAAGCAAGCCTCCCGCCAGTGGTTTCTCAAATTTAATGAGAAGGTTCTGTCCTTTGGATTTAAGGAGAACATCATTGATGAATGTCTTTACCTAAAGGTCAGTGGGAGTCAGTTGATCATCTTGCTTTTGTATGTGAATGACATTTTACTTGCTAGTAGTGATCTTAATTTGTTGCATGAAACAAAGATTTTCTTATCTAAGAATTTTAAGATGAAAGATTTGGGTGATGCCTACTGTGTGTTGGGAATTGAGATCACTTGAGATGGACCCTCAGGCACTCTTGGTCTTTCTCAAAAATCCTACATCTCAAAGATCTTAGAGAGGTTCAATATGCAATCTTGTTCACCCGATAAGGCACCAATACTCAAAGGAGATAAATTCAGTGAATTACAGTGTCCTAGGAATGACCTTGAAATGAAGCAAATGGAACCCATTCCTTATGCTTCAGTAGTTGGGAGCCTGAAGTACTTGCAAACTTGTACACGTCCAGACATTGCTTTTGCTGTGGGTATGCTGAGTCGGTACCAAAGTAACCCAGGCATGGATCATTGGAAGGCTGCCAAGAAGGTCATGCGATATCTTAAAGGCACTATGGATTACACGCTCACATTCAGGAGATCAGATCAGTTGGAGGTCATTGGCTATGCTGATGCTGACTATGGTGATTGTCTTGATACGAGGAAGTCTACTTCAAGTTACATCTTCCTCTTAGCAGGGGGAGTTGTATGTTGGTGCAGCGAGAAGCAAAGCATCATAGCTACTTCCACCATGGTAGCAGAGTTTATTGCTTGTTATGAGGCTAGTGGACAGGCCATTCGGTTACAGAATTTAATCATAGCTCTGTCGTTTGTGGACTTCATTGCCAAGCCAATCAGGATCTACTGTGACAATTCTGCTGTAGTTTTCTACTCTAAGAATAATAAGGCATCCAAGAGTGGTAGTGCCTTGGATATAAAGTATTTTGCTCTTAGAGATAGAGTGAGAAACCATGATGTGTCTATTGAGCATATTGAGACAAGCCTTATGGTGGCTGACCCTCTCACTAAGGGACTACCTGCTAGCATTTTTTGTAGTCATGTGACACGGATGGGTCTTGTAAGTTCTCTCGATATGCTATGACATTTACAGTCGTGACACTTTTAGTTATTTATACTCATTTACGTCATGATTCTCTATTTGTTGCCAATTACATTTGTTATGTGCACATGCTATGGTTTGTGATTGGCAGAATGATTACATGTGTGTGGTGACCAGTAGACAGACATCAGGTTTCTCTGATACCCCTTTCAAGTGTTAAAGTGGTCACGTGCCCTTGAACAATTCTTTACTACCTTGATGCTTCGATCCGTTCAGGTCAAAGCAATGTCTAAGACTTCAGCTTCCTAGAACTTGATAGGTTGATGATATCTTCTTGGCTGGCTTCCTCTTGGGATTGTATCTGATTGCATCGACTTACCTCTATGAAGACTTGAGGTGCATCAACCTTCTTCTGTGATAACTGAGGTAGCATCGACCTTACTCTTGTGAAGACTTGAAGTGCATTAACCTTTCTAACATGATAACTAAGGTAGCATCATCCTTACTCTTGTGAAGACTTGAAGTGCATCGACCTTTCTAACATGATAACTAAGGTAGCATCGACCTTACTCTGGTGAACACTTGAAGTGCATCGACCTTTCTAACGAAGCTGCATCAACCTTAGTTATATTTCCAACATGGCTGCATTGACTTGTTTCTTCTTTAACCACGGCAGTTGCTTCAATGCATCGAGGTAAAGTTCTTTATTGCATCGATGCAGTGTTTAGGAATTTAACTCCTGCGAGCTTCACTGCATTGGGGCATGGCTTAGCTGCATCGAGGCAGTTACATTGAGTTTCCTTCTAAGAGCTCCCCTACGTAGAGGCAACTCCTTGCTTCGTCGAGGCAGTTACTTGGAGCTTGCTTCTGATGCCAGTGCTACTTCGAAGCATTACTCAACTACATCGAAACAGTCTTGGACTTGGCTTCTCCAACTCTGGACTGTTCTGATGTGGCTCAACAGTTCATGACTGTAATGTCTGTAAAAAATGTTTAAACTTTAGATTCATCAAGATTCATAGTGTCATCATCAAAACCAAAGGGCCAACACTTTGCCTTCATGTCTTCTCAAGCCATCCAGCTTCCCCCTCAAAGGGATTGGGTCCACCCCAATGCTGACACATCCAAATATTATCCATATCATCGAGCCCTTGGACATGACATTTTCAATTGCTTCCAATTCTGGGACTGGGTATACGACATGAATGACGAGGGGAGAATTAATTGGTCCGACATTAAGTTAGCCATTGCCAACCTCAATAAACCCAATCGGGACCTTGGCATTGTGCAAAACCCATTACCCAATCATCAACCAAACCTCTTTTCAGACTTGCTTTTTCCCTCTCAAGATTTCAACAAGCACACCAGACAGCGATGGTGGCTCCAGCAGCAAAGGCAGCAGTAGCTGCAAGCAAGGGAGGGGCGTCCAATTTATAGGCTTAAGTAGCAGAGAAGCTTCCCTCCAAGACTTGGCAGTTTGATTGGCTGGATTAAAGAAAAGAAGTTTGACCAAGAGAGTCCTACAGCATCTTGAAATTCATTGGATGGAATATAGAGAGGACCACCTTCTGTCCTAGAGGATCTGCTAGTCAATTTCTCTGATTGGCTGAGGACAAAAAATAGATATCCTTGAAAGGAGACCTTTCCCACATTTGTAACCTGACCAAACTTCTATCCAAAAACCCTGATATGGTAACCAATGATGACAAGGACATTTGCCTATCCTAGGAACCTTTTCTAAGTCCCAAAAATCTTATTTTTAGAGGTTTATGGTTACTATTTATAATTCCTGGATGTTATTCGGAAGGAGAACCTCTGATAGATAATTATAGGAAAGCTGAGAGGGCGTCGACATAGTATCACCCATGCGTTGACGCAACCATTGACAGAAGGCTTTAACGTGCTTCTGGAAAGCCTCATGCGTCAATGCCCTAAGAGCGTTGGGTTGACGCAGCAGTTGAAGTTTGTCTTTTAAACGGCTTCTGAAAAACCCACTGCGTCGATGCTCTTTGTTTGATGCGTCGACGCATCCTTCGCAAAAATGCCTTACGGGCCATTTGTCATGGGTAACACCTATTTGTCACCCTTATATGTCTATTTGTCACCCGTATTAGTTATTTTACAGTCTTAAAAAGCTATTTGTCACCCTTATCAGCTAGTTAGCCGTCGCCATTGGGCTTAGCATTTCTACCTTGATCACATCAACACAGTGAGCCTGTAGCGTCGACGCACCTTCAGATCCATGAAAGGTTTTCTTTTCTTTTGTGAACAAATGTGTTGACTCATCAATTACTGGGGTCGACGCAGCCTTTCCAGGCTTGGTTAAGCTTCTTCATACCTAGCCAAATCAAAGAATGTTTCTTGATATTCTAAGTTAGTTTGGCCAATGATTTGTAGTGAGACATCATCAAAACACAATTTACTCAACATTCTCCCCCTTGGAAAAAAATAAGATTCCTCCCTTGGGCAAAAGGGAATGAAGTCGGGCTCGGCCGGCATCGGGAGGAATAGAAGAATCCATTCGGTGAACACACGGTCCCCAACCGACCGTGTCATTCCCTTCTCAAGCCCCCAACTTCTAGACTTACACGGCCTCTCTTAAACCGTGTCATGTTCCACGGTCTGATGGGGGCCGCTCAGTTCCCAATGATTTAACTCCTGAACGGCCCTATATGGACCGTCTTGGTTTAAATGGTCCTCCCCAGACCATTCTCCTCCCCAACACCTCGTCGTTTCAATTCCTTTTGAATGGCCGCCCATGGGTCGTGCTATTATTGAATGGTTCTATATGAACCGTGTTGTTTCAGTGAGTGGTTCCTGTTGAACCGTTTCGTTACCATCATCCCCGACGGCGTGAAACCCTCCCCAGCCAGCGGTGAGGGCCCTTAGGGACTCCCAACAGGCCCTAGAAGTGTCGTATGCCCTTGTTCTACCTGCCTATGCTACATGCAAGGAATTAAGAGAGGGTGTTTAGGGGACCAACCTCGGTCGGGTGAGGTCCCTTCACCGGCTTCGTTGTCGGCGCCGTCGTCTCCTCTGACGCCGGGTCCTCCTCCTCCACCGCTGTGGGCTCTCCGGCGACAACTGCCAACACATCCTCAGTTGCGGGCGACGATGCTACCCCCTCTACTGGCGGGTTTACCGCCGCCGCTTCATCCTCCATGGTGGCCACCGATGGCAGCAGTACGGGCAAACCCTCTCCGGCCATCCATCGACTCGGGTGAGTAAGGGCTTGATGCTTCGAGCGCATGGAAGAGGGAGTTGAGATAGTGTGTGAGGAAGAGTGTGAGAGTGAGAGAGAGAGAGAGAGAGATATGGAGGAGTGGGGGGTGTGTTTCCCTTCCCTCCCGCCATCGGTTACGGTGGGGAGGGAAGGAGATGAGAATGTTTTTATTTTTTGAAACCCCCAGGTATTGAACGGCCTATCGATAGACCGTCCAGTCTCTGAATGGTCTCCGTTTAACCATGTAATTGTCAACGGTGCATTGTCATTGAGTGGCTAGAATGTGGCCATGCATTTCATTGGGCGATCTCCTTATGGGCTGGGCATCTTCACTTTCACGTATGCATTTTAACGGATAAAGGAACGAGATATAATACCTGACTTACCTGAGCGGGCGAGCGGATGATTTCATGATGGTATTCATAATTTGGCTTGCTGAAAAGGGGTTAGCCATAAATAATAATAACAATTAATCAAGGCATAATCTATCAACTTATGAAACATAGGCCAACCATGACATTAACGGACTCAAACAGGTGCGCCATAGAGCATAACGGACTTAATGGAATCTGTTAAAGTCCACTGATTCAAATTCTTTAATAATAAATGACCCAGTTACTTGGCGAACTAGGTTCCATGCGTTATGATAACATAACAGATCCTCGACAGTCCGTTAAAGTTCCTGGGTTGCCAAAAAATGAACGGGCCCTAATTTTTCCTCATATGCTCAAAACACACCGTAATCACCCAAACACTTCTCCAAAACCCTCTCAACCTCTTCTGGCGACAAGCTCCGATGGCGACTCCCTCTGGCCACGATGACGTGCGAGAAAGGGAAGAAAAGAAAGGCGATCTGGAAGATGAAGGCTCGGGTAGAACGGGAAGCGGTTTCCCCACCGGTGAGCTCGTCGGAGGAGGAGGAGACGGCGGCAGTAGTGGCCCAACCGACGGAGGAAGAAGCCCCCACGACCCAAGAAGAAGTAGAGGAAGCAGAGGGAGGAGCCGGGGAGGCCATTAGCGTTGAGGAAGAGGCCATTGCTCCAGAGAAGAAGAAAAGAGGCCAAGACCCAGAGGTAGGTCGATTTCACCCTAAAAATTTGATTTTTGAATTTCAAAGCTTGATGCATGTGTGATTGGAGGGGAGGAAATGAGTCTGGGGACTCATTGGGGTAAATTGTAGGCCTCTGTGGCCATTCCCACGAGCTTGAGAAACACAGACAACCATGCCGGTTGTAGAGGAGCATAACGGCCCTTCCAGTAGCCGTTATGCCCTTAACGCACCTGAACTAGCGCATTAAGTGCACCAGAACCAGAAACTGATTTTTTGGGGTTTTCTATTTTCTGATTTTTTGTTTGTTTTGGTTATTATAAATGCAATACAAGTTATTCCTATGACTCCATGACTGACCCTATGACCTAAATGTGCAGGGGAAAAGAAGAACGAGGATTACATGGCTCCAAGTCAAGGAGAAAAGAAAAAGAGGCGAGGGCTAGAACTCCCTCACTAAGGTGCAGAGCCCCTGATCACATGAAATAGTGTATAGAAATAAAGGGGAATGAAGAGGAGAAGTGAGGACTAAAGCCTCTAAAGCAGTGGGAGAATGGACAGATGCCCAAAGTAGTGGATGTAGAAGAAGTCGGGTCAGACCCGAGATCAGGAGGGATTACGAGGAGAAATTGGTAGATGGAAAATAGGGAATCCGGAGGGTCCGGAGGCAAGGGAGGAGAATCATGATGGGAAGAAGAATCCGAAGGTTCCAGAGGGAAAAAAGGCCAAGGGACGCGATGCCCCAGAAAGAAGTATGGGAAAAGGTGAGTTAAAAGAAAGAAGAGTACAAAGGACACGATATCCCGGGAAAGTAGGAGGATAAATCGGAAGAAAGATGGGAAAGAATGAGCGTGATGCTCGGAACGGATGGTGTAGCAGAAAGAAGAGTCCGGAGGTTCCGGAGGAAGAAAATAGAAAGGGGCGTGATGCCCTAAAAGATCCGAAGGTTTCAGAGGAATGGAATTAGAAAGGGCGCGATGCCCTGGTAGGAGAGAAAGATCTGGAGGATGCGGGTGTAGAGGTGTGGAGGGGTGCGATGCCCAGGAAGGGAGGATCGGTGGTTCCAGAGGAATGGAATCAGAAGGGATGCGATGCCCGAAAAGAAAGAGAGAGTAAAATGGAAAATCTGGAGGTTCCGGGGAAAGATAGAAAGGGGTGTGATGCCCTAGGAGGAAGTCCGGAGGTTCCGGAGGAGGAAGATGTAAAGGGGCACGATGCCCTAAGAGATCCATAGGTTCTGGAGGAAGGAAATAGAAAGGGGCATGACGCCTAGAGAGGATGTCCGGAGGTTTCGGAGGAATAAGACAACATGGGGCGCGATGCCCCAAGAGGACAAGAGAGAACTCTGGAGGGTCCGGATGCAAGAATTGGGAGTCGGTGTGATGCCCTGAGAGAAATCTGGAGAGGGCGCGATGCCTGCTAAGCAGAGAAAAATCTGGAGGATCTAGATATAAGAGGTGGAAAGGGGTGCGATGCCTTGAGAGAAGATTGGAGGGGGCACGATGCTTGACCAGTAGAGAAAAATCCAGAGGATCCAGGTCGGTAATTCACTATTTTGGTCCTACGTTGCATGCATTGCATGCTTCTCAGGTGGCCAACGCAAGGCTTCTTCACACAATGCTTCACATAAAGCATGCAACCATAGGCTTCACATGTCAAGTGGCCATGCATGCGACGTCGGCCATGCAGTCAAAGCAGCTAGGGCTTCACGTGGCAGGAGGAGAGAAGGCAGGTGGCCTTCTGTCACGCGAGCGGGCTTCACGCCAGAATGCGACAGGTCGGCAAGGCGGTGGCGGCTTCACATGGACGAACGTAGGCGGGGTCACGCCAGGATGGTCAAAGCGGCTAAGCCACTTTCTAGCAGGTTCGGCAGGCTTCTCGTGAGCCAGAGTCAACAAGCACGGCACGGTGGCTGGTTGGCTTTGATCGCGGGCAACTTTCGCAAGCCGCAAAGAAACGTGGGCAGACTTCCCATGCGCAGGCCAAGGTGTTCGCATGCGACATGAGAGGAGGAGGTCCACGGGGGCTGGCATGTAGGGGTCAAAGGCAAGCAGGTGGCTTCGGCTCTTTCACGCACGCGGCAAGGTGGCACGGTCAATGATAGTAGATGGAGCTCGCACTGGGCGTGATCAGCGGCTGCCGACACTGGGAGAGGAGGTGGAGGTCAGCCTTCTCATGCGGCCTACTGTGGAGAGAGAGAAAAGGGTAGAAATAAAAGGATGGCGGGCATGGATTTTCAACAAATGTTGTAAAGGAGAAATGAGTGTTCACATAAAAAAGGAGATTAAATTTTGGCCCTATAAAATGGGGTCCTATTGTGGTGTGAGGGGAGAGCTCTCTTTTGGGAGGATGGGTTATGTAGAATTTGTTTGGGGAGTTGTTGATGTGTTAGTTTGTGGGTTTTGTTATTGTTGTTATTATTTTTGAGAACTTAACTTGGTTTAGTCTATCTTAGATCCTTTCTTACATATTTTTATGTTCTTAGTTTCAATTTCTTATCTTCACAAAACTTCTTCAATTTTTAATGCTCTATATTTTCTCTTTCTACCTCTTCCTCTAATTCTTCTCTATTTTCAAGTTATTACACATTATTCTAAATTCTATCAAGGTAATTTACTATTTATCTGAAAATCTAAAATTTCTTCTTCCTCTATATTCATGCCTTTGGCCATGATCTGGTGGAGTGATTACACTCACTCCCGCTGGGATGGGGTGCACTCTCCTAGATCTGGTCACTGGTTCTTATTTAAAAAAAAAAAGTATGCAAGAAGCATGAAAAGAAAATCAATTGCAAAACAAGGCTAGCACTACACTGACAATGGCCCTTCTCCTCTTCCGCTATGTTGCTCCGGCACGCCCTAGCCATCCTCTACTCTTTGGAACTCTTTCCTTTCCTCACCTTGGTTACTGACCTAACTATCGAAAGGTTTTTCAAGGGCACACCAATCTCAGTGAAGAACTTTTTTTGTAGGAGAAAGCTTAGCAAGTCCTTCTCATGGCTCTGGCCAACATGGTCAAGCCGGAGATGAAGCTCGACATGGTCCTCTCACGACCTCACTCAGAAGAGCTTACATAGTCAACTCAGCTTTATCGACAAGAAGCGTCCAGCCATGTCCCATAGAAGATGGTCAGACTCTCTCAAGGTCTCCTAGGACAGACCTCTATAGAAGCTTCCAACATGAAGACTCTCATCCAGACATGGGGGGCACCTATCCTCAGGCGCAGTCTGACCATCCGGCCCCTAGCCCCTTGCCTTTCGGCTTGGGATTGTGAAGCTTCATCGCCCAACCTCAGGTTAAGGCCCTCAACTTGATGTCATCTCCCAGAGGACCCACTAAGTGGCAACTCGCATCCCACCATGGCCTTCCATCATGGGCTATGGCTACCAAGCTAGGGCTCATGACTCTGCTCCCTCGGAGGCATGCGTTCCTCCCACCCTTGGTCTCGGTGTGAGACCGATCAAATGAAACTCATTTAGAGACATCATCGGCAATGCTCGGTTCCGCCCTTGTTCCTTAGAGCTCCTTTGCCTTGTAGATCTAGTCCAGAGGTTCAACGTCCCTAACTACTCTAGACAATGATCCCTCGGCATTCAGCTTTGACGCTTGACCTTGCTCCCTCTTTCTCATGTATTGCAACTCGGTCCCGTCAGAAATTAATTCAAGTGTAGCATCTGGAACACTTACATATTACATTATATTTTTTATTCATATATTTTTTATATGTTGTCATATATATTCTTATAATAAGTAATATCATTTTAGTTATATCTTACAGACTTCAATGCTTTGACACTCATCCTATGTCAATGAATAAACCACTTCAGTTCCCAACTCCCTGTCGACACTAACAAATAAACCTTTAACTCAGACCTTCCATCTCAGTCAATGAACAAAAAGACCTGTTTCCTTTAACCTAGACCTTCCGTCTGGAGTCGATGAATAAAAAGACCCCCTTGCTTTGGCACTCATCCCATGTCAATGAATAAACCATGTCAGTTCCCGACTCCCTATCGGCACTGACAAATAAACCTTTGACTCAGACCATTCGTCTCAGTCAATGAACAAAAAGACCTATTTCCTTTAACCTAGACCATCCGTCTGGAGTCAATGAACAAAAAGATCCCCTTGCTTTGACACTCATCGCGTGTCAATGAATAAACCGTGTCAGTTCCCAACTCCCTATCGACACTAACGAATAAACCTTTGACTCGAATCTTCCACTAAAACCAATGAACACACAAACTTCTCTCATCCCAGTTGATGAATAAACAACCCTCTTTGACTTAGACCTCCCGTCCAAGTTGATGAATAAACAACCCTCTTTGACCCAACATGAGTCACCTGTCCCACCAGGATTGACCCTACTCCATTGAATTAGACCTTCCGCCTAGGTCAATGCATGAAACCTTGTCTCTTTGCTTTGGCATTGACCCCATGCCGTGACTAAACCTTTCTCGGGCTAAACTTTCTGGCCCTTGTGCTCACCACGGTAAAGCAAATCCCTCATCCCTTCACTAAAGGGGTGAGTGCTTTTATACAAATTTACACCTGATTGATGGTTTATCGGTTCACGAAATGATATGGTGAAGAAGTCTACACCTGCGGGCACTGTGCACTGGTCCCTCACTTGCGCCACACGCGAGTGGGGGGTATATGTGGACACCTAAAATTCATCACCAGGAGCCTCAGGGTGCTGCAAATCAACAGAAGAAAGGGTGCATCGATGCACCCTCACCCCCTACGTCGACATAGACATGAAACCGCAAGCCACTCGCTAAGACGAACAACTGGGTGGGTCGACACACCCTCACCCAAACAGCAAAAACAAAAGAAAAAAATTTTAAAGAATGGAAAGGGGGGATCCGGTGACTGTTTGCACACTGAATCACCACCCTTCTCTCTCTCTCCTACTGAGCTTTTTACTCATCAGCCTATTTTAATATTTTTCAGGTAATGACATCGAAGATAGTCAATCTGAAGGGGAGGGACAAGTGTGATGAGAGCTTGATACCTTTGAGTCTATGTTTTATATTTTCTTGAGTCTCATCCTATTATTGAGTCTTTTAATTTCAATTAGAATGTAGTAGTGACTTTGTCCTTTTTCTCTCCATATGTAAGAGGAGTCCAGCTTGTAATTTGAATATTTGAAATATCAATAAAGGTTGTGTTTTGCCATATATTAATGGGCCCTAAATTTCGATGTCTTATGTTCGCTCTGATTGTACACGACTGTTACAACTGCCGCGTTCTGAACTACACGTTCCGCTGCTATTGGTTCGGGGCGTGACAGGTCGAACCTGCCCCTAGCGGCACACTCTAGTGCCTCCACAGCGACACACCCTAGGTCTGCCCTCAGCGGCACACCCCTGATGCCTCTCAGTGGCACAACCTTACCCGGCACACCCTGCGAGGCCCTTCCCCGGCACACCTTGCTGAACCTCTAGTGGCACACTCCTGGCGCCTCACAGCGGCACACCCCAGGGCTGCCCTCAGCGGTACACCCCCTTTGTGCTTCTCAACGGCACAGCCTCCCCAACGGCACACCCCCCCGCAAGGCCACACCAACACACCTTTTCAAGCCCTCTAACGGCATGCTTTCAAGGCTCTTTGGCAGCACACCTTTCTCAGCCTCCAGTGGCACGCCTGTCAGCTCATCCACCGGTGCACTCTAACTTGTCCTTCACCCGGTGCAACTGGCAAAAGAGATCTAAGGCCATTCCCTACGGCCCTTGGCGTACAGCAGGGATAGCTCAGGGCTAGCTGAGGTGTCACCCTCTGAGGAAGGCACGCAAGGTACCCCATGATCAGAGATGGGATCGGGGTCAACTCCCATTTAATACTGACCCGCCATCAAATGTTCCCACCACCAAGGGTATAAAACCCCTCTTCGCTGTGAAGAATAGATATAGAAAAAGGAGGGAAGGAGACGAAGATGAGGAGATATGCGGACGCAGAGAGAAGAGAGAAGAGGAAGAAGAGGGGCTCCGTCCACCCAAGCTCGCCAAGCTCAGGGAGCTCCGGGAAGAAGGTTTTCAAAATCTCTGAACAATGAAAGATTTCCTACTCTGAGGAGAGAATTAGGTTTGTGTAGACCTCCCACACTATGAACTTCTCAGGTTCAAGTTTGGTCCGTTCTAGAAGTCACTAGTTGCTCTTGTCAGGGGGAGCTCATTATGCATATCTGTCTTTGTCTATTTATTCTAGGTTGACTGTGTGTAATTGACCCACTGGTATATAAAATGTTGATTTGTGGAAGGGCAGATCAAGTCTATCTGAAAACATTCCTCATGCATGAGAACATACTCCACCAAGTACCAAGGGTCCCTACATACAGTGGTCAAGCGTCCATGAGTTGAGTAAATAAGGGGGAGTCAATGGAGTCTACCTGTTGTGAGATAGGTTCTATGAATGGTCTACTGAGTGTGTTGTTATGTTGGTCTGTGGTCATCTGTGTCGACACACCCCAGCATGTGTGTCAACACACTAAGAGTCGTTAAGTCGACAGGTCTACTTTCAAATCGACTGACCTTGCTTTATGTCCTTGCAGTACTCTAGATTTCAATCGACTTATAGCTGAATTTAGTCAACCAGTAGATGAATTGAGTCGGCTTGTTACTTTAGCTATGATAATGCACGTTGAAAATTCTTGACCATCTGCTACTCTTTGGATTCCATTTCTCAACCCATCAAAAGTCTGCTCAATAGCTTGCTTCACTCACTCACATGAGCTTGGATTCAGGGGGAGATTCACATCTGATAATTGACCTCCATGGACTGGCACTCCTGAAATAAGACACTTCCTACATATGGCATCATGGTTGATCAAATAAATTGAGGCTTAGCTCCATGAGATCTGAAACCATAAACTTTAAGGATGGTCTCCTGAGGCTTACTCTTGCTAAAGCATCAAGTGTGTTGAGTCCTAATATTCCTTTAGTCTGATTATGAGAATTCAGAGACACCTTTGGTTGATGAACTTCACATTAAGTATTATCTTCAAACAACCATGCTATTTAAGTCTATGTAAGGCACTCAATGCATAGCAATGGTAGAGACTTACTGAGTAACCGGGCACACTTCACCTTAGACGTGAGGTGGTTCGTATCAAAAGGTAGTGTCTTAACTAACTCTGCACTGGTTTCAACTAATATAACTTATCCCCTATCGACAGATCTCTCTCACCACCACCTCAGGTGACGAGCATCAATTCTGATTCGGACCTCTCATCTGGATCATTAAATAAATAAACTCTTCTCTCCATCCTTTCCGGCGATGAGTCCCCCTGATCGAGACTTCCCGTCTAAGACCCTCGCGCATTTCGAATGTCCGGGCGAGACCGACTAATTGACCGCTTCGCACGGTGGAGTGGTCCCCTTGTCCTTCCCCTGGGAGGGCGAGCACTCTCCTGTGCGCCAACGTGGGTGCCTGTCGGGTTCTCTGTGGACGAGCTACTGAAGAGGCTTACGCGCCGGTAGCCTCCGTCCTTCGTCACTTTGCCTCCCGCCACCCAGCAACCTTTGCGGCATCCAATGCCCTTTTAATAGGCGATTTCATCCTAGGCCGGTTCGCAACTAGAGGCGAAGAGGTCACAGTCGGGACCAGCGGTGCCACCTCGAAGGAAGGAGACTTCTGTGCCTGTCGCAGGAGGTTTCGATACGTCGCCAACCACATGCTGTCGGGATGGTCTGCTAAAAAAAAAAAACTCTCCTATTGTTTTCGACCATTACAAAGTGGCATTCTGATCGAGGCGCAAAAGTCACCCCCATGAGGCTACAGTGTTGAGATTCACATTTTGAAGAAGATTGCATCAGGTCCTCTGGAGGAGGGAACAAATTCTACTGTCAGACCAAGAAGATCAATTCACATCACGTCTGGAAATCAACATGATTTGCCCAGAAAGTTCAAGTTCTTTAGAGTCTTGCCCCCCTGGCTCCTCCAGGAGATTGGCTATTCCATAAAAATTCACCGAGTACTACATCAGAGAGAATTCAACGTGGGCCACAATCCTGAGTCCCATTGGCAAGTCTTGGAATGTCAAGACGAGTGGCGACAGCACGAGTTTGCACTTTGAAGAAGGCTGGGAAAGATCTGCAGCGGCTCACAAACTGGGTTCAGGAGACTTCTTGCTTTTCAACTCTGTAGGCGGCTCGGTATCTGCCCCCGTCCCCTTTTATAGGGACGGTTCAAAAAAAAAGAAAGAAGAAGAAAAAAAAGAAGAGAAAAGAAAAGGAAAAAAAAGAAGAAGAGTGCCTCAAGCAATGACACGGCAACCAATAGCATCAAGGCATACATAGCCAAGACAAACTCACACTATGGAAACAATCCTCTCGGTCGGTCAGAATCTTCCAACCAAACGATCCTCGACCTGTGGGTTATGAGCCCACACACTTTCGCTACGCACTCTACACAACGCACACAGGCAAAATAGACAACTCGGCATCTGCATCTCAGCACACCTCTCGGCACCATCGCAACTCATGAAGCTACAATGTACCACACCTCGAGTACTGATCTTGCTAACATTCGATCACAAGTCGCCATAGTGCAAACCATTTTGCCAAGAGGCACAACACAAGCCACAAAGAACACTAGTCTCAACTTATCCTCACGTCTCGAAACAATTACTAAACCTTCACACCACAACAGCCGTCAAACACGACACGCCGACACGGTGCACAATGGCTCCCAACTCACAAACTGGGTCCAAAGCCAGGCCACCGCCGAAACAAGAGCAGATCAGGTCCAAAACTAACACAGTCCACACATAAGTATACATAGGACTAAGGCCTTACCGAGACAACACTTCCAAAGCTCAACTCAGAATGACGCCACAAGATGAAATGAGAAAGATCAAGCTCGTCTAACAGCAGCTCACCAGGAAGGAAATCCTAGGTTCGCTCGAGCACTTCCTCAAATAGGGCATCCAAACAACCACCTCAAAGCACAACCTTAACACCTCAAGGGCTGACTAAACCTCAAGCTGGGACGGCCAAAACGACATTAGCTCCTCTGAAGAACATGCACAACCATCACACCAATGAGAATTCCCATCAGCCACCTGAACACGCCACAAAAAATGCAAACACTACGCCACAAATTCACACCTGCTAGCAACTCTGCCGAGCGCAGCACAACCAAGACCAACACCACGACAAAAAGGGGATTTTGCGTCACATCCTGACAAGAGCAAAAATCACCTCGCACGACGTCAACACAACACAGGCAAGTGCTCACACGAGAAGTAAAGCAGTAAAGAAACATGAGACCTATGCCAACTGCGGACTATACTAGACCTTATGGACTCAAAGCACTGTAATATCTTGAATTTCCATATACTTTCATATATCCCTCACAACACAGCTCTGATACCACCTGTGACGACCCAGAACCGGGATACTGGGTAAACCTGATACCACTAGGATCCTGAGAGGCCTCCCAAGAGCGGTAAAGCTCCGAAGGGATAAAAGGAGTGCGTGAAGGTGTATGAGAGTACATTGAACTTCCAGATAAAGCAGTAAAATATTATATTATTATGATCAGGATTGCTAAAATAGTAGAAATAAAATTACATTTTCAATTAAACAAATTAAACTACAACAGCTAGCAGAGTCCAGTCCAACTAAAGTATAGTACAACTGAAAGGGAAATGTACCCTCAAGTTGGGGGAAGCCCGACACTGGCAAAGCTAGCAACTATGGACCACGCACCGCACCTCTAGACCACGAGGAAGAATAGCCACACTTAAAAAGTTAGGGGTGAGTCTCATGTCACTGGCTCAATAGGGGTCCCGCAGATCCCCACCATGAACCAAAGCGGTAACAATAGTAACAGCAACAAAAGTAACAGCAGGAGTAGGAACAACAATAAAAGTAAAGAGGAAAAGCCGTACTAAACCAAACACGACAGCCGATAAAATCTCGAAACTCTAAACTACTCCTAATCGATAAGAACACGGATCCCCAGACACAATCAGGAATCACTAACCGATACAAGGAACTCTGGCTACACTACCAGGACACATCATGACACCTCAGTCGTGCAGGCTCGTCTACCGAGACAAACCCAACACAAGATCACATGGTCTGAAAGTACCAACACATACACGATCTCACTGTCGTGTATGCTACACTAACCACAGGTAAAGCTGAACACAGACTACCTGCCAAGTCATATCAGCAATAACGGAAAATAGTCACAAAAGTCACAAGTCATGTGTCATGTGACGGAAGCACCTCCTCACTAGAAGAAAAAGTCTGATGCGTCCACTGACGTCTTACACTACGCCTCAAGCATCTCCCACTCGCCTCGAACGTGATAACTGAGACACTGAACAAGGAACCAAGGAACAACAGTAACGAGTGACCAGTCAAGGTCACGCCCGTCAGCACTGGTCCAAACGTGTAAGACCCGTACCTTAGTGGATCCTTAATGGATCTTGTGTGATTTATTATTCTGAAATTACCAGTGATTTTTCTATATCAATTTTCTAAAGTGCACATGAATTTTAAAAAGCTTCTTATATCAGTTTTTCATGGCCAGATTAAATCAACTTTCCATCATCCTTATCCCATCTTTTCTATTCCAGAATTACTTTCAATGGAAGCATGATTCAGGAAAAACAAAGGGGAAAAATAAAAAATGTGCCCCCCCAACTTAAATGACATTGTCCTCAATGTCATATGTAATATAGAACAATGGAACAATGTAAACAAGAAATATGTGAAGGAACGGGACAACCTGACGGCCGTGAACGTCGACGGTCTTGGCGGAATGAGAAGCGGTACTTGGGAATAAAGGCGACACGGGTGGTGTGTAGCTATGAATAGTAGGGCAAGCACGGTAAGTAAGCAGCGGCCTCGCCCCCCAACTTATCTCAAATTCTTACCTGTAAAAACACAAATGCAGAAAATAAACTTGGGTTGTGTCACAGTAGAATTCACCATGTCCGTGAGGTTCATAGGGAAATGACCACTGATTGTAGCGTGAGTTACGGAGCCAGATTTCTCGCATAAATGTCCCTTATTGCTTGAATGGGACAATAAACACAACGAATCTTGGGACCAGAAAGTCAATAAAGCACGCCCTGACTCGAGCACTTCACATGGTAGAGTCGGTGCGAGAGGATGGAGGACTTGATGTAAAGGCTGATGCTCGAAGTGATGGTGAGAAATACAGACCACCCTTATTCCACTCCTATAAATACCCCCCCTTCCACTCGATCTGAGAACATCGAAGTTGTGAGAGTAGATTGGAGTGGAAGGTAAGAGCATTGAGTGAAAGGTAAGAGTAGTGAGTGTTGCTTAAATTTTAGAATGGCGGGTGAATCTAGTTTCAGAGAAGCAGGTGAGTCATCTCGCTCCGTGAAGAGGAGCAGATCAGGCAGTAGTGCCAGGAGACTCTCAGAAGTTGACGAATAATTGAGTGAGGGGACCCAATTTCAGCTGGTAAGTGGATCCTTTCATTCCTTCGTTCATGCATTCTTCCCCTTTCTTTCTGTGCAAAGCTCCCATTTCTCATTCCTTTGTGTATGTGCAGAGTGTCATGAAATCGCACATCTCATGGGAGCTGGTCGTGGCTGCATATCGAGGGCTCCCGGACGCTCATCGTACGATACGAGGGAGGCACGCAAGCCTGGAGAGAAGAGGTGCGTGTGGATGGGCACTTGGCTCCTGCATTTCTTCAGTGGGGAGCAGAAATATGAAGACTTTCCCACTGTAGCACCGACTACCTTGAGGTGGAAGAAAAGGGTCCGACGACAGGCCACTTTCCCGTCCACTTCAAAGGGAGGGCAATAAGGAGGCCTGAACCCTGCCGGTGTTGATGCAGTCACGCACTGTGCTGCATATCTTACTTACTGGCTTTGTTCCTTTGCTCTCTCGCAAGGCGACGAGAGTGTGATCAGGGTGGAGGCCATCTACCCCGCTTGTCTAATGGCTTAGGGCATGAAGTTGTCCCTTTGCCCGGTGGTTTATGCCTTATTTACAAGATGTTGGGGGACTTGCACAGGTCACGTATCCCCAAGAATTTGCGGACGGTTGTTCCACTACACTTTTTCAATGCTTGAGTCTGCACCCTGCTCCCGGAAGCTACTCCTCGGGTGCTACAATCATCTCGCCTTGTCCCGAGGATGATAGAATTTGCAAGTGCCGAACCACCTTCAGTAGCGGAATAGCTCTTTGCCATTAGGGGCAAGCTGACCATGGTTCCCACAGACTCGCCTAGAGTTCTGCACTTTTGGAGCCTGGCCGCCCATTCTAGTCCACTTGTGAACAAGATGCAGAAGTGCAGTTTGTTTGAGATGAAAGAATACATACATCCGATCTCTAGTGCCAAGTGCACGAGGCCGATCCTGGAGTTGGAGCTGGTTGACTGGGCACTAGCTATTAGACCAAGCGTCCTTGTCTTTCAGAAGAGCGGCATCCTGTGGTTGGAGCAGTACTATCCATTCCAGTTCAGCTAGAATTTTGGCTATGATCAGCACATTCCCTTCTCCTCCACACAATTTGGACTGCCAAATAGGCACTGAGCCAGCCAGGTGGCTAATGACGAGGCTCATGTGTGGTGGGATTACTTTCACCGTCGAGAGGAGGTATCATTCAGGGTGCTGGCCCCTGCTCTTTTCCCTCGCGTCACTCCTGGGTACATCAAGTGGCCTCTCTTTCACGGAGGCTACGTTCTTCAGACGCCGCTCAAGCTCTACTGGACTTCTCTCCTGGAGACGAATTATAGGAAAAAGCTAGGCCACTTCACGCGCCACCACAGACCCCCAAATAATTCATATACATACCATCTAGGGGTCTAAAGATCCATTATTAAAGTTTGAAACCCACACAGACATGATCCACAACCTGCAGAAATACGATCCGAGAACCCAGGGACATTACACTCTCAGCCCTCTTCAACAGCATCCATAGCTCTGAGCAGTCGGTGCTGCCCTAAGGAAGTGTTCCCAAGATTGCAAAAATACCTCTGAACAGTCTGAGTCATTTCTTCCTGTTTGGTGGTGGGGGAGAGCATGGGTGGTGGCACCCTCTCACGTACAGGGGGCCCATAGGTGAGCCGCCCCAATCTGGCTACTTTGCCATAGTTCTTGTCATATGAACAAATATTCACCTGCCGTGTGTAGGCCTGGAAAACTAGCTAGGGAGATGCCCACACTGGCATCTCGATCTTCTTCTCTTGCTCTAGCTTCTCTCTCCTAGGCTTGTCAACCTTGACTGGTCTTCGTTGCATCACCCCGGGGGCGTAAGTCCTCTTAGGCACCCAAATCTACCTAAACTTGGTTGGTTTCGGGGACAACCCAGACCCTAGTTTATAAGCGAACATGGCATGGTCCCTCTCGCTCTGGGCCAATACCTGGAAAGAGTTATATACTGGCACCATCGACACAACTCTATCTGGTATCACTTGAATCTGTCAGCCGTTCAAGTACACTCGGACTCCTTCGACCAACATGGACTTACCCAACATAGACAGCCGGTCTTGCAGAGCACCAGCATTCCTTCTTGTGATTCTCCTCTCAGTAATATTGCATCCCCGACTAGTCGAGGAGACATAGGAATTCACGTGGTGAACATAGCAGCCCACCATCTCAGTCTTCTTCGGCACGACCATCACAGCATCGATGGTCACAATCTTTGCCTCTTCAATGTCTAGGAGTTCAATGAACGCTACCCCTAAGAAGTTGGGGAAGTCAATTACTAGAGGAAAGCTGTCGAACCTTATCGGCACCGCCAGGTAGCTATTCTTGGCATGGTCGCTGACAACGGAGGGTCCAAAAGTAACTGCAGCCATTTGAATCTTCATAATGTAACTTGTAATTCATTGAACTGATAGTTAGAATCCATGATTGCTTGTTTAGTGTGAGGTAGGGATCCGCGTGAACCCTACTGAGTCTGACTGTGGCTCACCCTTTCTCCTTTCAGGTGAGCAGTCGCAGCCTTCCGCCGGTGGTTCCCATGCTTTTGGAGACTGGTCTTAGTCTGCCAGCAGTTGTGTGGTGGTCCTTTTGTACTTTTGTTCGGGGTATGTCCCGAGTAGTTGTACTTTTGGACTGGCATTTAGTCGTTGGACTTGTGTATCTGTGACTCTGGACTACTGTATATATTTTATCACTCTGATATATTTAATTTACTTCCGTATTATAATCTTAATTGTTGCATTAATTAATTCTGCGCACGTGCCATTCCAATTCGTTATGCAACCCCTCGACAAAATCCTTCCAACCCTTTAGGGGCCTCACCAGCCTCTTGGGTGGCTTCCCCAATTCTTGGTATCGGTATATCGATTTTATCGATATATCGATATTCGGATCTCCGGGTCGTTACAGCTGGTATCAGAGCGATGTTGAGGATTTGTATAAGGAATTGAAATGTGCAATTGTCCAGAGCAAGTCCATTTGAATCGTCTATTGCTGGCTTAGGATGTTTTCCGTATTGTTGATGGATTTCTTGTTATTATGCGAGTTTTCTAGCTTCAATATGCCGCCTCGTAGGAGAGGTCGTGATCGAGGTCGAGGTCTTGCTCCTCGGGAAGAAAGTAGTGCCTCATGTCCTCCAGTGGTTGCCTCGGATCAAGTTCAAGCAGTTCCCGTTCCTGTTCCTCAAGAGGATGTGCCTGGTGGCCGTGGTCGAGCACTTAAAGAATTTTTACTATTTCACCCGCCATCGTATGAGGGTCAGGCAGATCTAGATGTAGCCAGAATTTGGCTGGATGCTACTGAGCGCGTGTTCCGATCTATGGAGTGCACAGAGGATGAGAAAGTGATGCTTGCTCCGTTTCAACTTCATAGTGCAACACTTACATGGTGGACTACAGAATGGAAAGTCACTTTTCATTCCCGTCCGCTTCGACAGATCACCTGGGCAGAGTTTGTTGCGACTTTCGAACGTACTTTCAGCCCTGCCTATCTCCGAATGAACAAGATGCATCAGTTTATGGAGTTGGTGCAAGGTGGGATGTCTGTGCGGTCGCAGGGCTACGACTAGTGGCTCCATCACAAGGAAAGAGAAAGCTACTTTATCGGGGTCTAAAATAATGCCATAGTTTTATAAAATAACTTAAACATGGCGAATATGCACTGTTAAATGTATTAAGAACTAAACATGCTCTTTTTAGAATACCAGAAAGTATAACGGACCAAGCTGGGACTGTTACCTCGCATAACGGATTAGGGCAGGGGGGTTATATGGTACATAACACGCCTTCCTCCATCCGTTAAACTCACCCGAACACTCAGGTGAACACAGATGCACAGACATGCAGACCATAACTCACCACCACTGGGGTGTTATGTTCAGTATAACGCATCTACCCCAGTGCGTTATACTCGATTGAACAATGCAATGCAATGAGAAATGCAGGGCATAACGCACCAGGCATGGGGCGTCATGCTGAGTATAGCGCGCCTCCCATGGCCCGTTATACTCACCCAAACTAAAATCAGAAACCACAGAAACATAACGCACCAGGGTTGGTGCGCTATGAGGGCATAACGCATGGGTCCGAGTCCGTTAAGGTCACCCGAACGCCAAGAATCAACAGAAAAACACAGTTTTAATGTACGATTTAATGCATGCTATAACGCATCACATATGGAGCATTATATGACACATAACGGGTCTACCCTACACTGCTATGCTAACCGTCTTACTGGTCAACGGTCAACGATCGGTCAATGGTCAAATAACGGTCCAATGGAGGTCTATTAAAGCCACCCGAACGTGAATAATCCATAGAAAACCCATGGCCATAATGGTTAGGGAAGGGTGTGCTATACTAACCACCTATCTACCAGGTTCATGAGCATAACGGACCTGGGGTGGTCCGCTATGTGGGCATAACGAGTCAGGCAAGGTGCGTTAAACTCATGATGGTCACTGTGGTAACCGCCATGCGATCTGAGCGACGAACGGGTACGATTTGAAATCGAACCTCGTCCCGGTCGATAGAAATCGATGGGTTCGTTACAAAACTTGTTAAAAACATAAAAACCTGCTATGCCATGCATCCATACAAGTCCACAGAAGTTAGAAAATGTAATTAACATGCCCATTAATAATTAAAAATACTAATTAACACTAATTAACATGCGTTATGTACAGTATAACGCATCTGCCCCAGTGCGTTATACCCTAAAGCATGATGCAGTGTAATCGAGAATGCAGAACATAACGCACCAGGAATGGGGCGTTATGCTGAGTATGACGCGCCTCGCATGGCCGTTATACTCGCATGAGCTGAAGCTGGAAACCCAGGGAGCATAACGCGCCTGGACTCATGCGTTATGAGACTTATAACGCATGGGTCTGAGTCCGTTAAAGTCTCCCGAACACCAGGAATCCATAGGAAACCACGATTAAATGCATGATATAACGCACCGGGTGAGGGGTTTTATATCAGCATAACATGTCTACCCTAGACCACCGTGCTAACCGCCTTACTAGTCAACAGTCAACAGTCAAACCAGTCGGTCAAAGGTCATATAGTGGTCGGCCATGGGTGCGTTAAAGCCACCTGAACGTGGAAAATCCACAGGAAACCCCTGACCATAACGGTCAGGGACGGGTGTGCTATACTAACCACCTATCTAAGCCGTGTAGGAGCATAACGGACCTGGGTTGGTCCGCTATGAGGGCATAACGTGCCTAGTAAGGTGCGTTAAACACATGAGTGCCATGGGGGTGACCGCCATGCGATCTGGGCGATGAGCGGGTACGATTTGAACCCGAGCCACGCCCCGGTCGATGAAATTCGACGGGTTTAATTACAAATACCTGTAAAAGCTCAAAACATGCTATGCCATGCATCCATACAAGCCCACAGAGGCTAGAAATGAAATAAATATGCCCATAGACAATTAATAAGTAATTAAAATACTAATTAGCATGTTTTTAATACATTTTAGGGTGAAATTAAACATGGACATTAATTGGGCCAAACGGCCGTGGATGGATGTGTAAGTGGTGTGGAAATGATCCTAGTGAAGTAAGGAGTCCATCCCCCTACCTCTGACGCGACGAGGAAGCCGATCCGGTGCCGAACGGACGACGTGGGCAACGGTGACCTCCCGGCACCACGCGCCTCCACGCTCCGTGGATCGAGGGAAGAAGGACGTCCACGCGATCCTCGCGACATGACCTTCCCAACGGCACCTCCCGTGCCTCGATCAGCGGCCGTTTCGATCAAAATCGAGTGAGGAGAAGAAAAACCCCCTATGGAGGTTGGGGGCAGGTGATGATCAGTTGTAGACGCAAGTTATCAGGCAGAGATACATTAACAGGCAATGAGTTTGAGATATGGATTCAGCAGCACAATATTGGACTTCCCTGACTTGGTGTAGTATTTTGACTTGCAAGGATATTATTTTCTCCGACGTGCGAGTCCATCTAGGGAAAGACGGCCGGTGTCTTTTCTAGAAGGACAGATGGTATGGAGACTTCACGTTAGAGGCATCCCTCCCTAGCCTTTTTGCTATTTCAGTTGACCCTTTGGAGTCGGTCGCCTGGACTTTTGATTCCCAGCTTTTAGGAGGCACCTAGGCACCAACCTTCAGGAGGGACCTCAAGATCGTCGAGATGAAGTAGCTTCACGACCTCTTGCTCTTCCTCCTCGCCTAGGCTCCACATCCCGATAAAGAGGATGTGAGGATTTGGAGGTGGGGTAAGGAGGAGACCTTCTCAGTGAGGTCTACTTACTTCAATATCTCAAATGGACGGTCGCGTCACAACCTCGCCCCTCGGATGTGGAGGCTGTGCAGTCCACTGAAAGTGAAGGTGCGGAGGTCGTGGAGTCCACTGAAGGTGAAGCTTCTACTTGGAGGATTTCCTACGAGATTGCCCACTCGTGATAGGCTACTTTATTTCCTTCTGAGCATCAGGCCACCTGTTGCTTATGCGGTCAAAGGACGAGCCCCTAGACCACTTGTTTATGGGTTGTACCTACACACAGGAGGTGTGCGAAAGCCTTGCTAGGAGAGCCCACTATGTCATTGGCAGTCAGAGAGAGGTGCATCACTTCATTGAGTCGTGAAAAGTGGCCCCATAGAGGTGATAGAGTTGTGTGGTGGCTGATCCTACATGCCACCCTTTGGTCTTCGTGGGGCGAACGAAACAATGTAACTTTTAGGACAGAGGCTAGAGCTGAGGAATCTCTTATATCTTTTATTTATGATAGAGTGGAGGAATGGGTTGCATTGTAATGTGAATTCCTTCAACTCCCCCTCTTTTTGTTTTACTGGGGAGATGTCTTTCACACCGTCTTGGTGTAACCTTTTGTACATGGATCTTTTGAGGAGCTCATTGACTATACTTGTTCATCCCTTTTTTAATTTAATACTTCCCTCTCAGTAGGATGCTACTGTTGGCCGAGGGCCCACGGAACTAGCTTAAAAACCGTGTATTGGGAATGCCCCTCCACCTCTTCCAAGTGGACCGACACTAGGGGTCGCTGGGCTACGACTTGTGGCTTCATCACTAGAAAAGTGAAAGTAAGTCTACTAGCATCTAAAAGTAAGCCGTTTTATAAAAAAACTTAAACATGGCGTATATGTAATATGGAATGCATTAGAAAATGAACATGCAACATTAAATATGCTAGAGGGTGTAACGGTCTAACACTACCCCGCCACAGAGTGTGACGGATGAAGGGTGGCGCGCTACATGGGCTGTAACGCACACCCATATGGCCGTTAAATTCACCCGAACGTTTAAAATCCACAGTTTCCTACTACAGACTGTAACGCACCAAGCCTGGCGCGCTACACGGCTCTGACGGTCACACGATAGACTAGGTCAACGAAGGGTCAAAGGGTTGTAACGGTCGAAGGTCTGATCATTACCGAAGTTGTGACGCACCTATATTCGTCCGCCACAGTATTGGAATGCATCCAATGAGTTGCGTTACCCGTATGACAGCTCCTGGAAGTACCGTCACACTGTCTGGGTTGCGAATGAACGGAGTTCGAAATCGAACCCCCTCCCAATCGATCGAAATCGACTAGAATCACTGTAAAACCTATTTTCCTGCCAAACCATGCATCCACAACAACATTCTACCGCTATAAAACTCAACAACGATGTTCAATGTGGATTAAAATATAAAAACTATGTTCATAGCATGAAAAATGAGAAATAGACAATGGGCAAGCCATAAAGACATATCGACGATGGGCATGGCATGGGGAATGCTCCTAGCGAGCTCGGGAATCCATACCCCTACCTGGATTGCACTGAAAAGCAAGCAAAGGTCGCATGCAAGGGCTGAGGTTGTCGTCGCCCTCCTCTCTCCATCCCGCTTCCACGCTCCCCGGATCGTGTCGAGGTTGGCGCTAATGCATTCCTCGCGACTAGCCGGTCCCAATGATGCCTCCCATGCCTCAGTCCATTGTCGTTCGCACCGAAACTGAGGGAAGAGGGAGAGAGATATGCATGGGAGAGAGAGAGAGCATGAGAGTGAGAGGCCAAAGAGACGCTGACCGGTCTTGTCGATGATGACAAGGATCAGAATTGGTTTGTTCATCGACATTGGTTAAATGCCAACGCGAAGGAGGTTTGTTCATTAACGAGGATGAAAGGTCTAGGTTAAGAGAATGCTGATCGGTCTTGCCGATGATGACCAGGGTCAGGGTTGGTTTGTTCATCGACATTGGTTAAATGTCGAGACAAAGGTATATTCATTAACGAGGACGGAAGGTCCAAGTTAAGGGAAATGTTGACTGATCTTGCCGATGATGACAAGGGCTAAACATGAGTTGTTTATCGACATCGATTAAATGTAGAAGCAAAAGTATATTCATTAACGAGGATAGAAGGTCCAAGTTAAGGGAAATGTTGACCGGTCTTGTCGATGATGACAAGGGTCAAACATGAGTTTGTTCATCGATATTGGTTAAATGTCGAAGCAAAGGTTTATTCATTAACGAGGACGGAAGGTCCAAGTTAAGGGAAATATTGACCGATCTTGCCGATGATGACAAGGGTCAAACCTGAGTTTGTTCATCGACATTGGTTAGATATCGAAGCAAAAGTATATTCATTAATGAGGACGGAAGGTCCAAGTTCAGGGAAACGTCGACCGATCTTGCCGATGATGACAAGGGTCGAACCTGAGCTTGTTCATCAACATTGGTTAAATGTCAAAGCAAAGGATATGTCTATTCATCAACGAGGATGAAAGGTCCAAGTTAAGGAAAATATCAACCGATCTTGCCGATGATGAGAAGGGTCGAACCAGACTTTGTTCATCGACATTGATTAAATGTTGAAGCAAAAGTATATTCATTAATGAGGACAGAAGGTCCAAGTTAAGGGAAATGTTGACTGGTCTTGCCAATGATGACACGGGTCAAACATGAGTTTGTTCATCGACATTGGTTAAATGTCGAAGTAAAAGTATATTCATTAACAAGGGCGGAAGGTCCAAGTTAAGGGAAATATTGACCGATCTTGCCGATGATGACAAGGGTCAAACTTGAGTTTGTTCATAGACATTGGTTAAATGTCGAAGCAAAAGTATATTCATTAACAAGGATGGAAGGTCCAAGTTAAGGGAAATGTTGATCAATCTTGCCGACGATGACAAGGTAGAACCTCCATTCAATCTTCGGTCCAGCCCCATAAACAGGCAGCTTCTATTCTGCCCTATGTGTTCTGTATTTCGGGCCAGAGAACTCAGTCAGTTTTCAGAAGCTGTCATTTCCAGTTCCACCGTTGGACGGATCTGAAACTCCCATAGGTCGAAGATCTTCGAATCCTCTTTGCAACGGCATTAGTCTTGCTTCGATCCGACATCAGGGCTGGTCATGGTAGCCGATCTCGCCGGAGTGTGCAGGACTGTCCAGATCTGTCCCGAGGTTGGCCTACAAAAAGGGGTCAACGGTAAAAGCCAGAAAAAATACGTCAGAGAAGAATCAGCGACCGCCGCTCCCAAGGGTCTACCTGGGACCCTCCGCCAATGTCCCAGTGAACCGTCGCTTCCAGAAGTCCCCAAGAGACTGGCGTCCCTTTGGATGCCCGTGTGCGCTATCCTACCAGTCGAAAACTGCAGATTCGGAGTCACCACCCCACCGCCGCCCGAAACCGCCGCCTTGCTGACCCGTCAACCCGAGATTGGTGCTTCCGAACCCCACATGTTTCCTGTTACCTCTCTGCGTGGAGTGGGCTGTTGAAGCACTTTGTAATTAATAATCATTGTTGTACCGGGAGTCACGAATCTCGACCGGGACGTCTTTCCCATGCCCCGAGCATGGAGGTACACCTGCCTCCCCCTTTTTGTTGCTTTGCTTAGTTAGTATACACTCTTGATGCCACTGCTTGTCAGTAGGTTACTTTCTTAGCTAGCTCACGATGCATCACCATTGTGAGTTGTGAGTGCGAGACCCATCCCGCGACTCGTTCCGAGCGCGAGAGCGAGCCGATCACCTGAGACTCAACGCCAGTTACTCAACCATGCAGATCGTCGCACTTCCCTCGATGGGGACGACCATGAGTTAGTGCTCCTTGTTTGAGGCATATCACCTCTTCTGGAGCTTGTTTGGTGCCATGTGGTAGTGTCGTTGCTGGTCGCGTTATCTTGCTAGCCACGTCAATCTTTAGAGTCCAAGGTCGCAACCTGTCCATGTCGAGTCTCATAATCATCCCGAATCAAATTGGTATCAGAGCTGGTTTGAGTCTAGGGTAGTCATTTAAAAAAAAAGAGTATTTTAAACGAGTTTCTCAACCAATTAGACATAACTCATCGATCATGCTTTCCCGAAAAGTTTTGGGCTTCACACTATTTATTAGGTAAAAACTCACCATCCCAATCCATCCTTACAGGATCGATCAACACAACCCTTTTCAGGAAGCGTACAAGTCGAGAGGCAGAGGATGTCTGCCAATAGATGAGAGCAATAGTAACCAGTGTCACAATCATCGACGAGACTTTAATGTCCCGTGATTGACGTACACCTGAGAGCTTCCAACTTTAGTTTCACATTAAATGTTATAATGAGTTAGACCGACTTATAAGAGAAAAAATGTATTATCTAGATTTGGAGGAAAAATAAATGATTACTAATATTTTGGTTCCTAAGAATTTATTACCCAGATCTCGAAATATGAGGTGACATTGCTACAAGCCCACATACGACTTAACGCTCTACCTACCGGGCTTCTCTCGTATGAAAAAAGTTATAAAATTAAACCCTACCTCCCATAATAATATTTTTATTTGAAGCGAGTGTGAGAATGTATTTATTTTACAGGCTTCTCTCGTAGGACCCGTTATGCTCGAATCAGACTAGGACAAGAAAGAAGCGGCAACAGCTCGCGTCGCCTGTACGTGTTACACCGTCATGCCATAAAACATTATAATATAACGCAGGTGAGATGGTCTCGAGCTCCAGAGCCCAGTGGAGGAAGCGGCACCTGCATAAAGCATTACAGTTACCTAGGATCTTAGCATTATGGTCAACGTGTAATAGGTACACGTAAAACATCATAGGGTCTTAACGTCAATAGGCCTCCAAAATGACAGTTGCCCGCAATGGTTGAAAATAAGTCTCCTTAAAAATCAGGGGTAGATGGTGCGGTAATTTTTGGCAAGGACCAAAAGATAAGTCAGGAAGTCTGAAAGAGGGCACTAACTAATTTTCTTAAAATCTTTATAGCTAATATAAGACAGTGCTCAGTACCTGCCGCTGCGAACGCGTGTTTGGCGGATGTCGTGTGACAGGCAATCCGCAGCCGAGAACTCACTGTTACCAGCGACAAGATATCATATCAACTTCTAATATGGGCAAACTCCTGACTCTACGTGCAATGTGTCACTGACAATGGAAGCAAAATAACCTAACTACAAGAGGATGACAGAATAATATTAGATGGCCCGCCAAATCTCAACAAACCGCCGTCTGGCTGGGGGAAGATCTTATCCCGCCTATCCACTCCATTCTATGGCATACAATTTAGTCGTGGTTACAACGGCAAAATATCTGCGATTTACTGATATCAGCCGTCGTTGCTAAAAAAAAATGATAAATCAGCTAACGTTATGTAGTCACCGCCGCTGAACAAGGGATTTCATCATAGCCCCTCAACCAGACGCCGTGAAAAGAAATTACAAAAGCACTATTTTTGTTAAGGGGCCGTGGGCATCTACCTGCTGATATAAAGAAAAAAAAACTTACAACGCCACGATAAGCAGAAAATCAAAAGGATAACATCATTCCTTGTATCGAGCTTCCTGCTGTTGCTGCTGTCGCTGACTGTTTTGAGTCCTTGGAAAAAGAATCTCATGGAGTTGTCTCTCGGCACTGTACTCTGAAGTGGCCTGCAAGATTTTTAAATAGCCATCTTGTCTCAGAGAAGCAGATCCCCAGACACTGATCTAGTTTGAAAGGGATAACTAATTGGATGAGGAACACATAGTGAACATGATCATGCATTATGACAGTCTAGATAACCTTGCAGATGAAGCATGGAGTGAATAACTAAGGGAACAAAGGAGAGAAAACTAAAGGACTGCCTCTCAATATCTTCAGAATGAAAACAACCATCTTTTTTTTAGAAGGTGGCACGAGGACAACAACCATCGTGGCCCCTTGACAATCATTTAAGCACCTACACACTTTCTATCTTTGGTAATGTCGAATATGCATACACACACTCTTGTTTGCTCCAGTTGTATGGAGAGCAATATTAAAGAGAGAACAAGAGACAGCCCCTGCTCTATGTTTCATATACACAGTCATCTAACTGTGAATTGTCACAAACACCTCCTCTATAGCCACACTTCGCATATATCCTTTTTTGGCTACTTAATAGGGGGGAAATGGTGAAAATGAGAGGGGGTTTATTTAAGGATGCACTCTGGTGTGCCGAGAGAGAGAGAGAGACCACAGGAAATGCACTTGCTTGCACACGATTTTGCACAAGCTTTGTGTGCAAATATCAGTATCATCATATTCCGTCTCCAACAAAGCAACAACTTTGGTTGATCCTTGATTCAATGTCTAGGTGAACACAATATTCCGTCTCCAACTCAGCAACAACTTTGCTTACTGAGTGTTGTGCACGTACTAGCAACGAGGCCGAGAGTGCTAATCATTGAGTGTTGACACGTTCCGACCGCGTGGTTGAGAGTTGTTCCTAATGAGATGATTTTTAGACTGGTTACCGTAGGACCCATTATCTTTGCAGCTTGAGTCTGACTGGGGGAAAAACTAACTAGAAGATCCGACTTAGAGCAGATAGTCTGTGTGTTCACACGTGGTTGGGAATTTTCGACCCACATCGACAGACGTGACCCCAACTAGTCCTTATTCTATAGTCACTTAGTGTAAGTACTCAGTTTCCACTTGAGGCGAGCAGAGAGACACTTGGGGTGTGGTGTAAGACGTTAGTGGACACATCCAACCAGTGCTAGTGAGTGAGTATTTCAATCACCCGTGGGTTTAGTTCCCGACTGCGAGCCATGGTTCCCCAAAGTAGAGTTAGTGCGTTCTGACCGGGTGACTCTAGCATGGCTTCTCGACTGCGAGGCCGAGGCTCTCCCGACATCGTTGTCAAGATTCTCCTGGTAGCTGAGATAGGATGTTATGGCGGTGTGGTTCCCGTAGTGGCTTCTGTTCGTGAGGACAGTTTGTACGATAGAGGCTTCGTAGGTTCTCTCGGCTGCGTGACCATGACTTTACTTAGATCGATGGTTTCGACACGAGGTCGTGACTTTTCCTATGAGGGTAGGAGTAGTGTAGAGACTCCGTAGTTCCGTCGTTTTACTGTTACTATTGTTTTAGCCATCGTTGTTGATATCGTTGATATTATAGTTGCATTGCCATTACTGTTGCTCTCGTTTACTGTTATTATTGCTGTTGTTATTATTGTTACTGCTTACTGCTTTCATTGTGGTGGGGATCTGTGGGACCCCTACTGAGCCAATGAGATTAGACTTATTCCCTGCTTTTTCAGGTGTAGTGCTTCTCCTCGAGGTGGTGCGTCTCGGTCGGAGGACCTTTAGTAGCCAGCTCGCCAGTGCAGAGGTATGTCTCGTGGGATATGAGATTTGATGGGCAGAAACTCCAGTTAAAGTTTCATGGGATTTGGTGGAGGTTAAGTGGGGCTAATTGGTCGGAAGATAGCTTTCTGGAATTGTGATCTGCACAGTGAGCAGATTTCTAGGGGTGGAAAGAGAAAAATGGTAAAAATCAAAATGAAGGGCTTTTGGGACTGGGTTTTTTTGTGGAGTTCGGGGTTGACACAGGGAACCTACCATCCAAATTTGAAAATCAGCAGATCTGGAGTTTGAGCACGAAATTCCTTGAGTTGAGCCTCTGTCTAGCGAAATCAGCACTCAGGCAGCACCTCAAAAATGCGAACACGGTGGTTCATCGGCGGCACGATCGGTGGCGGCAGCAGCTGTGATAGATGGGGGAGGGATAGAGGAGAAGATAGAAGGGGCCTAAGCCCTATATCTGGAGGAGGAAGAAGAGAGAGGAAGGGGGAGGGTGCACCATGCTCTCTTGGGCAAATTCTTCTTTCAAATGAATTTCATCTATTTCTTAATTGGAAATACAAGCTTATATAGGCCACACACAAAATACAATCTGCACCCTTAGATCTAGGGTTGGGGAGGGGATGGTCTAGATATGATTCCCCATGGGTGGAAAATAAAATAAAATAAAAAACACATGGCATGGGGACAGGCACCCCCTGGACTAGTCCAAGATAAGAAGTCAATTTTCATTTTTCTTCTTCCCCTCCTTTAATTACTTGATCCAAGGGAGAAGGAATCTTTCTAGAAGGTCCTACTTGGACTTGGACCATCCCCTGGACCAATGGGGAAGAGGGTGGAGGGCCCCTACTGGACCTACAGATCGTTTTACAAATAAACCCAATGACTTCTATGGACTGACACATTGGATACTAAAGCCTTATAATTGCACACCCATTTAAGTAAGGACGTAAACACAAAGTAAAGGACATAAAGGTAAATAAAAATACTACTGTCCCACACATAAAAACTCAATACTCGGGTGGGGACTCCATGCTATTGCCCAACCATAATGAAGCTGGTGTCGCTCGAATCGTGTCATGCATGATGTGACACAGCCTTGGACCTAACTTGCAAGCACAATTCGCAACTTAAACGGGCCGAAATCGGTGGCCAACTCACCTGGCCCAGACTCGAGCCACCACAGTAGGAGGCCTAGGGCAACCAGCCTAAAGCCGTCTCTCTCGGGTAAAGCCTCGCCACCACTCCCGGGTGGGACCACACACGTGTCAGAAGGCTACGACTAGTGGGGAGTCACTGATGTGACCACTCTATGAGGAGAAACTCTGAGAACCACGCATGCACCCTGCACGAAAGTCACGAAGGACTAAGTGGCGCTAAGCCACTGGACTCTGGACAGTCCTTTAAACTCACTAAATCCAGCAGTCCTTGAGTCGCAAGACTCGAGGTCAAGACCGTTGCACAGAATGGCGCCATGCCGTCAATCTGCCCTAACGCTAGGGTCAGAAACATCGGCACGGTGACTCACAGGCAGTTCATGACAGTCGAGACCATTCCCTCAAAAAGGGAATCAAGAAAACCTCCCGCGCCAGGCTAGGTGACTAGACTGGCAGTCCAAGGCCTTACGCATGGCCCACTCGAAAATCACTTTTAGGAGAACTCACGACGTACAGGAGAACCTCTCCGTACTCACACTGATACATAGTGACTCGATCAAGCGTAACACAAAGACCTGGAACACGGGGAGTCACCCAGACTCTCAAACTCACGGGTAGTGCTAATCAAGGTAATACAGCACCTCCAGACACCCAAAAACACAGACACAGAATCATCGGGGTGTCCGGGACACTTATGAGACCAAAGGTTGACCACTGGGTCACAACCGGGTTGACTGGGGTCCAACCCAATGCTCAAACAGCACAGAGATCTTGAAAGCTAGGAGGCGGTCCGCCCTGGACTGTCCAAGCTAACGGTGGTTCACCTTGGGCCGCAAGCCAAAAGATAAATGGTCCACTTTGGGTCGCAAGCCAACTAAAATAGCCGCAGAATGATAACTACTATCTGGAAAGCATGGACAAGAGATGGTCACCTCCTAGACCGTCCCAGAGCTTGGCGGTCTGGCTAGGACCGCATAGCCAAGCATGGCAGTCTAGCCATGTAGCACCCCTGAAAATTTAAGGAAAAAAAAGAGTTTCTGAATAAATTAAAACTTTCATAGGAATAATTAGTTATGCACTTAATGGACCTTATTTAATTACAATAGTTAAAATGATAAGAAAATATTTGAGTATATTTTTTTTAAAAATATAAGTAAATCAAAAAAATCACGTTTTAACTCACCCCTCTCCCTTCTCTCTCCTCACTCTCGACACACTCACCTCTCTCCCCCCTCTCTCTCTCCCAGACGCTCTCTCTCTCCTTCTCTCCCATTCTCTCTTGGTTTCAGGCGAAACGACGCCGGACTGGGTCGTGGGAGGTGCCCTTGGAACAGGCTCGACGAGTAGGTTGAGGTGGTACCCTCTATTCCACGGTTCGGGGAGCGTGGAGACGAGACGGGTCGAGAAGACCCGCGGCGCCCCGTCATCCGATCTGCACCATTTTGCAGGCTTCATCGCGATCGAGGTAGGGGAATGTGTTCCTCATCTTGTCAGGAGCATTTTGACGCCTCATGCATCGCCGATGGCGGACATTTTCCTCATTTTTCGTGTAAAATCTTTTTGGGTGATTTTAGGCTTAATTTTAGGTTTTTTCTTCTCCTCTCTCAGTTTTGATCGAAACGGCCGCTGATCGAGGCTTGGGAGGTGCCGTTGGGAAGGTCATGTCTCGAGGATCGCGTGGACGTCCTTCTTCCCTCGATCCGCGGAGCGTGGAGGCGCGTGGAGCCCAGAGGTCACCATTGCCCTCGTCGTCCGTTCGACATGGAATCGGCTTCCTCGTCGTGCCAGAGGTAGGGGGATGGACTATCTTCCTCGCTAGGATCATTTCCACACCACTTGCACATCCATCCACGGTCGTTTGGCCCACTTAATGTCCATTTCTAATTTTTCCCTAAAATGTGGTAAAAATGTGATAATTAATGTTAAATTATATTGTTAATTATTTATGGGCATGTTAATTACATTTTCCAGCTTTTATGGGCTTGCATGGATGTATGGCATGGCAGGTTTGATTTTTTACAGGATTTGTAACGAACCCGTCGATTTCTATCGACCGGGGAATGGCTCGGTTTCAATCCGAACCCGTTCGTCACCCAGATCGCATGGCGGTCACCCCCGTGGCCGTCATGTGTTTAACGCACCTTGCCTGGCACGTTATGCCCACATAGCGGATCACCCCAGGTCCGTTATGCTCATGAACATCGTAGATAGGTGGTTAGTATAACGCACCCTTCCCTGACCGTTATGGTCCCGCGGTGGCTGACGCCAGGCGAGACAGGGCATCTGCTCGGACGTTCTCCTCTCGTGGGATATGAACCACCTTGAAGTGGGAGAACTCCTTTATCGCGGCCCTGGCTTGCTCCAAGTACTTGACTATGGAGGGTTCGCGCGCTTCAAATTCCCCCCTCACCTGGTTGGCGATGAGCATGGAGTCATTGTACGCTCGTACGCTGGTCGCCCCAAGTGTTTTGCCATGCACAGCCCTAAGAGGAGTGCCCCGTATTCAGCCACATTGTTCGTGGTTGGAAAGTTGAATAGCAAGGCGTACTGAAGCTCGAGCCCTTCTGGAGAGAGTAGGACCAATCCTGCTCCGCTCCCCATGGCGCAGGATGATCCGTCGACGTACAGCTCCCATGTGGATCAGGAGGATTGCTCGGGTGAGTCTTCAGCAGGTATGGTTCACTCGGCCGCGAAGTCGATGAGGGATTGAGCCTTGATCGCAGTTCTCGAGCAGAACTTGACGTCGAATTCCTCCAACTCGATTGCCCATTTGATCAGCCTTCCCGAGGCATCAGGGTTCTAGAGGATTTGTCGCAATGGTTGGTCGGTGAGGACAACGATTGGGTGAGCCAGGAAGTATGGTCACAGCTTCCGAGCAACCGTGATGAGCACAAGGGTGAACTTTTCAGTTCGCGAGTATCGTAATTTCAGGCCTTCCAACGCTCGACTGACGTAGTAGACGGGCCTCATAACCCTTGCCTCTTCCCATGTAAGCACAGCGCTCATTTTGCTTGGCGTCACAGACAGGTACAGGAGTAACTCTTCTCCTTTTTGTTGCTTGACGAGGACGGCAGGGGTCGCCAGGTAGCGTTTTAATTCTTGGAACACCTGCTCTCACTCCTGGTCCCAGTCGATCTGCCCTTTCTTCTCCGGCGCTTGATTTGCTTGCTTGATCAACAAGAAAAAGGGGAGGCACTGTTCGACGGGTCGGGATAGGAACCGAGCCAAGGTGGCGACGCGACCGGTGAGGCACTGTACGTCCCTCTCTCACCCTAGCCATAGCATCTCCAGCACCGCTCGGATTTGATCGGGGTTGGCCTCGATCCCCCGGTGGGTGATGAGGAAGCTCAGGAATTTTCCCGATCGTACTCCGGGGCTTGCAGCCCAAGGCCTCACATGGGGCCCACTCGAAAATGGCTTTTCAGAGAAATCGACGATGCACGGGGAACCCTCACTGCACGCACACCAACACACGGTGGCACAAGTCGAGAACACCAACACTCGGGATCCCACTGCATCCAGACACCTGGCCCTGATGAATTGCAGAGCACCCGTTAGGCCACGTGTCAGCACACGAATCGAGAACCACTCGCCCGGGACTCGAATCGACCAAAACAAAAACACCAAGTTAGACTGGCACATGGGCAGTTCATCCTGGGCCGCTCAAGGGATGCGCGGCTAGGAACGAGCCGCACGAAGGACATGCGGTCAGGGATGGGCCGCACAAGGCTCTAATCAGACTAACCCAAGGGTAGGAAGGACGGTCAGGGCTCGGCCGCCCAAGACATTGTACAGCTAAGGGTCGGCCGCACAAGCCAACTGACCTACTACAGTGCCGGTCAATGCGGCTTTGACCAAGCTGCACAACGCCACCGACACACAGATGTTGACCAAGGGTCAATAGGGATATGTGGTCAGGACCTGGCCGCACGTCCCAATGGAAAGACAGGTGGCTAGAGTCTGGCCGCCCAAGGGGGGATAGGTGGTCCCTTCCAGGCCGCACAACCCATGTGCGGTCTATCGTGCGACTGCACAAGCCCCAAAACTCACGAGGATAAACGGCCCATGGTTGGCCGCCCATGGGGATGGACAACACCTAGTTTGACCGTCCATCCTTACGACGAACCAATCGTGGGGTTGGCCCGATCTTGGCCTTCCCACGCCCTATTCGTGCCGAAACGAAGGGGATACAACCATGGCCACAAATACGATCACATGGACTCCGACCGGAGTCAAAATGACGCACGAATCGCAACAAACAGGTGATTCTAACGAAATCACCCAAAAGGAGTCATTGGACTTCCCGGGCTCCCCATGGTCAAACGGGACCACCAATCGACGCGAAACTGGTATCAATGGAATGCTGACGTTCCCAGGAGTCCATTGACACTAACCGATTGCAAAATTGTCGCCGTTTTTCGACGAAGTCTACGAACCTCGAAAAACTACAACGGACCAGAACTCCCTCATTCTTGCACCGTAAAACGTAAAATTATATAGAATCAATTAGAGTTGACAACGTTTGATAGAAAGATATAACTATAACTTTTTTAAAATGTCAAAAATATTAACAATAATATGTGAAAACCAAATGTATGTGTGGAGGGTAAAATTGGCTCAGTCCACGTGAGGCCCATTTCTGTCGGGCCCAAACATACCCCCGACCTGCAATGCGCCTAATGGCCTTCGACAGTCGTGACCCGCAACGAATGGCCTAGGATGACTCATCCTTGAATTTGCCAGCGCACGTAGGACTTCGACACAGGCGCAACGGTCACCGAATGACCCTCCGACGACTGAATGTTATCTCCCACGACAGCGGCCTTGACCCCACTAAGGACAAGCATGCCCTACGGGCACCGTAAGACTCGCCAGGGAACTGTCCGACTCCGGAGGAATAGACCCTCAACAGAAAACTCCCTACGATCGTAGGGAGACGTTACTCCATCATTCACGACTTTCCTAGCTAAGGGACAGGCACTCACCACCAGGACAACCCCCTATAAAAGAGACCTCGACGGACAAGCAGAGGACATGGTGAATCTCACCAAGAAACACACTCTCAGCTCCAGACAAGGGAAAAGAGAAGCCGACTTGCTACTCAGAGATAGAGAGTCTCCACCAAGCACCGACTGCCCTCCGAGCTCCCTTACCACCCGGCGAGCACTCTCCGAGTGCCCGTTGGCCACGGCGAGAATCCCCTCGGAGGCAGTTCACCACTCTAGGCTTTCTTTATGACCTCTCAACTCCCTCTCTCCCACATTCTTCCTCTTGCTTCCCTATCTCCTGAGTGCTGACTTAAGCATCGGAGGGTTGTCCCCTGGGGTAATGCCCAGAACTCCTTCTGACGCTCTTCATTTTTGGTGTGTGTATGTCACGCCCCGAGCGCGGAAGGAACCCAGTATGCGTGACGAGTTATATCAATCATGTCAATCAGAGCATAAGTGTATTCGACACAATAGACAGAATGTGCAAAAGTCGAGATAACCAAATCCTTTATTCATAATAACTTTGAAGGTAATTCTATTACATAATCCCAATAAAAGAACTAAGGACAATCTTGACTCAATAAAAGAAAATTACAAAGATTGACTCAAGAAAATAGAAAAAGACATGGCTAACCCCCTGCTCAGGACGATGCCACTGTCCCCAATCCAACCCCCGTTTTTTAGACTTATTGATGTTACGACGATGGGTCGATACTCCAATCACCCGCGTCGGCACATCATTAGTCTTCTCCTACACCTAACACCTCTCGCCCCATCCGGCACTTTCTTAGCACCAAATCCTCTCCTTCTACACCTCCCACTATACCTCCTTTTAGCACCACCCCATTAGTCTCCACTCCACCGGCCACCGTTGAACCCTCCACTAAACCCCCAACTCCTACACCATTAGCCTCCATAACACCGACCTCCGCCGAACCTACCACCAAGCCTTCACCAGTTTTACCTTCATTAACCTCCACTCCACCAGCCTTCGCCGAGCCCACCATTAAACCCTCTCCAATTAACATCCCATTGCTGCCACCTCGGCCCTCTGTTACCCCTTTAACCTCAAAACCAACTACACCTACTTCACCACCTATCCCTTCACCTTTACCCATGGCTAATTCCGAGCAGGGTCCACCCCTTTTTGCACTCGAGCCAACACCGTCCGCTTCTAAGCAAGGGAAGAAGCTCGACGTGTTCCCTCCAACACCTTCCATTACACCTCCACCATCCATGGAGCCTTCCGCCTCTGCTTCACCTTCTTCTACCACTCAGAACGGGTGTCCTTCTACAAGTACTTGTGTCGAAGATGATCGAGAGTCGGGCAAGAAGGAGTTGGCCGTGGTTATGCTATTCAAGATACAAGAATATATTTGCTGGATGCCAATCTGTGCCATTGTACCGAGCATGGTTGAAGAGGCCAAGTCCCCACCGCTGCTCACCAGAGGAAAATGTCAAGATTTGATGCCGTGTAAGTCCATGCCCAAGGGCCGGGTAGGGCACCTCTTGTTCCAACCCTCCAATCTCGAACCCATTCTTCCGTTCAAGGGGAGAATGCCCATTTTACTCAACATTATTCATCTACCACGATCCTTGGGCAACACGAAGCTTCCCATTTCAACTTTTCAACTCCCTTACATTATTGCTCTTCGCCCTCCAAGGGAGTTATCATTTATTATTGAAGCTTCCTCATGGGCATTAATTTTATCCACTGAGGCATTTGGCAGTATGCTTTCATTGACATGAAGGGGCCACTAAACCCACGCCCTTGGCGTGTTGGCCGCCCGTGATTTGGGGCATCCCTGGCCCTTAGGGGTTCAATCCTAGGATAGCCAACCTCCGAAGCAGTGAGGTTCTGTCCCAGACCCTCACTACCATCGCCGGATTACCTACGGGTACAAGAGTGTACTTAGCAGGTAAGTCCACTTGAGTGAAGTCACCGGTCCGTGCATTGCTTGCTTGCTAGGTCTGAGGGTCTTCGGTCTTGTCGCTATCACCCCCAAGGTGCTGTCACATTAGCTGCCCCTTGTGCGAGGAGATCGCTAGATCAAACCTCTACCACTTATTGATTAAGCCTTGCTGCATTGTAAATTTCCCTCAATTGATATTTGTACGATCCGCGTTTATACACAGCTTCACTTCTTGCTGATCTTGTGCTTGTTACTTGGTCTAGTCTGTTTCTAGTTCTTAGATTATTGCATCTTCTTTGTAACAGTTAGTATAGTGGGTTCTAAATTTTATTTTTTAGGTTATTCAGAGAAGAGAACTATTCATCCACCCTTCTAGATTTGCATCTCCTTTTTCATCATGCTTCAGATAGATTGAGATAGCATGATTGTTTAAAGATAATACTTGAGGTGAGGTTCATCAACCAAAACTATTACTTAATTCTCAAAATCATGCTAAAGGAGTACCAGGATTCTGCACACTTAGGGTTCCTTTAGCATCTGCTTGTGGTTAGCGTACTTGACCCCCGGGGGTCGAGCACACTAATCGCCCCCGGTTAGGGGGGTTGTGTGTGAGAGAGTGGCGGGCCCACCCCTCTCTCTCTCATCCGCCCCCCTACCATAATCGGATGTCAAAGCGGCCCTTCATGCTTGTTCGCGCACAGCGGGGGTTCTCACCGGGGCAGTGTGTGCGATGACCGGAGTGAGGGATCAGATATAACTACGAGAGAGATGTCAGAATATAGTGTGCTTCGAGCACCCCCACTCATGGCCATATCATCCTCAAAGCGGCACCGTGCACTTGCCTTTTACGAAAGGTCGAGGGGAGATCGAATGGCAGGGGAGGTTTTCAGGTTTTAAGGGAAACATGGCTGGGATGCGGGCGTGCCAGTCGATTTCTCGACAATCACCCATGGAACCGAAAGCTGAGGTGGAAGCTCCACAGGCTGGGGGTCAGTGATGACCAAGGCTCGGGTGGGGCAATTGGTGGCGACATGCCCTAGGTTATGGCACCTAAAGCTGTGAACTCCCAAGATAGGGGCTGGTTGGGAGGTGCTTGGAAGGACTCCCTTTCCTTTGTCATCTCTCCTATCAGTTGGCGGAGTGTATTCTAGCCTGGGCATGACAGCAGGTGCAGGTAAGGGGTTCCTTATGACAGGGGCAATAGGGATAACGGCCCGAAGTGGGGTAGCCGTAGGGACATAGGAAGTGGAGAGGCCAGCTCTCTCAGTGTAACGGACCATGGGGTTCCAAGGCTCAAGTTGGCGGTAGGTGAGAACCTGAGGTGGGACCACCCTTTGAAACTGCTCGACATCTCGAGCAACATGGTAGGCATGCTCGAGAGTGTTAACCTCTCGCAAAAAAAGTTCTCGTTGGATGCTCTCGTGTAGGCCAGCCCTAAATTAAGAAAGGGTAACTGAGGCATCTTCCATGACTTGACTCCAAAGGAAGAATTCATCAAATTTGACGATGTACTCGTCCACGGACTTTTCATCTTGGGTGAGTTTCTACCATTGGTCTAAAAGACGCTGATAGTAGGAGGGTGGCAGATACTTCTCCCTCAGTTTCTCCTTTATTTTCTCCCACGTGTTTATGGGCTCCTCTCGTCTCTTGGCTAGAAGATTCTCAATATTTTCATCTAGGCAAACCTCACCCTTGTGGTAGGGGTTATGCGGTGATGCCAATCAAAATATTGATCTATCCCGGTCTCCCACTCAAGATATTTGGCAGGAGCGAGGGACCCATCAAAACTGGGAGCGTCAATTTTGACGTTCCGTAGGATGATCTCCTCATCATCGTAGTCTCTCCCTAGAGCTGCTAAACCATCTTGCTCCCTGCCTCGGGGAGCTTGATCCCAACGGGTATGGTCTCTCTCCTCCCTATGGTTGACCACGGGGTCTTTACGACCATTCAATCTTCCTTCTTCTCTCCTCACATAGTCCTCTAAGGCTTGGATCCTCTCACCTAGCTCCGCTCGCAATTGGGCTATAGACTCTTCAATTTGAGCCGTAAGATGTTGCTCGAGTTGAGCTAACATGGCATTCACGCCCACTTGTGCTGCCTTAGTGTGGGTGGCTCAGAAACTCAAACATTATTTCCTAGCCCCCCCAGTTAGGTTAGTCTCTAGAATAGACCCGATCTGCTATCTCTTAGAAAAGCCTATCCTTTCTAGTAGGTTAGCTTGCTGGCAGAGCTTCCTCTCTCAGTTTGATATCACATTCATTTTTCAGAAGGCAGTCAAAGGATATGCCATTGCTGAGCATGTAGCCCATCTTCCTATCCCCACATAGATTATATTCAGGATGATTTCCCTGATGAGCATCTCTCGGTCATCACTCACCATCCCTTCCGGTCTCTGCACTTTGATGGTGCACTCAATTCTCAAGGCCGAGGGATAGGTGCTATTCTCCTCACTTCGAAAGGGATGACGATTCCTTTTGCTTACCGGCTTTAATTTCCTACTACCAACAACGTCTCCAAGTACGAGGCTCTCCTAGCCAGTTTAAAGCACACCTATCTCCTAGGTGCGTGCCACTTAAAGATTATAGGAGATTCTCAACTCATCCTGCGGCAGGTTCTGTCTACTTACCGCACTCGTGACCCGAAGCTTATGCCTTATCAAGATTTGGTCACGCTCCTAGCTAGGTAATTCCGCAAACTAGTCTATATCCATACTCCTTGATCTTAGAACATTCTTGCTGATGCACTGGCATCACTCGCTTCCTCTCTATCTTTTCCTCTCAGTGGGAGCACTGAGACCATCGTCGTTGAGAGACTAGATGCACCCTCTCTTCAGGATCCTTGGTATGTCAACCTTAGGAAAACTGTAGAGACGAGGGCTGAGAAGGAAGATCTGAAGGAAGTGTCTTTGACAGAATTAGAAGAGATCTTTGAGGAAGAAGAATTGCCATGGTACCACGAGATCGAACTATATTGCAGAGACGGATCATTCCCAGAAGGGGAGAATGCCGAGCAGCGCAAGGCTATAAGAAGAGCCGACTCTAAGTACACTATCATTACTGGAGAACAGTACAGGTGTGCTACCAATGAAATGCTCATGAGATGCTTAGATGATGATGAAGCTTAGAAGGTGGCTGAAGCAGCCCATTCTAGTGAGTGTGGAGGTCATGTCAATGGCCAGGCTTTAGCAAAGAAAATCCTTAGGCAGGGTTAACTCTCGTCACTCACTCTCTCTCTCCCATCTCACTCTCTCACTCTCCCTCTCTCTCTCCGTCGCCACTCTCTCTCTCCCCTTGGGGGTTCGGGCGAGACAACGTCGGTTGAAGGCGAGGAGCATGCCGTTGGACTCTTGGCGACGAGTGGAGCGTGTTGACGTCCACCTTGGCACGGTTCACGGCACGTGGAGGCGAGACGGGGCGTGGAGGCGCGGTGACCTACCTCCCTTGCATGCGGCTTAAATGGCCGTTTCGGCTCGAACGAGGTAGGGGGATGGAATCCTAAGCTCGCTAGGAGCCTTCCCTGTAGCATGCCCATTGTCATTAGGTCTTCTAAGCATGCCCATTGTCTATTTCTTCTTTTACGTGCATGAACATTATTCTTTATGTTTTAATCCACCATGAACATCGTTGCTGTGTTTTATTGCTGTAGAATGATGTTGTGGATGTATGTATCCGCAGGGGAACAGGTTCCGATGCGAATCCCATCAATTTCAATCGATCAAGAGGTGTTTCGATTTCAAATCGAACCCGTTCGCAACCCAGTCGGTGTGACGGCCACTCCAGTGACCGTCACACTTGTGACGCCCCTCATAGGGTGCGTTACATTACTGTGGCGGACCAATGAAGGTGCGTCACAGCCTATGTAATAGTCGGGCATTCGACCGTCACAGGCCCTTTGATTTGGTTTGACTTAGATAGGTGGTTGGCGTAACGGTCAATCATGCAACCGTCACAACCATATAGCGCGCCCCTATAGGCGCGTTACAGTCCTGTAAAATTGTGGATTTTTAATCATTCGGGTAAGCTTAACGGTCCTGAGGTGGCACATCACAGCTTTGTAGCACACCTACCTTAGACCGTCACGCTTAACGGACCTAAGGAGGGGCTTTACAGTATTGTAGCGCCACTACCTTAGACCGTCATAGACTGTGACAGGGTAGTGTTGATGCATTACATTCTCTGGCATTCTAAAAGTTATAATTTCATTTCCTAATGTATTCTATGCTGCATATCCATCATGTTTAAGTTATTTTATACTGTAATGGCTTACTTTTAGATCCCAGTAGAGTGCTTTCTCTTTCCTTGTGATAAAATCACTAGTCGTAGCCCAGCGACCCAGGTCTTACTGTTGAACTCGTAGAAATAAACATTTGAGATAGCAAGGTGCTTACTCAGGGATAGATTAAATGCAAGTGGAAATGCTGATAAATCTCAATCCACCAAAGATATACTCTTTTGATGTAGTAACCTTCCTCACGAAATTAAAACCTACAGATCGAGGAAGAAGAAGGAGAAATCTGAAGTTTCCCGCACCGTTTTCCTGAGATCTTCCCCGTGCAGATCCTGCAGGATGTCAAGGAAGTGATCCAACAGCAGTGCATCATACTCGATGAGTTTGTCATCCTCATAGACCTTTCCCGGCGCCAGAAGCCGGAGCTGCGCGTCTATGGACGCCATCTTCTCCAGGTTGTTTGGATTACGAGCCATCTCGCCCACTCCCGCAGCTTCCCCAACCCAGTCCTCTGCCTATGCACCTCTATATACACAGACAAGGATGATCACACACGGGGGAGGTCGTGGAGACGGAAGACCAAGGAACCCCCAGGAAAAGGGTCCCCAGGGAGACCCAAACGGATCACCCCGCGCACGGGAAGCCCACCCTTTTGTGAGCGGAAAGGTCGGGGAAGATGAACAAAGAGATGGCGCTAGAAACCAACAACACGGGCGGCCTCCTGCGGCCTCAGATTTTTCGCCTCCCCCAAAACCTTTACCTTTCCACCACTTTTCCTATGCCCTGCTCTGCTCCCGAGAGTGACCCGACGGTGGTGCTCCACGGGAGGCAGGGGAAGTACTCCCCGTGCGTCTTCGAACGCAGCGGGAAAGCAGCAGCGACGGAGGTGGGGATCGCCGACGGACGACGAAGAAGACGAAGATGAAGATTCACACTGGCCACAAAAGCTCCGCTGCCTTCTCCAGGCGGCACAGTGGGGCGTTCCGAGAAGGGAAGAGGAGAGATCCAAAAGGAGAGTCGATCGGGGACATCACTATCGTCGTCGCCGTCGTGAGATCAAGGAGAGGTGTGGGCCGGAGAGTGGGAGCTATGGAGTATGGAGAGGGGAGGAGAGAAACCCCAGCGGGAGGAGAGACGCCGATCGCTGCGGGAGTGGGGAATGCAGGATGCTCACGGATGCCCCCCAAATGAGGTGGTATTAACGGCGGCCCGAAAAGTTGATCCGAAATAAAGCCGTACCAAACAAGCGCTGCTGCCGAACTAATCTCGGCTCCCAAGCTACTCCTAACAGCAACAGAAGGGCGAACTCTAAACTAGTGAAGTCAGAAGTTGCCGATCTGTTGACGAGGCACCAAGCCTACAAGGCCAGACAATAAGTCTAGAAAAGACCTAGATAGACACCGACCCGAAATGACTAAAATGTCGTGCACACAATATAACACTGACCTCAGGCAAAGCCACACGGAGGCTGACCCAGAATGGTCACGACGCTCGAGAAACATGAGAATCATGCGGAAGTCACGTGTCACGTGACTGGAGTACCCCTCACTAGAAGAACAGCCAGCCGCATCCCCTGACGTCTTATGCTGCACCTACAAGTGGCTCGTCTACCTGTCATCAAAAAGCACAACCGAGACCAAGACACTGTTAGAACCAGAACAGTACTATAGTCGCAAGTAACTAGACAGGGTAACGCCCGTCGGCGTCAGTCCAAGCCCCTAACCATGTGTGCACACACTGGCTCATTGCTCTGAGCCAGACCTCTAGCTAGTTTTCTCCCCTAGTAGATGCTACTGCAAAGTAAGGGAGCCCACGGAAACTAGCTTATAAACCATGTATCAGGAACTACCTCGCCACCACTCCCAGGTGGGCCGACACGTCAACAAGAGTCGTCAGGGTACAACTAGTGGAGGTTCACGAGACACAGACTCTAAAACGTGAGCGCCGAAGTACAGATAGTCAACGAAGCCTGTCGCATGTACTATAAAGCACCATGGCAGCACAGGCAACTGCCAACAGACTCAGGACAAGGCAACTAGATCTGAAGCTACAACGATCCTTGAGTCTCACGACTCGGAGTCAAGATCATCGTACAAAGCGGAACAAACCGCCAATCGATCTAATCCTAAGCCATAAGAAATGACTCACCATAAGAAACAAGTCATGGAGACCTGAGGGAACACCGAGAACCCTCAGCACACCTGGATACCCAAAATGAGGTAAGATGATACCTCACGGCATCCAGAACCATGTCTCTAACTGGACAGAACCATCAAGACACACACAAGGTCACCTGTCAACCACTGGGTCACACCGGGTTGACCAGAACCAGACAATGACATTAAAAGCAGTTCGCAGACTTTCACCGATGCCACCATGAATTTCAAGAGGGTGACTCGATGATAGTGAGGACTGAGAGGCTCTCCCCTAGAGCATCTTCAAAATTGAGACCTCGTGGAACCAGTCCCTTTAAGGTCCTAAGGTGCATCGATACTAATGCTTATGAGTTGGACCTCCCCGAGGAGTATGGAGTTAGCCCCACTTTCAATGTGACAGACCTTATACCATACAAGGGCCCTGCGGATGTTGAGCCTACCTTTATCCTTGAGAGAGCACCCACCCCCGTGAGATTACCACCAGCTCGGAGAGCCTAGCGCGAGCAAATGGAGAGAATATTGGATGAACAGGTTATCACCACAAGGAGCAAGGCATATATGAGCGCTACCTCGTTAGGTGGAAGGATCAGCCTCCATCGAAAGACTATGCAAGCACATCAACAAGAATAATGAAATCAACAAAAGGCAAGCAGACTCTCATCAGTGTCACCGTGAATTTCAAGAGGGTGACTTGATGATTTTGAGGACATGACACTCTCCCCTAGAGCATCTTTAAAATTGAGACCTCGCGGAACCGGTCCCATTAAGGTCCTAAGGCACATTGATACTAATGCTTATGAGTTGGATCTCCCCGAGGAGTATGGAGTTAGCCCCACTTTCAATGTCGCAGACATTGTACCATATAAGGGCCCCGTGGTGGGAACTTGTGAGGATGTTGAGCCTACCTCTTCCCTTGAGAGAGCACCCACCCCTGTGAGGTCACCATCAGCCCGGAGAGTCTAGCACCAACAAATCAAGAGAATATTGGATGAATAGGTTACTGGCACAAGGAGCAAGGCATACCTCATTAGGTGGAAGGATTGGCCTCCTTCGGAATACTCGTTGGTGAGTCGGGAGGATATGCAGCAATCGTACCCTGACCTTTTGGAGCGGTACTGTAGCAGGATGGACCCCTACTCGATGGAGTCGAGTTTTTTGGGGCCCAGGGGATTTGATGGAGGCATCACCTACGACTCTCTCTGGCTCAGGTTGTCGCCTCATCCAGGAGATACGTGAGCTTGGGTGTCACTTTGGTTGAGCCCAATTATGCATTGTGTACTTTTTATTGGAGTTATGTCCTTATATTTTTCCTTTTATTTACCGACGGGAGGGGCCTCCAGTCACTATAGCACTGGAGGGACCCTCCCCCTCCGGTGGCACTCAACTGGAGGGGCACCCCCTCTGGTTCCTCCTCTAATGCCAAACAAAAAAAGGGAAGCAACAGCAAAAAAGAAAAAAACAAAAGAAGGGGGAGAAAAGGAGGGGCCTTCGATTGACAGGTAACCGGAGGAGCACCCCCTCCGGTTTCACCTGTTCATCTTCCAAAAGCACCCCATCCAGTCCACTCCCCAACTACTATAAAAAGCAGACAGTGGCCAGGGGAAAGAGGGAGACAGAGGAGCAGCAGAAGAGAGGACTTGGAGAACTTCTATGAGGCCCAAGTGAAGAAGAAGGCAAAAAGAAAGAGCTGCAGCAGGAGAAGGTGGCCTGAGGAAGAGAAGAGCAGCCACTACAGATAAAGGGAATCCCAAAAGCCAAGGGTCTGCCAAGTCTGCATCCACCAACAAAGGAAAAGGGTTTTTGGTCACTCTCTTTCGCAGTGGTGACCATAAGTAACATCTCACCCCCTAATGAGAGAGCAAAACTTCAGCCGAAGCTTGTTCTGTTCTCAAATCAGACAAAGGCTACCGTAAAGACCTTGCTCTTCTCTGACGAAAGCTACTAAAGTTAAATAAAGCAAGGCTGTTGTAACGTTGCTAAAGTTAAATAAAATAAGGCCGCCGTAAAGACCTTGTTCTATTCTGACAATGGCTGTAAAGTTTGTGGAATTCTTCGGCTCAACACTCACCGGTCTGGCCTTCAAATGGTATTCGAGCCTGCCACCTGGGTCCATTGCTGACTGGCCCGACATGCAGAAGAAGTTCAAAGAAAGATTCTACATCACCGAGCGGGAGGTCACTGTGGCAGAGCTCTACGCCACGAGACAGAGAAATGATGAGTCAGCACTCAACTTCATCAAAAGGTGGAGGAACCTCAGCATGAGGTGCAGGCACCCCCTGCACCAGGAGGATGCGGTACAGATTTACAATCAAAATTTGAAGAAGGAAATCCTCGAAAGAATGATCGGCGTTGAGGCCAAGACCTTTGATCGTCTGAACAACATGGTGGCCAAGATCGAGGTATTTCTCGCCCGATATTCTTCCACTACAGCAGCGCCAAGCCTCAGGAGCTAAATCTACCAATAGAATAAACCTCAGCTAACCAGGTGATAGGAAAAGAAGACCACTAGAAGGTAGAGATCAGATGCGTCACCAATGGCTTATACTACATCTCAAGCAACTCACGTGGCTAAAGTCTACAGGTGAGAGGCGTAACAGTACTAGAAACAAGAATTAGTCAGAGTAACACTTGTGAGTGTCAATCCAAGCCTCTGACCACGTGTGCACACACTGACTCATCACCCTGAGCTAGGCCTCTAGCTAGTTTTCCCCCCCAGTAGGATGCTATTGCAAAGCGAGGAGGCCCATGGAAACTAGCTTAAGAACCATAAACTGGGACTACCCCGCCACCTCTCCTCGGTGGGTCAACATTACAGGTTGTCGGGCAACGACTAGTGGCTCCATCGCAAGGAAAGAGAAAGCTACTCTATCAGGATATAAAATAATGCCACAGTTTATTAAATACTTTAAACATGACGATAATGCAGCAATTAAAGCATAATTTGAATGAAAAATGCATAAATTATGACTCTGCAGGGATAAGCAGTTGAATGCTGGCCGCACAACGGATCAGCAGTAGAAGGATCGCCACCTAACTCAATACCTTAGGCGATACACAGCTATGTTCTAGCCGCTCAAGAGATGCCCAGCTAAGGTGCACCCGTTCATTCTCACGGTTCCTACGGGATAAACGGCGAGGAATGCGCCGCTCTTGGTTTGCACGGCTTGGGAGTAGCCGCTCAACCATGACTACCATAAGGGTTTGAAAGGGATGCACGACGAAGGGTTGCCCGCTCAAGGGATGAGCGGTTAAGGGTCAGCCGCTCATAGGGGTATGAACGGACGGATTGGGCTGTTCTGGTGTCACCACCTTACTGTTCAAGGAAGATGCACGGTATGGAGTGTACCTCACATAGTCTTGGGCGGTCTATATGGAACCACTCATAGGGGATAGGCAGTCCAGTGTGAGCCGCTCAAGGATGAACGGTCACAAGGGTGCCGTAATACGATCGTGACGGCGGGTCAGGATTGGCCTGGGCCAAAACCTCCCCCGGAGGGTCCAAAATGCAGGGAAACGAAAATCTAACTAACCTGCCAAGCCAAACAAGCCATTCCACACCCATTCAGACCAATTTGACTAAGCAGCTGTCCGAGCGAACTAGGCTCTTCCCTTCTTGGTGAGGTTCTGTTGCTAAGCTCGGTGCTTCACATGTCGTTTGGTGGATCTCATCGTGAGGTTGGCCTTGGAAATTGCCATTTCAGTATCACGTTGTCCTGAGTCTACTCAAGTGTGGATAACTTAATTTGAGCCTGATCATCTCCTTATTGTATGGTTGTATGACTTTTGACCTAATTTTTATGTCGAGAGCTATTGCATACAGTATCATCATCGTGCCGTGTCCAACGGTCGATATGATGTGAGGCTCATTTGTCATTTACAGGACGTAATGGTAGACTAAGATTAGTGCTTTTCCTTGGGCTTTGTGCTGAAGCTAATACTCTCCTCTGTTGCACTTAGACTTTTTCTGCTTGGTTGCTTGCTAGATCAGTGCCCGAGGTGTATTACATTGCGATTTTTCAGGATTGCGATGACACCTCGTGTGTACTGAGATGCGAAGGCCGAGGAATCTTCTGATGTCTTGGTGCGTTATAGAGTGCGCAGCGGAAGTGTGTGGGCTGATGACCCACAGGCTGAGAATTCCTTTCGTGCAATTCTGTCTAGTCGAGAGAATTGCTCCTCCTCGATGTGACTCTGTCTTAGTTACATGTGCCTAGACGTTGTCGTGACCGTGCCATTGTCGGTCATTTCTCTAGTTTTAATGTTGACATTTGTGAGTGTTGGGGAAATCATCGACTTCCCTGCTGATAAAGTACCCTCTGCTCTACATTCACTCTAGTGGGTATTGTGCTCTTGAGGCATGTTCGTAGTCCTTGAGATGCGTTCCCTGAGATTGTGACGTCTCTTGTCATTTTGCGACTGATTTCAATTGTCATGGGTCTTTCCTTGGTAAACGGCCTGATGCATGACTCACCCTCTGTAGTCATGTGTTCAGCTGCTGCATGCCTTGATACGACCCTGCTTGCAGTGTGTTCCGTAGTTTTGTGCGCTGTATGGAGCTAGAATCCTGCAGGTGCTATTATCATTAGCAGTGTTTCCATAAGTGCTGCTTTCGGGACGATTCTACATTTATGTGTTGGACCATTGTCTTGTCAGTAGCTGGTTGTGCTCCTTTTTCTGGTGGAGTAGCTCCGCCAACATCGACCCATTCGGTGTGTGACTTGTGTGCTTGCTTGTGTAGGTCCAAGGTTGTTTCACATCAAGCACACGCTTGCCGTGGGAAGGCTACGACTAGTGGGGGCTCACAGAACGTGGACATAGAAAACCACGCATGCACTCATCTCGAGTAACGTAAAGAAACAAGTGGCTCGTGGCCACTAGACTCTGGACAGCCCACTAGACCTATTAAATTCAACGATTCTTGAGTCACACGACTCGGGTCAAGACCGTCGCATGTGACAGCACAGCACCATCAATCTGACCCAATCCCTAGGTCTGAAATCACGGTGACACACGAAAAATCCCCAGCCCCAGGCTGGTCAACTGAACTCACAGTCCAAGGCCATACACATGGCTCCCTCGAAACTTGAAACACACACGAGGTCACTCAGACCCCAAGACTCACGAGCACGCTAACTGAGGTAACGCAGTACCTCCGAACACCCCCAAACACAAACACATGTCTCATGGTGTCTGGGACATTCACGAGGCCGAAGGTCAACCACTAGATCACAATCGGGTCGATCGGAGACCAACACAACGTGAAACAAACACAGCGAACACGGATAATCGCCTGGCGGTCCTCTCTGGGACCGCTAGGGAGCTTGGCGGTCAATTTATGGCCCACCAAAACCTGCGTAGCGGTCTACCCTTGGACCACTAAGTTCCAAGAATGCACAAACCTCTAGCGGTCGCTTTATAGACCATTAGAAGAAGTGGCGATCCTTCGTCTGACCGCTAGATGAACTCTAGCAGTCAATCGTAGGGCCGCTACCTCACTGACCTCAATGACCAAGAACACAGTCAAGCGGTCTAAACCTGGACCGTCAAAGGGACAGTAGCGGTCTATCTTGAGACCGCGAAGGTCGAACCGACATAAAGGCACCGAAGCAGTCCACTAAAGGGCCGCCGGACGCCTTTGCGATCTCTGGAAGGATCGCCAAGTCATCCCGAGAATGAAACCGCGAATCACCCTAAAAATTTCATTCCACGCCCTATTCACGCCCACGTGAAGGAGAAAACATGGGGAAACTAGTCCCCTACCTCTCTAGTACCGAGAGGACCCATTTAAACCACAAAAATACGATCAAAACTCACCGGACGGAACCTAGATCCGAACCACTAAAGATCCGCTAAACTACGGGTGTTACACTGAGACACCGTACAGTAACCAAGAACACAGAATAAGGACTAGCTGGGGTCGTGCTCGTCAGCGCGGGTCCTCTGCCCCCAACTACGCATGCGCACACAGACCATCTGCTCTAGGTCGGGTCCTCTAGCTGATTTTTCCCCCAGCCGGACTCAGGCTGCAAGGGCAAGGGGCGCTACGATAACCAACCTGAAAATCATCTCACTCGGTTCACGCTCTCCACCACTACCAAGTGGGACCGCACACACGTGCGCAGGAAAGCTACGACTAGCGGGGGCTCACTAAACGTGAACACTGAAAATCACACACGCACCCATCATGAGTAACGCGAAGTAACAGGTGACCCGAGGCCCCCAGACTTTGGATGATCCACTAGACCTAATAACCCAATGGTCCTTGAGTCACGAGACTCGGGTCAAGACCGTCACACGTGACGACACAACGCCATCAATCTGGCCTAATCCCTAGGTGTGAAATCACGGTGACACGATCTCCAAGATAACTCACAAGTCGCCGAGTTGATCCCTCATCCAAGGGACACATGAAAAACCTCCAGCCCCAGACTGGTTAACCGTACTCACAGTCCGAGGCCACAAACATGGCCCACTTGGAAACCACTTTTCGGAGAAACCCACATCGTGCGGGGAAGACCCACCGCACTCGCACCGACTCATGACAACTCAATCTTGCAAAGCACGAAAGCCCGGAACACAAGGGCCTCCCTGGACCCCTAAGACCATAGGCACACAAATCGAGGCAACACGACACTTCCAGACACCCCCAAAACATGAGCATAGAACTCACGGTGTCCGGGACATCCACGAGGTCGAAGGTCAACCACTATGTCACAACCGGGTCGACCAGAGACCAACACGACACAAAACGGACACGGCGAGCATAAAAAATCACGTGGCGGTCCTCCTTGGACCATCACAGTGCCGAGCGACCCTCTCCAGACCACAAGGCCTGGCCTAGCAGTCCAGCCAGGACTGCAAGGCCCCAAAGACTCTCGAACCTCAAGCAGTCTCCTCTTGAACCACCAAGCAGGGTGGCGGTCCTTGGCCTGATTTTCCAAAGGCACGCCCTCATTCCGGAACATTTTAGCCATGAATGATATTTCTAATATGCACCAGTTGTACAGCAGGGCCCTGTTTATCCAGACCCAATTTAAGGACTCCCCTATCCATTCCTTGTTCGAGGCCCAAAAGCCCAAACCCGTCAGGAAATCCCAGGGACCAGTTACTAAAGGAGTCCAAACCAACGAGCAGGTGCAGGCTGTCAACCAGTCCGCTCCACCACGCTTCCAGCAACCTCCCCGCAACCCCCAGTTCACCACTCCGCCAACTACTGGACCATCATTTCCTACTCCCCAGTCGCCACAACAGCCACCACCACCACAATAGTCGCAACAGCCATCACAGTACCACAATGTCCCCCCACCAAATAGTTATGCACCTACTCGACTGAGTCCCAAGAGAGCCCATTACCCTCCACTTCCTGAAACTCTCCCAGATATTTTCTCGGCTCTTATGAACACTGGTGATCTTCAGCTTCCTCCGGAACGCCCAAATTGGAATTCGACCGCCGACCAGTCCAGGTATTGCATATACCATCGACAACCCGGGCACACTATTAAGAGGTGCTACCAGTTCTGTGATCTTATTTATGATTTGCATGGAGGGCAGAGAATTAATTGGGCATAGATGCACAAGTTGATTGAAGACATCAAAGAAAGAAGAAGACAGGCATCTCGACTGCAGCAGCTGGCATCGCAGCAGTAGCCACAGCAAGTACAACCCCAGCAGTAGCAGTAGCCTGCACCAGAACTAGGGATTCATCAGAATCCTATGCCGAACCACCCGCCCGCTCCGCAACAATAGCCGTCGGCACCAGCTCAGGTGAATATTGTTCACCGCCCAGCTCCCAACGCTAGGCGGTCCTATGATGATGAGACTCTAACTCATCTTTTGGCCCTCCACCATACATACACTAACTCCTCTTCACCTTTTACCCCTGCCATCATTCGGCCCACCATTTTGGCCTCTGCTCCACCCACCATTCCCTCCAGATCCCCCATTGTATCCATCGCATTACCAACCATTTCGCCACTCCTTGCACCTTCACCCATTGCACCCTCCATTATCACCCCTTTACCTAACCCTTCACCTGTCATCCTCCCACCAGGGCCTGTGTAATACCACATGTTCCAAAATATAAAGAATATACATGCATATGGAAAAGTCAGCAAAGGAGATAATTACCTGTGGTCTCTATCGGTTTCACAGGCTTCAAGATTATTTGCTTCGGCTTCAATCGGAGGACATGGGCCGCTGCCTTGGCAATCTCAAAAATGGCAATGGGAGTCACTGCCATCTCCAGACCTGAAATATACTCCAGCGAGCCCGCACAGCCCACGACGTTGATCATGTGGGCCCTCCACTCTGCAAATGTGCTGCCCCCGAGTGCTCCCTCAGGTATCGACTGGAATAACTGAGACTTCCTCCTCACCCCGCAAGACGCCTGCAAGTCCTCCCACTAAGAATAGGCCTTTGAAGGGCCTGGAGCTGCCCCCGAGGCATAGGAAGGAGGAGCTGTAGATGCTGATGTCGGCGTACTCTTCAAGAGCTTCAAAGCCCCATTATACTGGCTCCTGTCGATAGGAACCGTCAATCCTTTTTCTCGCCACCGCTCCTCAATGTCACTGACGACCTGGGCGGCCCCTAAAAAATGGGATATGAGAAAGGCTTAGTCCACAAACAAAGGAGGCATATCCTCCTTCCTCAGGCACTGCTCCTCAGCGGCTCGAATGGCATCGCGGTGCTCTCGAAAAATATTGCTGGCTTTGAACCACTAACGTGCATAATGCATGTCAAACTGGCCTCTGCGCTCCTGCTCTAAAATAGGGTACCCTGTTTCACCTCGCAGCAGAGAAAGTCCTACCACGCTACCGCTACCAAATGCACGTCCCTGTGCCTATACAGTCAAAGAGCTAGAGGGAACTCTGCACTCAAAGGGACCCAAAGCTCCTGGTGAACCGATGTGGGTAATAGAGCTCGAGTATAGCTGTGCTGGAGCGCCGATAGACTAGCACGCTAGGGCGGATGCACATAACCAACTCCACCAACCCGTGGGGGGAGGGTAAAGCATGTGAAGACACTCTGTTGACAACGGTGCCTCCCTCTTGCCCAACATAGGGGCAGTAAAGGTAGGAGAAGTAGTCAAGGGCCAGACCCTCACCTCTCCTCAACGAGAAGAAAGACAAGGTCCGTCGAGCCCCTGCAAGCTGAATTACGGCATCCGGTGACAACTATCCTCTTGCTAACCCCACATGCTCGCCTTCGCAACCCCCCTAGCACCCTAAACCCTTCCCCCATGCATTGGCCTTCTCCCTGTTCACCCTCTCTAACCTGCGGCCGATCCCCTGTTTGGAATAGGGGCACCGCAGGTGTCCCCATCCCCCCTCCTCTGCACTCCCTCTCATTCTCTTCATCCTTACCCGCTCCACTCCACGTACATGGCCAAGGCGGTGGCACCCCTTGCCTCACCCCATGATGACCGCATCTGCCCACATCCATAGCACCGCCATGCAGAGCTAGTCGCCACCACTAGCAACGCTATCTGCAGCCACCGTTGTCGTCTTTTTTGCCCATGCATATGAGCTCACCACCAAGCGCTCCGGTAGCACCATGCAGACCCTAATCTTCCCTCCGACAGTGACTGCCCCACCGTTGGAGCACACATCGGCCGCCGTCATCGTGGGACCGTTCTACCACAGCCACCAAACCAGCAGTCCTGTCGCGGCTCACCCGGCCTCCCTGACATCCATCACCCCAGGCCGTCTCCATCAACAGGAAGGAGTCCCACCCTCTCGCGGCCCCCCAACTTGCAGCCTCACCGTGAAGTCAACTCTCCCCTAGATGCTGCCAGCACTGGCAACAGTCACTCCTGCCATGGACATTGCTGCAGCACCGTTACGTCCAGAGCCTCGTTCGCTACCGACGAGCAGTCCGCCACAGCCCCATGAGCCAACGTCCGAGCACAGTTGCTGGCCATGCACGACATCCGAGCTTGGCATCCCTCACCTCCAAGCACCAAAGGAATCATCGGCAGAGCATTCGCGATCAGCCCAGCGCCTGCACCACCACTGGCCACATGCAACGGTCCCGATCACCCTTTGCATGTGCACACCGCCACACTTGTCCCGCCACCTGTAAAACTTCATGGAACCCAACCCCGGCCCAATACTCCCACCTGTGAACCATGCCCCCATCGCCATACACCCCCGCCATGTTGGAGAACACCATCCCAAACCCCCCCTTGTCATGCACCCATACCCCGATCAGAGAACCCAAACCCCCCACCACCGCCCCATCCAGCTAATACCACCACACCAAGAGTCCCCATTTCCACAGCCCACAGCCTGTTACCCAGCACCCAAAAATATCTAATTCTTTTTAGATTTTAAAAATAAGACTATCTACAGCAACCAAGCATGGGTTCAAACTCTTGGCCAAGGGGTCCTCATCCCGCCCCATCTCATTAAAGATTTCCCTTAAGCAGGGCGTGCATTTGAGAGTGGCTCACCATAACCAACTGTTTCTAAAGAATGGTGCCCCTACTCAGACCATACCCGGGATACAACCCAGCCTAAGATGGAGAAACAAAAGAAAATGGAGATAAACTTTATGCAGGATGGGAGACATCAGGACTCGAGTTTCTTCCAGGGCACCACCCCTCAAAGAGAGAGTCTGTTACGCCAGGACTTTGTGTCTTTAATTTCTTAGGACCCTTAGGCACGCGTACGATCGGGCTCATGACGTCCCACGGGGCTTTGCCACTCTTGCCATACCTTTGATTTTCACAATTGTGCATTGATTGACATATTTTTGACTTTCACTCATTTGAACAGCCCTTATTGGCTAGATATTACATTAACGCTCACTTTTTGAGGGTCAAGACTGCCCCTATTTGAGACTTCTCCCGTATTGGGGAGCACCTAGGTTGGTCATCTCATCCATCCATCTCTTGCCCCTGCACTCGGCCGAGCAGAGAAAAGAAAAGGCCTTTGTACATACCCAGAAGTATGGCCAAAGCAGCAATGGTGTGCCTTAAAGGAGATCGGCTATGGCTCGTCATGAAGTGTGTGAAAAACCCATGCTCAAAAGGACACCCTCAAGAATCGGGGAAAGAACTAGAGTGCTGTAGAAGCGAACTCATTTTGACTAAGCAAACTAAGTTAGACCTAAACCACTCAACTATGTTGAGGAACCAGTATTTTAACCATGTGCAGGAATAATAGAAATAGCAACGATAGCATGTTCTTGCACAAAATAAAATATACCTTTGCAAACTCATGCATGGAAACTAGTGTCCTGAAGTGAACTTGATCATTGAGCTTTGAGTAGCATGAGCTTTGTAATCCTTACTTGACAGAAGCGAGAAAGAAAGGATAGCAAAGGCTTTGAAAGACTTCATGACACGGAGTAGTTGCTCCAGCGGTGCATAGCGCGCGGCCGTGTCGATGCGGCGCTTGAGGTCGTCCTTGTCCTCGAGCTGGCCGATGCAGTCAAATACCTCATTTTCTATGCCTTGATTTCTTTCTATCTTTACAGATACATTTTGTTGCCAATGCTGGCTTGACCTAAAATGCATGAATGTTGACATTATCAAATGTAGGTCAAACTCATTAATGAATCATAGTCAGACATCATCAAAACCGTAGAATTAAGCATGTTACATACATGCCCAACACCCTAGAGGGTACTATCAAACCATGCGAGGTGGTACCTCTACCGCCCTGCATTCCTCTTTCAGTCTTCACACTCCACCGTCGCTTTATGGGGGTAGCAAAGAAACTGCTGACATGAAAGCTGTGCTCGCATGCTCTTCAATAGCACTCCTCACCGTCCCTCAACCATTGTTTGACAATACCGAGGCCGATTTAGAGCTCAAACAATTGGGCCTCTAAGGCCCTCTTCTCTTCTCTCTCAACCAATCTCTCAGATCTCTCTTTCTCTCTATCTCTTTCTCTCTTTGCTCGCTCTCTTTCTCGGTCTTCCCTCTCTAGCTGAAGGGTGATACTCAGCTCCATGGCGTCCCGAGAAAGGTCATCGTCTGAACAGCACCACAATTCCTCCTCTAGCTCTGCTATAGTGGCCTCCCCTTGTGCAACGCAAGCGAGCATCTCTTGCATCTCTTCTATCTGCCATATCTGTCATTTTAGGAAAGTGGTGAGATGTGAACAAAGAAAATTCAATGGTGAAACCCTCACCTGTGCAGAAAGCATCACCTCTGCCTCCGTGACACGCTGCATGGCACGAGCAAGTTGCTCGTGAAGCAAATTGATTTCTGAGGAAGGGATCCATAAACTAGAGGAGGCACCATCTTCCCCTACTGCTGATTAAGTTGTGTCAAGCTGAGCAAGTTGTAACACATATGAGGTGACATCAATGGCTTAACACCAGGAATCTAGGGTCATAATTAGAAGCATGCATTACATACACACTCACCGAGGTATTCAAAGCTACACGGGTGTCACCCAACTACTGCTCCTTGTCTACCAAGCGAGCTCGTAAGTTCACTATCATGCTATCACGGGCATCCTGCAGCCATGGCACACGAGTTAACATTCAAAAAAAAAGAGGAAGAAAACAAAATAAAATAAAATAAAAAACAAAAGAAGACTACTTATTAAGCCAGTAATGAAGTCCACTTCGGGGTATTACATTGTGACATGAAATTTACTCAACATAGCACAATTATGGCTTGTCTACAACCTAGTGGTCAGTCGCATGGGCACTATTCTTCTCGACCACGAGCGGCTTAAAACTTGGAAAATGGTCATGCGCTGACCGCAAGAGGGATTGGCAGTCTATCGCCAGACCGCCCGATGGTAGAAGCGGCCACCACAAGACCGCCTCACCACAGGGGTAAGAGAAGGGACGAATGGTCACCTCCTGGCTGTTTCACCCTAAAACAGTCACTCTGGGACCGCAAATGGAAACGAGGTGGTCACTCCATGACCGCTTAATCGTGAGGAAACTCACAATGGTCAAGACTCGCCCTCGGGGTTCCGGCCGACCCCATGAGGAAAATGGTCGATCACTTGGCCGCCGCTGGAGGTGGCAGTCAATCGCACGACCATAAAACCTACCGACACTCGTTGGTCGGCTAGCGGTCATCAAGTGGGCCGTTTTACCTAGAAACGATTCATGGTAGGACCATTTTCATTCTAGAAAATCGAGAACGGTAAAAATGATGAAATTCGCCATTCCACGCCCCATTCGTGCCCACGTGAAGGGAGAAACAAGGGGAAACTAGTCCCCTGCCTCTCTAGCACTGAGAGGTCCTATTTACACCCTCAAAACGTGATTAAAATGCTAGATCCGGCTCACTCCCCATGATCCAACATTTTTATCCCGGCGTGAAAATAAACCCACTCAGCTTGCCTCGGGCTACCATATCCACGAAAATGCAAGTACACGAGCTGGGGATCCATCTCCCTGCCTCCACCAAAGATTTCACACACTATGGATGCCGATCCATGAAGAAAATGCCTCGAAACCCTCGCCGGTTCACGAACGCGCACTTGAGCTCCATCGCGCCTTCGTCCCTCGATCCTCGACTCATCTACGCCATCCTCCTCGCTCGCGTCGCCCCGCCTCGCCCCTGTCTCGCCCCATCAGCCACCGGAGAAGAGAGGGTGAGCAGAGAGATCATGAGAGGGGAGGGAGAGTGGCGTGAGGGAGAGAAAGAGAGAGGGTGAGGGGGGTTTATAAAAAAATAATAAAAACATTAATTTTTGTAAAAAAAGATACAAATATAAAAATAAAATGTACAGGCTCGGAGTCGATTCCCATCAGCAGTTTATCAAATGGCCGCTAAAGTCTACAAATGGTCGGAGCTAGACCGCTAGCCTGAACCGACTAAAAACCATTGACTAAAGTCAAATGATGCTTAGCGGTCGACTATAGGGCTGCTAAAGCTAGCTTCACGGTCTATCGAAGGGCCGCTTAGCCAAACTGACTAATCACATATGTCTAGCGGTACAACAATGGACCGCTTGACAGAGCTTAACGGTCCTACAATGGACTGCGAGCCAAGAGAAATGGCCTATCGCAAGACCGCGAAGACCTGAAGCGACATAACATCAAACGATCACCTCTGGACCGCTTAAGGACACAAACAGTCTCTGGAAGGACCGCTATGGCGTTACAGTGGGAAAAATAGAGGATCGGTCGAAACCCGGTCTTTCCACGTCCCGTTCGCCCTAAAACGAAGGGGAAACAATCCTAACGATGAAATTAACCTTGCACAGACTGAAAGGGATCAAATAGATGCATAAACGACAAGAAACAAACAATTCCACCGAATCGACCCAACACGAGTCACATGGGTTTCCGTGCTCATACCTGTCCCAAATTACAACCAATCACAACGAAACTAGTGGCAATGGAGTGCTAACATGGCAGGGGTTCTAATGGTACCAATCTAGCAAGAAACCATCACCGAGAAAGGCGAACCCATCTCATACCCCCCGAAGCATGATTTCACCTAAACGAAGCAAAACCTGCTCATAATCGCACTGTTCGGATCCAAATCGTGAGGGAATGCAGAAGAGAAGCAGGTGATCCATCTCCCTACCTCCACCAAAATTCTCGCGTGTCGAAGCGACTAAACCACGTCGAAATCATCACGATGACCAAACCACGTCGGCTTTGAATCCACCGAGGGATTGTGCCAACGCCACGCTCCATCCTTCACACTAGCACACTCCACGATCACTCCATGATGTTCCTGCCTCGCCCATCTTGCCATGGCCATATGCCCCACGGAGAGAGGAGTAGAGAGGAGAGAGAACGAGAGGGAGAGAGTGAACGTGAGGGAAGAGAGAGGAGAGAAGGCTAAAAAAGAAAAGGAAATTAGGAATAGTCAAGTCCACTTTCTACCCTGTCGGTCCTAGATCTATGAACTTGCAACTTATAAAATCACCAGCGGCCGGCACAGAGGGTTCATAATTCCTTGATCAGCCGGGGATCGAAGCTCTTCGAGAGAGCTTTCCAACGCCACTGACCTCGCATTGATCTGACATCGGGGCTGATCGCAGCGTCCATTTTTACCGGGTCGCGCACAGCAAAATAGCAGTTCCAGCTCGTGGATGGCAACTGACGACCACCCCCGAGGCAGCCGACTCTCCTTCCACTCGCCGAACCAGTGCTCCTCCGTCCCTGGGACTGCCCCTCCAGGAGCCACCATTGCAGCAATACCACTCCCCGTCTGCTCAGCCCGCCGACCAGCATGTGGGCCCCACAATTACCGGTGCACACTACCACCGAAGCGGTCCAAATTGCTGCCCGTCAACCCGAACCCGCTACTCCCGGACCCACATTGTAGCCCTTTACCTCCCTGCGTGGAGTGGGCAAGAAATTTTATTTCTGTAATGTATTTGACAATTGTCTAACCAGGAGTACGAGTTTTCGGCCGGGGTTGTCTTCCCCACGCCCGGAGCGTGGAGGTACACTCGGCACCCCCTCGTAGTCATAGTTGCTTGCTTTCCTAGTATCGTTCTTACTGCCGCTGCATGTGCCTAGTTAGGATCCTAGCTCATCGATCAAAGTAATCACCGCTGCGAGAGAGAGAGCGAGATCGTTCTGTGACTCGTTCCGAGCACGAGAGTGAGTAGGCCACCCTTGACTCACTGTCGGTTTCTCAACCGTGCAAGTTCGACGCTTCCCTTGTTAAGGGACAGACACGAGCTTGTCTAGAGTCCAATGTTTGCATTTCAAATTGGAGTCGAGTCCATCGTCTCGTTCCGCATCAAATTGGCATCAGAGCTAGTTGAGTCTAGGGTAGTCCTCGCATTAGTCTTTGCATAAACCAAAACAACAAAAAAAAGGGGTATCAAATCATTGTCTAAGTCGAGTCTAGGATCATCATTATTTTCAAAATAAAAAAATAGTGTTTAAAATTACATTGCATCTCAATATTCTATTATATCAAAAGACGTAACTCGGAAGGTTCGGTTACGTCGATCCGGAAGGTAGCCCCTCGTGATGAAAGTGATGGTGCATTAGTGAAAAACGTGGAAGGAGTGACGAAACAAGCATGCAATGAACAAAGGGACTATGAGACACTTAAACTAAAGCCCAAAATAAAGACTACTCCCTTAATCAGTGGCTTGAAAGGATGTAGAAAGTCTCCCTCCAAGGCTGTAGGTCGCTCTAGAGTTCGACAGGGCTTCGCCGTCGACCTTAGATCTCCCCCTGTTCAAGCTGGGACTAGGGGTTCTATTTATAGACCCCAAAGTCCAGCTCGAAATTAGGGTTTTTCATTAGATATTAGGCCAAGACAATAAAAGAAAATCCGTAGATAATATCTCCATCTCCTACCAGGATCAAACAGCACCCCATTTGGTGGAGAAGCTGCGGAGAAAATGGTGGAGGAAGGTGGAGGTTTAACCACTGACAGAGAGAGAAAACTCAATAATTCCATAATTATCGGGCATGTACGCAGTCGCGCGATAGGCCGCCCATCACAGTACGCGGCCTAATTCCAGACCATCCAGTGCTGTCGATGGAAAATAAATAAATCACTAAATTATCCAGTTATCCATCGAACTGACTGGCCATCACGGCCCTAGACTCTCTTGGATAGAACAGTTTACCGCTAGACCACTCAATGAGTAGCACGGTCCAACAGAGGCCATGTAGAACCTATCGGTGATAAATCATTAAAAACAAGATAATCAGCTAATTATCTAGAAAATTAACCGGCTTAGGACTCTGGGTGAAGAACGGTCTAATGTCACACCGTTCAATTAGCTTAAACGGCTATACATGGACCGTGCAAAGGCTTGCCGGTGGAAATTCAAAATAAACATCCAATAAATCGTTAAATGGTTCCAAATAGATCGCCTAGTAATTGAACGGCCAGTCGATAGACCACGTACAGCCTGGGCATTTGAAATTAATAAACAAGCCTATTTTCCTAAAAATCCAAGCGACATCAAGGCCCATTAAGCCCTGAATTTAAGCAGACTTAGCCAGGGAGGGAGGCACTCATAAAATGAGCCCAAAGACGTGCTTAGAAATAGCCCAATGAGTAATGGATGACTCAAGGCATCAACAAATGATGATAAGAGGAGTGACTCATCTCATCGGCAAAAAATAGGTGTCAACACTTGGAAGCCACCCTTCGTATTTTAGAGGTGAGTGTATGTCCGTCTCCTGAAGAGGAGAGGATTATTACTCGCTCTTGGTAGCTGGGAAGTCACAAGTGGTATTTTTGAAAAAAAATGTACGTCCATCTTCTGAAGAGGAGAAAATTATTACTCCCTATTAGAAGCTCGGAACTCTCCCTTCATATTTTAGAAGCGAGTGTACGTCCGTCTCTTGAAGAGGAGAGAATTATTGCTCCCTCTTGGAAGCTTGGAAGCCACCCTTTATATTTTGGAGGTGAGCGTATTTTTGTCTCCTGAAGAGGAGCGAATTATTACTCCCTCTTGGAATCTCGGAAGCCACCAATGGTATTTTTGAGGTGTGCGTACGTCCATCTCTTGAAGAGGAGAGGATTATTGCTTCCTCTCAGAAGCTCGAAAGCCACCAGCATCCCTATGAGTAATGGAGATAGGATGAAATGATGCAAGATGATACCCCACTTCACTTGTTATTGAATGAGAGCTTTGAGATTTGTAGAATTCTCGATCCCCAAGGGGAGACAACTTTTGTGCTCCGAGCACTTCAGGGGGGTGCCGATAGTGAACACCCGAAGAGGCATTCGTTAATAATCATAAAATGCGTTGCTCTAGCTCTTATTTGCCAGGCCTCTGAGTGATCATTATGCAAGCGTTGGTGAAGAAGCCAAACAAGGATGGGGTCCATCCAAGACGGTTCATAGTTGATGGCATTCACTTGAGGCCCAGGCTCTCGCACTTGCTTCTCTCTCGTCAGGGGCAACAATCACGATGGCTTAGTGGCGAGTTAGTGATGCACTTTAGACCTCGATCTCTCTCTTTCTCGAGGGAACTACCTAGTCGCTTACGATCGGTTTGGCTAGCCCCAGACGCTCGACCTAACATTGCGTTATTTTCCTTGTAGCTGGCATGCTTTCGAGCTAGGGCAAGGAGCTCCCCCAACATCGTGGGGGACTCCACTCTGAGCGTCCTTTAGAGGAGGGTGTCTCGGGTGCCTTGCATTAGCACTGTTGTGGTGATGCTGATGTCTAGTCGAGGGATGTGGAGGGCCTCCTTATGGAATCTGACAATGAAGTCCCACAAGGGTACTTCATGGGCCTACCTGATGGCGAGGTAGCTCACCATCGATCTGATCTTCTATTTTCAGCCGATGAGGTTCTCCTTCAATATTTTTTTCAAATGTTGGAAGGAGGTTATGGTCTCGGCGGGCAGTGCCTTGAACCAGGTCCATGCATTCTCGCGAATGGTGGTGACGAATGCCAAACACTTCATAGCGTCTGAGGCCCTGTGGAATACCAAGTTGGACTCAAACCTATGCATGTGGTCTGTGAGGTCGAATGTACCATCCTATAGAGTAAACATCGATAGTTGGAACTTCAGGGCAATCGATGCCTCCATGATCTCCTGCTAGAAGTGAGTGTGGAAGTCGGAGTCATCATCGATTAGCCCCTTAGTCCGTACTGCCTAGAGGATATCATCTAGGTAGCAAACCTTACCCTCAAGCTTACGCTCAACCTCCTCGTAGCGTCATAAGCACTGCGCCATCTCTAGGTTGGAGTGCAATGGGTTGGCGAGACGCTGTGACAGTTAGTTGCAATGGGCGTCGAGAATGTGCGATGGAGACGTATGAATGATCATACACTCGATGGGACTCCGCCATGGTGGGCGTGCCTCCATTCTGGGAGAGCCCCTTAGGGGCGCTATCCTTCTCCGCTTGTCGATTGAGGAGGCCTTGGCATACCTCCGTCAGTGCCTAGTTCTAGTGGGGCATCTCTGCTAGTTCATTCACGGTAGGTCGAGTGGAGTCATGTTGTGGGGTGGATGAATGGAAGAGGATGCTTCTTGGGAATCTTGTTGGGAAGCCTGGGTGCCAAGACGGTTACTAGTGTTATGATAGTTCCCTTTGGGTGCCATGACTTTCTGCTCGATTCCCACAGATGGTGCCAAAAAGTGTAGAGGCAAGAAAGTGTTCCCTAGACCCTGTACCATACATTTCAGATGTATTTGTTGGGGAAGAGTAGTCGGCCACCCAATGAAACCTGCAATCATTAGACAATAATGTAAGAAGGAGCCTTGGGAGTGACCCCAGGGATAACCCTTCGATTCTAGGTCAGAACCATCCAAGGGAGTAAATTGAGAACTGGCAGTTTGAGCTCTCCCATGGAGCTCATTTTAAATTGATCAAGCCTACCCCCACCTTTGTGAGTAATACCCTCGGAGAGCCTCCACATATCAGCTCGAGAGATCGACGTGTGCACATGAAGGTAATACTAGGCGTGCAAGGTATCATCGCTGGCAAGAGGGTGCCCTGCGTTTCAAGCAACTCGCAAGTCAAATAGACACAACATGCGAGAGGCGTAGAAAGTACCAGAATAAGAACCAGTCAGAGTAACACTCGTTAGTGTCAGTACAATCCTCTGACCATGTGTACACACACCGACCTTTGCCTAGGGTCAGGCCTCTAGCTAGTTCCCCCCCTAAGGATGCTACGGTAACCGTAGGGGCCCACGGTAGCTAGCCTAAAAATCGTTAGACGGGAACTACCCCTCCACCTCTCCCAGGTGGGTCGACACTAAGGTCGCTGGGCTACGACTAGTGGCTCCATCACAAGGAAAGAGAAAGTAACTCCACTGGGACTGAAAGATGCATTTTTATTCATAAAATAACTTAAACTAGGCGGAGAATGCATTAGAATAACAATTTATTACTCTTGGGATAGCAGAGAGTATAACAGATCAGAGCTGCCCCGTTGTAGTGCATAATAGATCAGTCTTGGCCCGTCACATGGCATAACGGATCAGGTGGGGTGCGCTATGTTAACATGGCATACCTCCCTTGGTCCGTCATTCTCATCCCCTACATATCCCGACTTGGCGGCCATGGCGGGTTAGGGTAGGTGCGTTATGTGAACATGGCACACCTCCACTGGTCCGCTATGACTAGGCGAACGATTTTTCTGAAGTTTAACTACTCAGAAACCATGGCGGTCTACTAGGGGTACGTTAAGGTCACCCGAACGTAGAAAATCCACAGGAAACCCATGACCATAACAGTCATGGAGGGGTGCGTTATACTACCGACCTATCTAACATGAACATGAACATAATGGTCCTGGGGTGGTCTGCCATACATGCATAACGCGCCAGGGGTGGCGCGTTAAACCCATAACGGTCAATGGCGTGACTGCCATCCGATCTGGGCGACGAACGGGTGATGCGCACAACCTATCGTTGATAATGCCGTGCCACACAAATTTCAAAATTTATAATACTGCACTCACTCACTTAACTGATTTTGTAATACAAGTCCAAGAAAGAACTTGTGTATCGAATTTTTCAGAGTTAAAGAAGAAAATTTTAGAGGAAGCTCACAGATCAAGGTACACTATTCATCCTTGATCTACCAAAATGTACTAAGATTTAAAGCGGACCTTTTGATGGGCCAACATGAAAAAGGAAGTAGCGGACTTTGTGTCATGCTATCTCACGTGCCAATAAGTCAAGGAAGAACACCAAAAGCCTACTGGTAAGCTACATCCTCTAGACATTCCCTAGTGGAAGTGGGAGGATATCGGTATGGTGTTCATAATGGGTCTGTCTAAATCTAAAGGAGGACATGACGGAATATGGGTCATCATTGATCGATTGACCAAGTTAGTCCACTTCTTGTCAATAAAAAGTCACTGGTCACTCGATATGCTCGCTGCCTTATGTGTCATGGAAGTTGTCAGACTGCATGGAGTTCCTGTTTCAATCGTGTCTGACAGAGACTTGCGCTTCACTTTACACTTCTGGAAGGGTCTACAACATTCATTGGGAACCAAACTCAACTTTAGTACAACCTTTCATGCTCAAACGGATGGTCAGACCAAAAGAACAAATCAAATGGTAGAAGACATGCTTAGGGCTTGTATCATTGATTTTGGTGGGACTTGGCATGATCACTTACCCCTAGTCAATTTTGCTTATGACAACAGTTACCAGGCAAGTATTCAGATGTCACCTTTGGAAGCATTATACGGAAGGAGTTGTCGATCTCCCTTATGCTAGGATGAAGTTGGCGAGAAGCAACTGCTAGGCCCAGACATGATGAGAGACACCATAGAAAAGATCCAACTCATTAGAGAAAGACTTCAAATGGCTCAGTCTAGGCAAAAGGCTTATGCTGATACTAGGAGAGATCTTGAATTCTAGGTGGGAGATCACGTCTTTCTTAAGGTTTCCCCTGGATGAGACCTTAGAAGATTTGGTGTTAAGGGTAAGCATACACCAAGATATATCGGTCCCTTCAAGGTACTAGAAAGAGTTAGCGAGGTTGCCTACCACATCGCCTTGCCTCCTCAATTGTCTGAGGTCCATAACGTGTTCCACATATCGATGTTGAAAAAGTATGTGCACGATCTATCACATGTGATAGACCATGGTAACCTTGGCCGGCTTGTTGCTGAGTCTGGTGTTGCATATTGCTGGCTGGGTCGGGCTTGCCGGTGGCAGCCTGATCGACGAGGATGTATTGCGTACGCTTGCGCCCTGGGTCATGCGCCTGGGTATAGTTGGCTTGCCCGCGCTCGCGCTTGGTGCTTTGGCGGGTTGGCACGAAGGCTCGCGCGATGTGATGCGCATCGTGCTGGCCACCTGCCCGCGCTGGATGCGGGTGGCGCGTGTGGCTTTGCTGCTTTACGGCTTTGGTTTCTTCGTGCTGCTCGGCCTGATATGGCACAAGGAAGCCGCACCGAATCTCATGCATGCAACCCTGTTCGGCTCCAGCCTCGGCCTGGCGTATTTCGGTACTTGTGTCGCCGTTCTGTATTCGATGTGGCGCACGCCGCAGATACTGTCGCCGCGCCGTTGCACCAAGGGCCATGCCGTGCGCGGCGGCGAGGAAGTCTGCCCCGACTGCGGGTCGCGAGTTGAACCGCGATCCTGAGCCGCGCTCCTGAGCCGCAGCCTGAGCCACGGGCGCGAAAATCTGTGTACCATACCTGACCGGCATCCGAACCGGCTGGAGGAAATTCCTGCATGATCATCTGCTACGTCGGCACGCGCGCCCAATTGATCAAGATGGCGCCGGTGATACTCGAAATCGAGCGGCAAAGGCTGCCTCTGGCGCTCATCATGACGGGCCAGCATCGCGAAACCATGGCGCAGCTGATGGCCGACTTCGGGCTGACCAGCACGCCTGTCTATCTGTACGAAGGGCGCGAGATTACCGGCATTGTGCAGATGGCGCTGTGGTTCGTGCGCTGCTGTTGGACGGTGCTGCGCAACCGCGCCAGGTTCATGCCGCGCTCGAAGACCGGACCAAACGTTGTGCTGGTCCATGGCGATACCTTCTCGACCCTGTTGGGTGCCGTGCTCGGGCGTTTACTAGGGGTTGATGTGGCGCATGTCGAAGCCGGGCTGCGTTCCTACCACGTGTTTCATCCCTTCCCTGAAGAATTGACGCGCCTGATCGTGTTTCGGTTGTCGCGCCTGTCGTTCTGTCCCGGCGACTGGGCGTTCGGCAACATGAAGCCGTACCGCACGCAAGCCATCAATACCGGCGGCAATACGCCCCCCTAGGGGGTTTAGGCAGACTGGAGAGAGGGAGAGGGTGGGGCGGTCGTCACCTCTATAAAAACTCCTTTTTTGTATTTTTTTTCCTAATGTGACTAAGAAGAAAAGGATAAGGCCTCTAGGAGGATACGTGGATGCTTGTGCGAGGACCGAGACACTTGTGCGTGCTAACTGAGGGTTGACCCATGTGCTTTGTCATGGGCGTTCTTCACGGCTCCTTCCACGGATGGGTACGGTGAATGAATCCTTGCGCGGACCTTGCATTACGAGACTGGAAATTTGTATGAACTGGGATCGGAGAGGGCCTTAGGGCCTCTGGGCTAGGAGGAACGCACGGCCCCTATAGGGGTTCACCCTCCTAGGGGAGTGACCGTGCCATGGGGTGAACTGCCCCCGAGTGTGTCGCAACCACGAGGGGTGGCCCTCAGGGCTCTTCTCTTAATGTCTAGGGGTGTCCTTTGAAGGACGGGGTGCTTGGAAATGCTAGAATTAGCCCATGGGGGCTTGTTGTTGTTGTGTCATAGCTGTCGTTCGCAAGGTGTTCGGGTAAATGCTCGACACACCCCGGGTCATCGAACGGCCTGGATAACTGGCTGAGGGGCCTAGGAATGGGCCTTAGGCTAGGGATTTAGGTTGGTAGTAGCTGAGGGGAGGCACTTGGTGCACGTGGGCTCGGCCTCGAGACGTGTGCCACATTGCACGACTAGTTGATAGGGTAGCCTCGGGTTGGCCCGACAGCTAAAGATAAGTGGCTCATCGCCACATGTCTGAGGGTCAGGGGTGGCCCCGACGTGCTGGAGGGTCATTATAGGACCTGGCTGGTGTGCTGGAGGCGCGGGTTGACCCGCGGTTTGTTGTAAAATGGCTAGAATGTATACGCCCACAAGGTGTTTGGGGAAATGCCTGACACACGTGCGTGAGCCATATACACATGTCGTGGGCCTCCAAAGCCTGTGGTTGACTAAATTTGGTCTTCCTTTGACCTTGGAAGCTTAAAAGGAGGCATCTTTGGGTAAGCCCCAGCCTCGTTGCTAGGTGCCAAGTGGCGTGTCTTGTAGTCGGAGCACCCCCGGGTTAGCCCGGGTGGCCGTGTAAAGCGCGGGCAAAGCCCGCAAGTAAGCTCCTCAACCCTTCAACTTCCTCTATAAAAACCCCTTAGAAGCTCAAGGGGTAGAGGATCGGAAGAAGATTCAAGCATTAAGGCTCCAAGCACCAAGGCTTCAGCAAGGAGAATTGTGTGTGGGTGACTTGTTCGTCGGCTACGCACGCCGAGGGTATGTCATTTGTACTTACCTCGCACGACATTTGACCATGACACGCAAGTCTATCCCCACCACTTGTGAAGCGCTATGACAAGGGTGAATGCCCCCTCACGCCAGGATTCCCCCTCACGTGCCTATCGACCGTGACTACGCACACGTCATGACGCCATATCTCTCACAGTTGCGAGGCCGTGTCCAGCCGCTCCACTCGAGCAGCGATCGGCCCTCGCCCCGTCACCAGCCCGTGCTTTCTTCGGTCACCCAGTTATAGCCCCCCTTCTTGGCGAACTAGGCATGGTCTACGCCATGGGATGGGCCCTTTGTAAAACACGCGGACATCCGCTTTGTCATGTCTTGACTCGGGGGCCGATCATTGTGTCGGAATTATCCTGCGGCTTGGGCTAGTTATACTTCAGCCACCATGGCCCACTTGTAAAGCCCATGCGGCCCTCATAAATTATATTGCCACTTGAACAAATGCGCTGGCATCCACATTCGGCCCCGGGTTCCCCTCGCGCCGCCTGACGTGAACCTCCAGCACCTCCGACCTCAACCAACGCCGCCCGGCCTAGCGTGAACCCATAGTTGTGAAGTGCTCCCTGCTCCCCATCAATGACTTCAGATAGATACGGTTCTCTCTTCAGCATGGAATGAAGGTGTTCGGATTCAATCCGATGTAAATAAACACCGACTACTTGCGGTCGATGGGGAAATATGTCCAGTACATGACTCCTCATAGTCACCTACGCACTCGCACTTATGGAACCGCCCTTCCCTCCACGTGTCTCTCACCTCCCGAGTCCACGTACCACATCCTAGTGGTGCCTCCCTTGTCAGCTTTCGGTTCCATGGGTGATTGTCGAGAAATCGACTGGCACACCCGCACCCCAGCCATGTTTTCCAAAAAACTAAGAAACCTCCCGTGCCACTCAGTCTCCCCTCAGCTTTCCATAAAAGGCGAGTGCACGGTGCCGCCTTGAGAAAGGCTCCCGCCATGTTGCAGGTGTAAACCCTCTTGTTCTTATTCCCCTTCGCCATCCTCCTGGACAGCCTATCTAAGAATACCAGCCTATCAAAGACCGATCGATAGGGTGACTTTTCCTCCCGTTGAGGGGACTGACGCGGTTACTCTGAACGATTCTTCGACTCTACACTGGGCATGGGTCGAGTCTCTTCACTTCCTTGAAAGGCAGAGGCCACTGCCCCCAGTAGTCTTTGATGACCCATAGGGGTGCTCCCCAGGCTTCGGGGGCAATTCCTCATGGCTTGCTCGATCCCTTTCCACTCTTGGTAAGGGAGAGCAGCCGGTGATCGCGCGCAAGTAACGGCAGTAGGGGTGTAGACTACTGGCTCTAGGCGGGCAGCCTGGTGTAGGCGCCAGTGGTGGTAGCGACAGGCATCTTTCAGTGGGGCCAGTGCAGCAACTGCTAGCTAGTAAATTGGAGTCGTCATCTCGACCCTTTCATCTCTTTGGGCCCTCCTCGAGTGGGTGTAGCTAGGCCCCGCTTGGGCAGGTGTGGTGGTCTGGACTTTCCGAGGGACCCAGACTTGTTTCAGCTTGACCGGCTTGTAAGCCGGCATATTTTTTGGTGCCGCGACCGAGACGGCTGGCATCACCTTTTCTTTCATCTTCTCCAGCCCCTGGAAGGAGTTGCGGACTGGAATGGTCGGGACAACGCGGTCTGAGATTATTTGAGACTTCTGCCCATTGAGGTAGACTCGGATGCTCTCGACAGTCATGGACTTGCCGGAACTAAAAATTCGGTGCCCCGTAGTAGCGCCAGTGTTGTTCCTTTGGAGCCTCCTCTGTTGAGATGCCGACCTCTGTCAAGATGGACTAGCAGCCCAATGCACGTGGTGCACGTTGCAGCTTAGCATCTCAACTGAGGCACCATTGTTGTTCCTGGCCGGGGCTCGGCCAACGATAGCTTTAACGGCTCCCTAGAGGGGAGCGTCGGTCTCAGGCTTGTCAGACATTTCCACGTCCAATATGTTGATAAAGGCCACCCCAAGGAAGTTGGGGAAGCTGACCACAGGAGGGAAGCTCCCAAAGTTGAGGGGGATGGCGACATATCCTCCCTCTACATGGCTCCTGACGGTCTGGGAAATATGTATACACATACAAATAATATATATATATATAGATATGGGGAGATATATATATATAATATTCAACTATAAATATATATATACATGATGAAAGGAGAGAAGTAACAAAATATATGAAATAAAATGTTGGAGAGAGAAAGAGAGAGAGATTTTTATATTTTTTTAATTTGAAGGAAAAGAAAGTAGAACAAAATAGAATAGAATGAGAACTAAAAATATAAATACATATATCTATACATAAAAGAGAGAGAGATATGGTACGAGAGAAAGATAGAGATGCAGAGAGGGAAGAGAGAGAGAGAGACGGTGGGGGAGAGAGATGGAGGGAGAAAGAGAGAGAGAGAGAGATATCGAAGGGAAGAGGAAGAGAGAGAAAGAGAGAGAGCAGGCGCGGGAGGGAGAGAAACTGAGAGAAGGGAGGGGGTATGCGCGCAGAGAGGCAGTGAAGGGCAAGGGGAGGAGGCAGGTGGTGGCGGCCTCGATGGCAACGACGACGAGATGGCCGGCGACGGCGGGGTGTGTGTGTGCCGGCGGCGGCGGGCTCACGGAGGGTGCACTGGAGGGGTTCGCGACGTGAGAAGGGAAGATTGGCAGTGTGGGGAGGAGCTGGACATTGACTTGGTGAGGGACGGCAGCGGCGGGCTTACGGAGGGGTGCAAGGGTGCTGACAGGCAGGTGGCAGTGGGGGTCGCAGCGCAGTGGCGATGGCATGGACGGTGGTGACCGGCGGGAGGGTAGCGACGAGGTGGCCGGCAACTGTGTGGAGGTGAGGGCGGTCGAAGGTTTACTGTGAGGGCGAGGGCGGCGTCCGCGGTAGGGTGTTGAGAGGGGGAGAGAAGTGGTCGCCACGAGAGAGATAGGGTGGTGGTTCAGAGGGTGGTCACAACGGTGAGGAGATTAACAGTGTGGAGGGGGAGGTCTCACGGCGAGGTTGGTGGCTAGAGGAGATGGTGAGAAGGAGAGGACGTGGTGGCTCGCGGTGGGGGTTTACTGTGGGGAAGAGAGAGAACTAGAGGCGGCCGGCGAGAGTGGAGGGGTTGCTGCGGTGGTTGTGGAGGCTAGAGAGGAGGGTGCGGTTGCAGTGGAGGAGGGTGGCGATCGCCGGAGGATGCAGTTGCAATTGATCAATACAAAATTACCCTCACGCAGGAGGGGGGGAGCAGGGGGACGGGAGTTGGGCCTGCGGCCCTATGTCTATCCTGCTGGACAGAGCCAACTTGTCCTGAACGGTACGCAGCACACAGTGATCAGAAGGGGATGCCGTCAGTGCTCAGACAAAGCCTGGGAAGTGCAGATGCACTCCTGAAAATTTGGCGCTGTTCTGAAGTCCCAGGAAGGCGGGGTAGGTCGCGGACGATGTCCTGCGTGAATCTGCCTTGCAGGACAGACCTGCGCATTCTGCTCGTAACGGCCGGCGCGCTCTCCACAAAACTCAGATCGAAGCGAGACCTGTGGGGGTGCGTGGCTGACAGGACATTATACGTACCCTCAAAATATGAGATCCATCCGATCACCAAGTGAGGCGTGGTCAACTTGGTGGTGAGGCTCTGGATTCTGGACGAGCACTCATATGCAGTCAGGTTGCGTAGGGTGGCACGAGCAGCACCGAATGCAGAACATGACGAAACCACTAGGGATGGTTCCAGGACGTCGTGAGGTACAACTCCACAGAAGAAAGCTTGGCCTGAAAACTGGCAGGGAAGGCGTGACACGATCTGCGAGTTGATTGCAAAGCCTGGGCATACCGGGTCGCACTAGCTTTGTGCAGTTGATGGAGAACGAGCACCACGAACTGTGCCGATGTCGGAATGGGACGAGACCACCTCTGGAACGTCGAGGGATCAGAGAAGAACAAACTCTCAGAAGAGAGTCCAGGCTGAATCATGCTGTAGAAGTCGGGGCGGCCTCTGCCAAATGGACCTCAGGTTCTGACTTGAATCTGGTGCAGACGCACGAAAATGGGCGACGCGATCAGTGTCGAGGTCGGAACGGGGCGGGACCACTTCTGGAGCGACGATGACTCGAAGAAGAACAACTCCACATAAGAGGTTGCGGGCCGATTCACGCCGTATGGAGTCAAGATGGAGTCTGCAAGCCGGGCCTCAAGATCTGTCCTGGGTCTGCAGGTAGAAGAATAGCGATTTCTTGCTAGCCGATGGCGTGGATGACGATGAGGGCTCACAATGGCTCCTTGGACGAGCCTGGAGGGTGGGGGGTGCGTGGGATGCAGTGGGGAAGGGGCTGGACCGGGTTTGTTCAGTCCACCACATTGGTGCTGAGCCAACCCTGACCCTGTAAAAAAGAAGAGTGCCATAGCGACTGCAGGAATGGGTGACCCTCCGCCGCCGCCCCTTCCTCCAGAAGACAAGGCGAGACTTGAAGAAGCCGATGCACCAGTATCACACTGGGGGCCACCATCTCGATCCAGTATCCAGTCTCCCCAGCTCAAGCAAGGGGGGGCAACCCCAAGGAGGAGCATCGGTCCTCCCTCAGATGAACATGGGTCACTAGGAATGGGACCCGACCCATTTGGGGGTCACGAGTCAAGAGATCCCTCCACTCACTAGAATGGCACCAAGCCCAAAATCCAGCAGAGCAGTTGTCGGCTCAAGATCTTACTATCCAGTGAAGCATCTGTCAAGGTGGACTTCAATCCTTGACGAACTAGGGACACCAGTTCACCCTCAGGAGCATCTCATGAAGGGAAAGGGGTAATGCGAATTATCAATAACACCGTGAAGGTATTTGCATGTTACCCCCACCAACATCGACTAGTAACTCGGGAAATCACCCTGCTCACGCTAATCAACGGTTTGGGATGAATCCCGCCGACACCTACCCGATAGCTCAAAAGTAAGTCCACCGACATCGGCCAACAATTCGGTGGAATCCCCGTCGACGCCAGCTGGCGACACTAGCAAAAGTTCCATCAGGTTCGTATCGGTGGTTGCTAGCAAACCCTGGCGGGAGGTCTATCCCTTTCGTATTTATCATGTCCCAAGGGGTAGCAATGCCCGGGCGGACACTCAGTTCAAACCCAGCTTCGGCCATCATGCTCATTAAGGTCGAGCCACCCAGACCCCAGTCAAAGCCCTAGTCATCTACAGCAAAGACCAGGCAGTCTTTGGATTCACCCTAAAGCTCCTAGCTACTCAGTTGAGGGTCAATCCACAGTCACTTCTACAGCAGCAACAAGTCGCCAATGGCGCAACCTGCAGGTCACGCCCCCTGGCAGCAATTGTTGAGTAGTGGATGGCGGATCTAGAGGGGAGGGGTGAATAGATCTGTCCCTCTTTTGCAATGCAGCCCTCTTTAAAGCTAGATAAAAATAATTACAGCGGAATACAACTAGCTTAACGAAATACGTTGACGTCCTCCAGTCAATCTTATATTTCTCTACCAGTCGATAGACCTTCTGGTTGCTGAAGTGGCTGCCATTGTCTGAGATAATTTGGTCGGGGGTGCCGAACCAGAATATGATGTTACGGCGGACAAATCTGGCGACAATCTCCCTGGTGACCTCCCTTAAGGCGACAGCCTCTGCCCAGCGAGAGAAATAGTCAGTTGCCGCCAGGATGTACTTGCAACCCATGAATGAGGCGGGCAATGGGCCCACGACATCTGTTTTCCATTGGGCAAAGGGCCAGCTAGGCACCTGTTGACACTCAAAATATGATGACTGGCGATCGAGCTATAAAGGCAAATGACACGGCTTATGGGAGCATGGAAGCCGAACAAAAGTAGACCGCTGAAGCCTCTCAAGTTACCAGAGCTTCGAGCCACTTGGAATGAACGCCAAGAGCCTCGCCTCAGGAGAACCGACATGACTCCACTACCAGCCGGCAGTGCGACCAAGCCTACCCAATGATCCAGTGTCGACTTTGTCACGTCGCTACCCTACATCACCGTCCGACCAAGGACGGTGATTTACCCGGCAGTTTCTCGCCCCAATGAAGATTCTCCTGAGAAAAAAAGGAGCGCCATCGGCCCTCCACAACGGGAAGCTGGAGGCCCCAGCTGCAGAAGGACCCGAACACCCAACATGGGTTCAGCTTCTTGAGAAGGTGGGTCCATCAGAGGCCAAATGATCGCCGGTCTGGGCAGAATATCATCCCGCATGGGAGCTCTGAGCACGAGTCGAACCGAGCCAGAAGCACAAGTCATAGTGCTGAAGGTCGTGTCAGTAGAGGACCAGTGTGCTCAAACCAAACACACACGGAGCCCAGACCAAGGACGCACGGCAACCTGAGAGCTTCGTCAACACCTTGCCGAGGCCTTTTAGGAGCCGTGGCATGAAGAATCATGAATAGTGACTTTCAGAATCATTCTCGGACCCATCGACTGACGTTCGGTGACTGAATGAAGCAGAAATGGTGCCACAACCCATTGGCTGCCCTTGAAACGGTGCCCTACTCTTCGGCACGCAAAAGCCCAATAGGGGGACTATCCCCGGTGCGCCCTTTATGGCGCCGGGGAACTGTCTTCTATGTTCGAAGTTTCATTGGTTTGGCTGGTTATTATAGGTGGTTTATCAAGGATTTCTTCAAAAATCGTCGCTCCTTTAACAAGACTCACTAGGAAGGAAAATCCATTCGAGTGGATGAGGGAATGTGAAGAAAATTTCTTAGCTCTTAAGGAGCATATCCCCACGGCACCTATATTGGCATTACCCATGGAAGGGGGTGGATTTGAAGTTTATACCGACACATCTGGCATTGATCTGGTTTGTGTACTTATGCAGAATGGCAAGGTGATCTGTTATGCTTCCAGACAATTAAAGCAACACAAGGAGAATTACCCTGATCATGATTTGGAACTGACTGTTGTTAGATTTACCTTGAAGATTTGGCGTCACTATCTTTATGGAGAGAAATTCATGGTCTCTTCAGACCACAAGAGCTTGAAGTATCTATTCTCTCAGAAGGAGCTAAATATGAGGCAAAGGCGATAGTTGGAGTATCTTAAAGACTTTGATTTTACTATTCAATATCATCTTGGCAAGACGAATGCTGTTGCTGATGCACTCAGTAGGAAATCGATAGGAAAATTATTAAGTCTCATGAAAGGTATGACCAACCTTATTTCTAAATTAGCTCAGTTGAATTTAGATATAAATATGGAAAAGAGAGAGGATTACTTTATAGCCAATATCCAGACTCAACCCACCTTGATAGAAGATCTAGTCAAGCTGCAAGATAATGACCCTATGTTATTGAAGATCAAGGCCAATATGGAGCAATGACTGAATTTCTCTATTGCAAATGATGGAAAGTTACTATTCAGGGGACGAGTTTGTATACCGGATCATGTTGATACTAAGAAGTTGATCCTAGAAGAAGCTCATAAATCTAAGTATGCCATTCACCCTAGTGCTACCAAGATGTATCAAGACCTCAAAAGGAATTATTGGTGGCCCAATATGAAGAGAGAAGTAGCGGACTATGTGTCACGTTGCCTAACCTGTCAACAAATTAAGGCAGAACATCAAAGGCCTACTGGAAAATTACATCCCTTGGAAATTTTAGAATGTAAATGGGACAGTACAGGGATGGATTTTATCATGGGACTGCCTAAGTCAAGAGGTGGACATGATGGAATATGGGTGATCATAGATCGTTTAACCAAATCGGGTCATTTTCTACTTATCAAAAGTCGATGGTCTGTGGATATCTTAGCTGCCTTGTACATGAAGGAGATTGTGACGTTACATGCTATCCCTATCACTATTATTTCATATCGAGACCTTCGATTTACTACACAATTCTGGAAGGATTTACATCATTCTTTGGGGACCCGATTGAATTTTAGCACAGTTTTTCATCCACAAACTAATGGACAAACTGAAAGGACCAATTAGGTGGTGGAAGATATTGTTGGCCTCGGGATAGGCGAGCAGACAAGAAGGGAGGGTTGAATTGTCCCCCAATCGCGATGACCAATTTTAAAACTAACTTGTAGAATTAAAGAGATTGAGAAAAATGAATGATATAAGAATGAAATAGATTCCCTCAATCTAACCGTGCCCACAGGATCAAGACAAAAATTAAAGCGAGCTAGCACACACCACAATGCACATGGATTTTTAAGGTGGTTCAGGACCACGACGGGCTCCCTACGTCCACCACTCACTGAGTCGGTGAGACTTCACTCGGGGATAAATCCCCAAAATAGAGGCGACGCTCCAAACACACACGTGATGATGCCCCCACACACACACAGAAGGAGACGCGGTCTCCAACACGATCCTACCACGGATCAAGACACACACACACAAACTGCAACAACCGCGGCACCTATAACCACAACCGTATGCAGACAGTTCTCCACACATGGAGTCAAAGTTCAGAAATAAAGGATATGTTCAATACATGCTCATAAACCAAGTGTAAATGACAGGAATAGATGTAAAAGGAGTGAAGAAATAGATCCCCGTGTGTAGAAAGGGCTGTAGATGATCTTCTTTGATTCCCGGTTCAGAGCGAGGTCGGATGACGGCGATTCAAGAGTCCTCTTGTTCCTCTCGTCAATCCGTTCTTCTTTCTCTTCTTCCACAATCTCCAGAAATACCTTGATGGAGATGAAATCCTCCTTCCAAGAGCTCCTCCTTCTTTCCCCCCTTTTCTTCACCTACAAGATAGAACAAGTTAGCTTAATAGGGTTATCTCTTACAAATTTGGAGATCTCATTCATATATATAGAGGAGTGACCAAAAGATTCAAATACCCCTTCTAAAATGTGTTAAAAATACCCTTAAATGACTAATAAATATTTGGGGGTATTTTGGTAAAGTTTGGAAGCGAAAAGAATGAGTTTAGACACATTTCGCAAGACCCGACCGGAAGGGGTCCACCCTCGAGACACCAGAGGCAGACAGCAGCAAAACAAGGCCAAAACGCCTGGCAGTGGGTCAACCCCAAGGGTCGACCCCTGTAGGTAGACACCCAAATCTGGTTTCTGTCCAAGCCAGTTCCTCTAAGACCCTATGGGTCGACCCCTGCCAGTAGGGGTTAGAAAAACCTGTAAACCACCATTAATTAATGGGAAAATAAATGAATAAATATTACCATAATCTCATAATGATCAATCATGAATTTCACCTTTAGTATGAATTTAACTTCTATCCTCATCCAACCAACACATATTTGACAAATACAAAGTCATGGAAGATTTAATATACAATTGGCATTCTTGAATCTTCCATATGCTCAATATCAAGAAACTTCAAGTGAGAGATATTCATTTCCACGTGGGTGAGCACTTTCACTAAACATTTTAAGCCTTTCAAAAACATGAATGATCACATAGAATTAATCACTCACACAATTAAATAAGCATCATTTGCTCTTCACAAGGTAGCTAACAACATTGACCATGACCCAAATCATGTGCATCCAAATCAAGGACTTCAACTTCATGAAACATCATAATTAGCCCCGTTTAAGCATCAAAATCATATCCAAAAATCAAGATCTAATTACCATGCATTCAACAAAGTATTAGGACCATTCAAATCATATTCCAACAAGTTTTATGTGAATAGATTAAGCACATTAAAAAGCCCAAAAATCTCATTTGAAAAATACATGAACCACTATCAATGCATTAAGATCTCATGGAAGATGTGCATGAAAATCACCCAGAACTTTACCTAAAGGTGAAATCACTTAGTCATGCATGTGAGCAATACATGTGAAGATCAAACACCCCATTTTCACCAAGTGAACAATTTTTTGCATAAAGGATCATTCATTAAAGCCCAATCATGGTTTCTTCATAAAAATCATATACATGCAAATCATTCACACATGAAAACTATGACAAGGTCAGTGCAATGTTTTCTTTAGCACATAAAGGGTCGGTGCAATTCAATGCTTAGCCACGATTAAGGACCGTGCAATCCTCTCTTAGACGCAACGAAGTCGGTGCGTGCTTTCATTTGTCCATATGAACTCGGTGTAATCTTTTGCATTGTGCATACGAAGTCTGTGCAAGTCTTCATGTAGTTCAGCATACAAGTCTTCTTTTGGGCAAGCAAAAAGGTCTGTGCATGCTAGTGTTAATGGTCACAAGGTCCATGCATCTATTGAAGATCATAGTCAGTGCTCGTTACAATATCGGCAAAGGTAAGGATGGTGCTAGTTTTGACAAAGGCATATACACGGTTGGTGCATGTTTCAAGCCTTAGCATATATTAGGTCCGAGCTCATTTCAAGTCTTGCATTTGCACAGACTCATGTTTGCGCATGTGTCTGTCTCATGCATGCATTAGTCGGTGTAAGTCTTGTGCTATGCCAAATCAGGTCCGTGGATGTAGAAGGTCCGTGCAGAGTTTATTTCATATACAAGTCTGAGCACATGTCTTCCAAGGTCCGTACATGGTTTGGATTGAACACTTAAGTCTGCGCATATTTCTATCCTCTGCCATCTGAGGTCAGTGCACATTTCTTATTATGCATACCTATGGTCTGTGCATTGTCAGTGCCATGCATATATAGGTCTGTGTAAGTTTTCATACATAGTTTGTGCACATTTGCTCACGTATATTTATCAAGTCCAAGCATACTAGTATAAAGTCGGTGCAAGTCTGCATCTTGCACAGTTGAGGTCTGTGGAAACTTGCATTTTGCAAAGACAAGACGGTGCACATTTGAATGGCTCACGTAAAAGGTCTGTGCATACTTTGTCTTTACATATACATAGTTAGTGCATATCTTATGAAATGCATGCAAGGGTCTGTGCATTGTCTGCTTCATACATATATGGGTTTGTGCATACCTTCATACTTGCGTAATAAAGTCAGGGCATACTTGTATCTTGCATATTTCAAGGTCCGTGCACATTTACTAGGACTAGTATGTGCACGTTGTCATTTGATGCAACTAAGTCTGTGCACATGTTATAACCTGCCCAATTAATCTGTGCACAATTGAAATAATAAAAATTATCCACGTTTTCGTTACTTCCCCCTATACAACATTCATGAAGATCCCATCACCCATATCCATCACCAACCCCTCAGTCAATCCGCGTTCTCAGGAAAATCCAAGTTCTACCCAGTCACATCTAGATCTGGGAACCAGCAGTTTCTAAAATCAGCCACGGCCAGCACAGAGAGTTCTTAATTCCGTCTCCACCCTGGGGTTGAAGCTCTCTGAGAGAGCATTCCAACGGTACCAGCCAAGCGTCGATCTGATGTTGGGGCTGATCGCAGTAGCAGTTCTCGCCCGGTCGCGCGCTGTAGATCAGCAGATCCAGCTCGTGGACAGTAACCAACGACCATCCTTGGGTCGGCCACCTCGCCTTCCACACGGCGAACCAGCAAGTCACCTTCCCTGGGAACGCCCCTCCAGGAGCCATCGTCACAGCAATATCACTCCCATTCCACTCGGCCCACCGACCAGCACGTGGGCCCCATAGTTGCCGGCGCACGCCATCCCCGGAGAGGTCCAAAATTACTGCCCATCAACCCGAACCCGCTACTCCCAGGCCCACATTATAGCCCTTTACCTCCCTGCGTAGAGTGGACAAGAGATTTTATTTCTGTAATTTATTTGGTAATTGTCTTACCGGGAGTACGAGGTGTCGGCTGGGAAGTCATCCCCACGCCCGGAGCGTGGAGGTACACTCGCCACCCCCTCGTAGTCATAGTTGCTTTCTTAGTATAAGTTATTACTGTCGCTGCATGTGCTTAGTTAACTCCTAGCTCATCAAAATCAATCACCGCTATAAGTTGTGAGTGCGAGACCTATCCCATGACCCAACCCGGGCACGAGAGTGAGTAGACCACCCTTGACTCGCTACCGATTTCTCAACCGTGTAGGTCCGAACGCTTCCCTCGTTAAGAACGAACTCGAGCTTGCTAGAGTCCAAGGCTTGCACATCCAACTTGGCATCGAGTCCGCATCTTGTCCTGCATCAAATTGGTATTAGAGTTAGTCGAGTCTAGGGTAGTCCTCACATTAGTCTTTGCATAAACCAAAATCACAAAAAGGGTATCAAATCATGGTCTAAGTCGAGTCTAGGATCATCATTATTTAGAAAACAAAAAAAAGTGTTTTGAGCAAAAGATGCACGGGGTTGGTCTAGCTAACATGCATGGACTAGCTCCAATGTGCTCGGACCTTCTAAGGACATGCACTGTCTTTAATACAGTGTATGCTCCGACTCTAACATGCAATGAGCTAAAAGTGCACAGACGTTATTATGTGCTCGGACTTACTGGTGTGTGCTCGGACCTTAAAAGGACATACACTATCTCTGCTACAATGTATGCTCCGACTTTGATAAACGGCGAGCAAAACATGCACGAGTGTAAATGTGTGCTCAGACTTGCAGAGAAAGACATAATGCATATGCTCAGACTTGCAGAGAAAGACATAATGCATATGCTCAGACATGCACTGCTTTTGTTACAATGTATGCTCGGACATACACTGACTTGGCTACAGTGCATACACCGACTTTAATACAAAACGAGCAAGGTGATGCACGAACTTGATAGTAGGCAGAGCATGCAAGGATTTTATTTGAGGAATATGCACGGGATATGATATGTGCACAGACTTGATTTCCAAGTCGTGGGCTTTGTGAAGCAGAGCAAAATGTGCACGGATGCATGTTTCAAATTAACATGCACGGATGCATGTTTCAAAGAAACATGCATGGACACAAGTTCCTACCAAGAGGAAACGTGCACGAACATTGCTATTCTGCTGCAAGGAAAAGATGCACAGACTTTGTTATCAAGATGAAAACAAGCACAAACTCTTCTACAATACATGCAAAGATGAGATATGCATGGACTTAATAGAACATGCAAGGACCTTAGAGAAAGTGCACGAACTTTAACAAAAGTTGCACAAAGGAAAAACATGCACGGGGTTTGACATGCACGGACTTTGTGAAGACATGCAAGGACTTAATTTCCAAAAAAAACATGCACGGGGTTTGACATGCATGGACTTTGTGAAGACGTGCAAGGACTTAATGAAGACGTGCAAGGACTTGGTTTCAATACAAAAATATGCACGGACTTTGTGAAGACGTGTAAGGACTTGGTTTCAATACAAAAACATGCACGGACTTAAGGCTGCTCGGACTTGATAAAGACGTGCAAGGACTTGGTTTCAATATGAAAACATGCAAGGACTTAAGGCTGCTCAGACTTGATAAAGACATGCGAAAATGAAGGGTTGTATGGGGAAGGGGAAAGGTTGCTTGGGAGGAAGGAGACCTGAGATTCTTTTTCTTTCTTCTCGCCGGGGGGCGATTTCATCGGCTTCAGCATCAAAGCCATCTTGATATCCATTGTCGTCGACCGATGATGTCATCTTTCTTTCTTCTTCTTTTTCTTCAACCGCCATTGGTGGGCAGTGGTCTTCTTCAGCCACGGTCGCTTGCAGTAGCCGTTGCTGGCCAGCGAGGGCTTGCCTAGACCCCTGAAGAAGCTTCTGGCCATGTTGGTCATCTCCTCTTGCCCCCATCCCTGATGTAGGACTGGGGATAGTTGTCAACCTCCCACGGGAGGGATGTAAGCAAGTCAGGCTCATCTGGTGAATTACTGGAATCTTCGCCCCATTGTGGGGATGTTGGCTTGTCGGGCGCAGGCCCCGAAGCTTCCACGACGTGGAGGGTCCACAATCATCTCCTCCTTCCTTGGGGCCACGCCCCTTTGCTTCTTCTCTTCTGCTCCGTTGCGTGCAAGGCGGCGATGGACTGGTACATCCTGACGGGCAGGTTGGATCTTTTTAGCGACCCAAACTTGCTTGAATGTCCTTGGCCTAGGGGCCAACTTCTTTTGGCCATGATGGCCAGCTTCTTTCTTCTTGGCTTTCCTCCCAGAGAGAGCCTGGTAGGAATTGTAGACAGGTACGGAGGGGATGACCCGATCCGGGACCACCTGAGTGTCACGTCCATCCAGGAAGACCCAGACTCCACCGATCAACATAGACTTGCCAGACATAGAGAGACGTCCGGTAGCAGCAGCTGTATTCTTCCGGAAGCCCCTCCGCTGGCGTCCTCCGGAGTTCTTGGTAGGATTGGGGTGGGCCCTAGAATTGATGTGGTGCACCAGATAGCTGACGACTGGAATCGGACTCTTGAACGAGCTCACGTAGCACCGAGTTTTCAAAGCCTCGAACTTCTTGGCAGTCTCCTCGGCGGGCTCCGAGGAATCCACATGAAGCAGATCAACAAAGGCCAACCCAAAAAAGTTGGGGAAACCTACAGCAGTCGAAAATGCCCCAAAGACAGTGGGCACTGCCAAGTACCCATGCTCAGCATGACCAGCGATGATCGCGGGGCCAAGGACAAGGATGAGGAATGAATAAAGAAAGAAAAAGGGGGGGCATGATGAATGGAAGTGATGGGTGATGAGGACTGCAAGGGGATTCTACTATAGTTGAAACTAATAAGACACTGATAATTTCTAACAAAATTTTGGCAGAGTTTCACCTAGGCGAGAGGCGTAAGGGAAAACACGGGTGCGCGCCCACAAGGAGTGACGGCCCCAACAAAGTGGCGGTGGGCCCCACAGGGCAACACCAGACGTTCTCAGCTACATAAGTCTGCTTCTCTCCCTTCACCAGCAAATCACCCATAGGCCTTCCCCGGTACACCCTGTTGGAGGCTTCCCCGGTACACCCTTTAGGGGTTTCCCCGGTACACCTGTCAGCGTCTTCCCCGGCACAGTCCCCGTGTCTCTCCCTGGCACAGCATGAAGTTGCCCTTCCCCGGCACGCTCTCCACTTCATGGGTCTTCACCGGCACACTAAACCCCCTAACCGGTACACTCTTAGGAGTCCATCCCCGGTACACCCCCCATGCTCTTCCCTGGCACAGCCCTTAGGGTCTTGCCTGGCACACCCCCTAGGTAGCTTCCCCGACACACTCGTGAAGGCCTCCCTGGTACTCCCTGAGCGGTGCTCCCAGGCGCGCCCTGCGCCATGTTCGCTGGCACGCTCTGTGTGTTCCTCCCCGACGCTGTTGAAGCCTCCTCACCGACATAGCCAGCAACGGCTCTCCTGCCCACGGCGCCGAAGACGGAGAAGGAGGAAAGGAGAAAGGGAAGAAGGAGAAGAGGAGAAGAAGAAGAAGAAGAAGAGAGAGAGAGGACAAGAAGGACGGGAGGCTAGGGCTCCGTCGTCCTCCGAGAACGAAGAAAAAAAAGAAAGGGGTGGGGGAGAAAGAGAAGGAGAAGGGGAAGGAAAGAAGAGGGGGAAGGGAATGCCCTCCACGGCGGTCCCCTCACCATTGGGATGACGGTGACGACGGCGGTGGTGCTCGCGGTGGCGATTGCGCACGGAGGGGAAGAAGGAGAGAGGAAGGGGGGAGTCGCTTGTTCGCTCACAGAAGAGAGAGAAAGAGAGAGGGAAGAGGAGATTGAAAGGGGGGGGGGCCCATTCGAAGCCACCCCGTCCCCCTTTTTCTCGGTCTCGCATCAATCATGGAATTGAGTGAAGAAGCCCCCCAGAGAGATTGGACGTCTAGACTCCGAGGAATGTTACTGCCCTTGCGGGGAAGTAGGAAACAACTCCCAGAATATGCACACTGTCGTGAAGCCATCTTTGGAAGCACGACAGTGAAGAAGAACCAACCCTAGGAAGCTCACAATACTTGAGCCCCTGAAGAAAATTGATGGACTGCAACCATTGTCGGCAATGGGTTTAAATTTGTCTTTAGCAGTACGTCCCAAGGGCTCTCTAATGGCACACCTTGAAGAGCTCTCCAACGGCGTGCTCAAATTGGCCTCCAGTGACACACTAAGGGGCCTCCTCCAATGGCACGCCCTTGCAAGCCCCTCAGCGGCACACTTGTCGTGGCCTCCAGCGGCTCGCCCTTGCAAGCCCCTCAGCGGCACACCTATCATGGCCTCCAACGGCATGCCCTTGAAGCCCTTCAGCAGCACACTCTTTGTGCCCCTTCAAGGGCACACTCCTCAAGCCTTCCAGCAGCACGACCCTTGGTGCCTTCCCAGTGGCACACCCTTCTGAGCCTCTAGCAGCACACTCCAAATGCCCCTCCAATGGCACATTATCTCGTGCCCTCCAAATGACACACCCTGTGCCCGCTCTAACGGCACGCTCTCTGTGCCCCTTCAGCGGCACGCTTGCATCCCCTTCCAACGGCGCGCTTTCAGTGCCTTTCCAATGGCACACCCGTTAAGCCCTTCCACCTGGTGCAGCATCCTCTCCTCTACACCCGATGACACATTCCAGCCTTTGGACTGGTGCCAATCGGCTGTAAACACGGTGGTCACTGCATGTGACCCTTGGCGCACTGCAGGATCACATCCAGCCAGTTGGGAGCTTGCTCAGCTGTCAACGCCCAAGGCCCCCACGCAAGCCCCTCTACTCGGAGACGGGACTAGGGTCAATTCCCATTAACTCTCGACATCAACAGAGGTCAACACGGCGGGGCATGTATAAAACCCCCTCGCTTCAACGAAGACCAGAAAAAAAACCAGACACACAGGTTGACATTCAAAAAAGAGATATACAGAGACGAGAAGAAGAGAGCGGCAATTGGTCCATCACCCTGGGATTTCCAGGTACTTTTCTAGGGACGTAGGTAATATCATACTCCATTAGTAGGAGAGCCCATTTTTCAAGTCGACCTGAGAGAATGGGCTGCTTGAGGAGAAACTTGAGGGGGTCGTGCTTGGATATGAGCTCAACCCGACGAGACAGGAGGTAGTGCCCCAACTTCTTGATAGAAAACACCAATGTCTAGCAGACTTTCTCCATGGGGGAGTAACGGTACTCGACACCGATCAATTTTTGGCTGAGGTAGTAGAGCGACTGCTCTTTACCTTCTTCATTGATCTGCACCAACAGAGCCCCCAACGAGGCGTCCATGGTGGCGATGTAGAGTATGAGGGGTTTACCCTTGACCGATGCCCCCAAGACTGGAGGAGTGAGGAGGTACTCCTTGATCTGCTCAAAAGTCGCCTGGCATTCCGAGTCCCATATGAAGGGGGCATCTTTCTTCATCAACTTACTAAAAGGCGCGCATCGACCGGAGAGGTTGGAGATGAACCTTCGAATGTAGGTCAACCTGCCCTAGAATGATCTGATCTCAGTGAGGTTGCTGAGTGGTGGGAGCTCCCGGATCACTTTGATCTTGCTGGGATCCACCTCGATTCCTCGGTATCGGACGATAAAGCCGAGAAACTTGCCACTAGATACGCCAAAGGCACATTTCATAGGGTTCATTTTGAGCCCATATTATCGGAGACGCTCGAAGACCTGGCGTCAATCACGTAGATGGTCTTCACGTCGCTTAGTCTTGACGACAAGGTCATCGACATAGCATTCGATGATGTTGTGCAGCATTTCGTCGAAGATTTTGGTCATGGCCCTTTGGTATGTAGCACCGACATTCTTCAGACCAAAGGGCATCCGCTTGTAGTTGAATATCCCTTTGGGGGACCTAAAGGTAATGTGGCTCTTGTCTTTGAGGGACATACGGATCTAGTTGTAGCCAGACTATCTATCCATGAAGGATAGGGCTTCATGTCCAGTGGTCATATCGACCATCGTCTCTGTGATTGGGACCGGGAAGTCATCCTTCGGACAAGCTTTGTTGAGGTCCCAGAAGTCGACGCAGATGTGGACTTGACCATTTTTCTTTTTGACTGGAATGATGTTGACGAGCCAGATCGGATAGATGCACCCTCCCCTGCTCCGTGCGTCCACGGCATCTCGGAGTCGCCCCGTCATCGATACGCCCTCCCGTGGATCGAGAAGACCACGCTACTGCTCTCTGCAACTAACCTGCAGCAGAGGTCGAGATTACAAAGACTACCCCAGCATCCATGGTGCAAACCAATTGAATCTTTCTTCTGTAGAGTCGTACGTCATCGAGTCAGCTTCATCCAAGAAGTGATCCCGCGGCAATCCGACCTCGGCACCGTTCACGCCGCCCATTCTCGTGCAACTGCGCCAAACTCAGGTCTGAACCTGAGCACCATCTGGTAGCAGCTCCACCCCCCGCCCCTGTGCGATTCAGCCAGAGCTCTCTTCACGAGAGTTCTACTCCTCCAAAGCGCCGACGCTCCAGAGGTGGTCCTGCCTGGCTTGGACATCGTCTCCATCCAGGGCGGCCATTCTCCCTTAATCGTGCCAGACCGGGAGTCCCCTGTTTGCCCAGGATAGGTTACTGTCAAGTCGGCCCCAATAGCCCCTCTTCCTCTCTGTTTTAGGTCAGACAGTCTTCAGCAACGTTGCAGCTTTCGACGACACGAAACTAACACAAGTGGTCTTGTCCTGATCTGACATCTCCACTGGGAGTTTCCCCACAGTGACCTACAACTGGTCTGACTGTTCACCCAGAAACCTGATGCTAGCCGTTCCTGTGACCACGTCCAGCGAGGTGATCAGACGGTGGCCATCTTCTGAAGGTTCGTATAGCCCCCTGTTAGAAATGTCCACGACTTGGTCCCGTCATGATTGGAGTTCCACAACGCCTGTACCTGCCGTTGCACCACGGTTGCGCCATCTAGTCCTGCAAGGTAGAACCGCGTAGGCTAACGATAGTGACCTCCTCCACCATCCAGCGACATCGGCTCGATGTCGGACTTGCTGGCATCCTTCAGCATCCCTCAAGCTTCATCCCTGAATTGGCAGCACCATGATTGGATGTCAGAGCGCATCTTACGATCGCTGTTTGAGTTCCCCTCCCCTCGTTCCCCCCTCCTGCACGAGGGTAGTGCGTGTATTTAATTGCCCCCACCCCCGAAACCCCCCTCCCTGCATGGAGTGTAGTACATGTATTAGCAGGGATCTTCGCAAGCTTCCACCATCAGTGGCCTGTGGCAGGGCCTTTCCATCTCCCAGGCTGTCCTAGCCTATCTCTATGAGGGCCTCAGCTCAGGAGCCTTAGGGGGTCCCTTGTTCGACTCTATGATTCTCCTGGAGTGTTGGATGGGAGTTAGGTTGAAATTCACCCCCAGGGAGGATGTTGACATAGCTAGCCGGATCTATGGGAGTCATTCCCTTTTCTTCATTGGAGGCGCCTTCAGGTTCCCCTCACAGGTGGAGTGCAAGACGTCGGACATGAAGACCAGGGACGAGTGGCGTCAGTACCTTGGCAGACTGCCCCTGGAGCGGTTCGTGATGCGTCCCAGCTTCCTTGTTGACATCGAGATCAGGCTGCCTAGGGGATGGGGCTTGGACTTGCGGCTTGTGAGCGTCGCAGTGTTGGCGATGTACAGCCCGCACCGATGTTACTTGCAGGTTGGGATGCCCAGGACTGTTCTACTGCCCCTATCCCACCTTCCCGTGCTGCAGGCGAGGAGGATCGACACCGAAGAGGACGAGCAGATGGTCCGGAGCGCCCTGATCATGTGGGGGATTAGTCAGGTGCGGAATTTACCCGCGGAGGTAGCTGAGGTGGCGGAGACCCGCCAGGCTTATGTCAAAGCTTTGAGAGAGATACGTCCTCGGGGGGATGCCCAGCAGAGGACAGAGTGATTGTACCCCCTTTTTTCCCCCTTTTCATGATGTCCAGAGTTTGAAACTGAAAGAATGAGTTGATTGATATGAAATAGGATTTGAGTTTGGCTTGTGACTCTGTGGATTATGACTCAATCTCTGCTGTGTGATCACGATCTTTGGACTTCGTCTTCAACCTGTCGCTGCGCGCATAAAAATAAGAAAATAGGTTAAATCTGTTTTAGGCTTAACCCCTTGCCTGTAATCGATGAACTCTTGATTTTTGGTCAAGGGGGTAAGCCTTATTAAATAGGCAGCTAGACGAAAGAAATATGATATGCAATGCATGAAATGAATGCAAGATATGATGATTGAAAAATTTTCAGGAAATAAATGCCCTATATATCTTTTTTTCTTTTTCTTTATATATATATTTTTTCTTTTCCTCTTTTCTCTTCTCTCTCTTTTTTTTCTTTTTCTTCTTTTGTAGAAGAAATAAAATTACTTTTGAATTAATAGTTTAAATATTAACAATTACACCAGAGTCCAGTCCAAAGGAAAGATGAGCAGTGCAGTCCAAGTACAGTCGACAGAAAAGAAAGATGTACACTGAGGTCGGGGGAAGCCCGATGTAGGTACAGCTGGCAGCTATGGACACGTCACACCAGGAACCACGGAAGTAGAACGACGCCACCCACCTGAAAAGCAGGGGTGAGTCTCGTGTCACTGGCTCAGTAGGGGTCACGCGGATCCCCACCGAAAATAGCAGGTGTAGCAAAGCAGGAAAACTACACTACAAAGCTACAAAGAAGAGGAAGCAGGAGTAGGGAACAGGCAAGGGAGAGGGAGGCTAAAAGAAAAGGGAAAAGCTGTACCGAACGAGTGCGGCTGCTGAACTAACCTCGGCTCCCAAGCTACTCCTAACAGCAACGAAAGGGCGAACTCTGAACTGGCAAGGTCAGAAGTTGCCGATCCATTGACAAGCACCAGGTCTACAAGGCCAGATAATAAGTCTAGAAAAGACCTAGACAGACACCGACCCGACACGACTAGAACGTCGTGCACAAGACACAACACTGACCTCGGGCAAAGCCACGAGAAGGCTAACCCGGAAAGGTCACGACACTTGAGAAACACGAGAGTCATAGAAGAGTAACTGGTCACGTGACTGGAGTACCCACCACTAGAAGAATAGCTAGCTGCATCCCCTGACGTCTTATGCTGCGCCTACAAGTCTCTCGTCTACGATGCCGCCTGTACAAGCACGACAGAGAACTAAGACACTCTGAGAACCAGAACAGAAGTACCATTGCGAGTGACTAGACAGGGTAACGCCCATCAGCGTCAGTCCAAAGCCCCTGACCACGTGTGCACACACCAACTCGTGCCTAGAGCCGGGCCTCTATCTAGTATTCCCCCCCTGCGGACGCTGCAGTACAGAGCCGAGGGCCCACAGAACTAGCCTAAGAACCATAAACCGGGAAGTGCCCCGCTACAAGAGCCGACACGCCGTAACGTGTCATAAGGCTACAACTAGTGGAGGATCATGAGACACAGACTCTAAAACGCGAGTGCTGGAGTACAGACAGGTAAAGAAACACTATCGCACTTTTAAGCCAACCTTTAACAAGAAGAGGGCAAGTAACGGAGGAGAATCCTCCCAAGAGAAGAAACCCAAGAAGAACAGCAAACCTTTTTCCATTACTGTGGCATCTTCCAAAGAGGTGTGCAAACACTCTGACAAGGCTGACCATAGGGCCGAGGAATGCTGGAGGAAACTAGGAGCTTATCTTTGTTGTAGAAGTCGTGATCACTGAATTCCCGACTGCCCTTTTCTAAACGAACAAGCTGGAGACGAGAAGCGCTCGGTGAAGAAGCAAGCACGTCTCCAAGCTCTTCAGGAGGCAAAACAACATGAACGTAGACAGGTAGAAGATACACTAAAGATTTGTTCCAAGTCTATACATATCTTGTTTGATACTGGTGTATCGCATTCTTTTGTTTCCAAGAAGTTTGCTGAGCCATTACCTATGGAACTAGAGTGGATAGATCAAGTGATCTCAACCCCTCTAGGAAACGAATCCAAACTCTCACACCATTATATGAATTGTGAAGTCATGGTGAAAGGAAAGAATCTACCAGCAGATTTAATATGCCTAGAACTGAAAGGTTATGATGTTATACTAGGAGCCGATTGGCTATCCACAAACAAGGCAGTTGTTGATTACCGTGATGGCAATGTAACTTTTAAGGAATTCCCGAAACTTGTCTATACTAGTCCTAAAGTGTCAGAACAAGCCACCTCTTATTTCAGCTCTCCGAGCTAGTAAGCTAATAAGGAAAGGGTGTGTGTCTTTCCTTGCTTTTGTCACCATAAAAGAGACTAAGGAGTCCAAGACAGAAGACATCAGAGTAGTTTGGGAGTTTCCTGATGTATTTTCAAAAGATTTGCCAGGATTGTCCCCACAAAGAGAAGTGGCCTTCACCATCGACCTTGTCCCAAGTGCTGGTCTAGTTTCTAAGGCACCTTATAGGATGTCCCCTGTCGAGCTCAAGGATTTAAAAGAGCAATTGATGGAGCTTTTAATGAAAGAGTTTATTAGACCAAGCACTTCCCCGTGGGGAGCGCCCGTATTATTTGTAAAGAATAAAGATGGATCTATGAGACTCTGCATCGATTATCGGCAATTGAACCATCTTGCTGTCAAGAACAAGTATCCACTACCGAGGATGAGATCTGAAAAAGAAGAGAGCTGCTAAAGAAGAGATCTAAAAAAGAAGAGAGCCACCAAGTAAGAGAAGCTATTGCTATGAAGAAAGGAGAGAGAGAAAGCAGAATAGTCTGAGAGAGAAAGAGAGAGTAGAAGAGTCTGAGAAAAAGAGAGAGTAGTTCAGAGAGGGAAAGAGCTCGTAGCAGAAGAAGAAGAAGGGAGAGTAGGAGATAGAGATGAGTGATCAAGAAGTAGCTAGAGTGTCTTGAAGATCTGCGCATCATTGGCCTCTGGATCAGATCCAAGCCAATTCACTCTTGCGAGAGCTATATCTTTCTTGCTTTCATCTCTTGTTTTCCTATGTTGCATTTTTTCTTGTTTCTTGTTCATTCATCAAGTTATGTGTCAGTGTTGCATAGGATTGGCTCCTCTGGATAGCAAGCTGTGACGCTCAGCTGTAGCAACCTATGATGCTCAGCAGAAGCAAGCTATGTTGCTCAACGGTGTAAGCAAGTTGTGATGCTCAGTAGTTCAAGTTGTTTGTCAACAAAAAGTCTCACTCATGTTTGAGTGGGGGATGAACGTAGGTCTGTGGGTAGCAGACTGAACCATCTAAAATCCTCTGTGTCTGTGGTTTGAATTTGTGTCATCGGTCCCTTTCTTCTACCTCCTTCACGAGTTGTCTAATTGACCTATTGAGTATCTTCATACATCTTTAACATATGTTATGAGCCTTGCAAGAACCATTGCTTCTGAATTTTCTTTCTCTCTGTTGGCGCTAGCTCTTCTTGTTAATTTCCTTAATCACTGATTGAATTGCTTGCTAAGTGTTAGAAAGTGTGTCTAGTAGAAACTTTACTTAAATACGTGAAGCAAATCATTTCTCTATCTATTAATTGTTTGACATTGACTCTGGATGAATCAAGTAAGTAGCTTAGTCTGCTAGCTAGTCTCTATTCTATTCATCTTTGATCTGGCCATGTTTTCAATTCTAGCGTAATTTAATTTTCGGGAGTGAGAGTTTTATGTTGGTCTGCCATAGTGGTCAACATGCCCGTCAACTCTAATTGCCAAGCTAGGCCCTTGAGAAAGTCATCCCAACACTCAACCTCATAGTAGGATTGGATCATGGTGTGAAAGGTGGTACGCATCATAAGTAACAACTCCATCATTCCATAATTTTTTCAACTCATCAATCAGTGGCCTGAGATATATGTCTAATTTTTTTCCTAGATTTTTTGGTCTTGGAATCACCAAAGTTAAGAAAACGTTCTCTCGCTTCATGCACATGCCCGGCAGAAGGTTGTATGGCGACAGGAACACTGACCAACATGAGTAAGACGCCACTAAACCTCCAAATGGGTTGAAGTCATCTGTGCATAAACCCAACCTAACATTCCATGGCTTGTGAGCAAAAGTAGTATAGGTACGATTGAAATGAGCCCAAGCTTCACCATCGGCGGGATGACTCCTTATATCATCTGCATGGCGTACCCTTTTCATGTGTCATATCATATGTCGAGCTCTCTTTGACGACATATACATCTACTGCAATCTGGGCATGCGAGGAAAGTATCACAGTGACTTGTAAGGCACATCCTTCTACTTTGAATTGTCCCCTCTCTTAGGTATAAATCTATCATGCTGACAAATATCACATGATCTTTTATCTACATTATCTTCATAATATAGCAAATAGTGATTAGGGCATGCATCTATTTTTTGGTATCCAAGCCTTAACTCATTGACCATCTTCTTTGCATGGTAAAAATTTTTCTAGGCAGCTTCTCATTTCGAGGCAGCATACTCTTGATAAGGAGGAGCATATGGTCAAAACAACTCTCACTAAGGTAAAATTTAGATTTCAAATTCAATAACTGTGAGACAGTAGACAACTGAGTGTGATTTTCACAACCATCCCACAGTGGCTCATCAGCATCCTAAAGTAACTGATAAAATCTTTCAGCTATCTTGGTTGGTGGTTCTTCGTTGTACACGTGTTCAAAATGTACATTAAAGTTAGGGCCAGCAGCATCGATTATCATGTCCGCATAGGTACTTGTGCCGACAACATTGGCGGGCTCATACGACCAGAAGTCCTCACCATGACATACCCATTTCGTATAACCTTTCGTGAACCCCTTCCTGTATAAATGATCTTGGACATCCCATAGCGAAAGATATCTCTTGTTTTTACAAAGTGAACAAGGACATCGGATGTTACCACGCTGGTCCATTGTTGTTGGATGCCCCAATACAAACTGAATAAATGAATGGGTGCCCCTGTATCAGGGCACCAATTTATTTGCCCTCTGGATTGGGCGCCCCTGTACAAGGGTGCCAATTTCCAAAGCTATTCTGTAAATATCAGAAGTTGATTAATGGGCGCCCCTATGATGGGGTGCTAATTCTTGCATTGGTGCCTCTCCGTCTGGGTGTCAATTGCCCGTCTCACAGTTTCCCCGTGTTTTATGGCCCATGTTGCGGGTCTCATTAGCACTGTTATCTCATTCCATAGATATAGTCCTTGCTTTACGGTGTTTCTCGCATGCACCTCAACTCTCGGTGATGTTTGAACCGTCCGTGGGATATTCCTTCCTTCGGACTGGTGATTTCATCATTGGGACCTCTGTAAGTCTACGCTAGTCTTGGATTCCCTCAAGGTAGCCGAGTAGGTTGTATCCTCAAAACTCAAAAATCCATTGAATGCCATGTCACTCTGAATAAACATGGTAGCCTAGCCCTCACAGTATGCTGTTCCTAGCATTTGTGAGCATGTTCTAACTATACTTGGAATGGCGACCAGCCCAGGAGTCTTCAATTGAATGGGCGCCCCTGTCCATAGGCACCAATTCTTCTGCCCTATCTTGTTCATAGAATGGGCGCCCCTCTACCAGGGTGCCAATTTTAGAATCAATGGCTACCCAGAAGGGTGCCAATTCACTGAGTTTCTATGCTTGTCATGATTTTTCGTGAGTTCATCGTGAGTCTTTTTCTACTCAAAGTTCTATCCTTGAACTCCTTGAATTTCAAGAATCTTTCTCATTTTCCTACAATGGCTTATACCTTAGAATTCTATTGGCTATAAACTATAGTAGATGTCTGAGATACTTTACATGACTCAATGTCTGGCGTTAATGGGCCCTGATCTGGTCCTGGGAGGAGCACCTGAAAGTGCTTGTGCCCATGGGAGTTGATTGGCCATGGTGTGGCATTGCATTGAAGTGCATGACTAGCTTGATTGATCGATGACATTCCACTTCTCTTACTAGTGCTTGACGTGACATGACATAACTTGCGTGGCCCGGAATGGGTGTATACTTGCTTGAATGGAACATAGCCAATACTCGTGACATGACTTGATATTACATGCTCGGAACATTTGATAGTCCCCAACATCCCCTCCATCATCCACAGCCATTAGCCCCTCATTTCCCTTGCTGTACCTCTACCCCTTACCACCCCATCTCCACCTACACCACCCTGCATAGCCCAGCTCGCAGGCAGCAGCAGAAGCACGAATTGCAAAGCCTTCCCCATAGCCACCTGGAATCTTAAGGAGGCGTGCCATACATCACCGAAAATTTCTTCGAGACATCTTCGCAGCTGTGGTGGTACCGTCTGCATCCTACCTCCCTACTGGCCAGAGAACCATTCTCCACCGACTGCGCAGAGTTACCCTGGCTGGAAGACTAAACCCAAGAGAAGAAGTGACTGTAGCCACTACTCTATGGATTTGGCAGCAATTTTGAGCTGAGATCCTCTACTCCAAGTCCTCTGCCAGTCCTAAGAAGAAGGGGGTCGTTTGGACCCATGAGCACCCAGTTCTAGCCTTAGCTCCCGGGCTGCGCAGATCGATTCCACAGAACCAAGTCAGACCTCCTGTCACTCATGTACTTACAACGCCCTACTCCGACCTCCTCTTGGAGTCCCGTCAGTTCCTTCTTGAAGAGGACTTCCCAATGGTCACAACGGCACTAGCCCCGCTCTGATTGGACATCAAGAGAGTTTATGGTAGCAGTTTTCCCAGACCCCTGTGGTTCTGGCCACTCCCTGCTATTCTAGGCTGGACCACCCCCTGGCCTTCTGATCAGAGCTCTCTCCACCGACATCCTCTTGGAGTCCCGTCAGTTCTTGCTTGAAGAGGACTTCCCCACGGTCGCAACGGCACCAGCCCCGCTCTGATTGGACATCGGGAGATTTCATGGCAGTAGTTATCCCAGACCCCATTGGTTCTAGCCGCTCCCTATTGTTCCAGACTGGACCACCCGCTGATCTTCTGATCAGAGCTCTCTCCACCGACATCCAATTGGGGCCCCGTCAGTTCCTGCTCGAAGCTGCTTTGTCCACGGTCGTATCAACACTAATTTTGTTTCTATCAGAGTTCAGTAGGGTTCATGATGACTTCTGCAATAGAACCAAACCTGCTGAAATTGGTCCCCGATGGTCGACGTTCATCACTTCATCTTCCCCCTCCACCCCCTCGCCTGGCCGGCTGAAAGCCCCTCCCTGTTTCTTGCGAGTGCTGGCGTGTTTTCCATTGTCGTGCTTCCTTAGATTCAAGATGCCACCTCGTAGGCGAAGAGCCCCAGTTCCTCGAAATAACGCTAGTGTTTCACCTGCTCCTGCTGTACCGGTTCCCGCCCAGGCTGCACCTATTCCTATCCCGCCTGCAAAGTTGCCCGGTGGTCGTGGACGAGCGCTGAAAGAATTTCTGCTGTTCCATCCATCGACATTTGAGGGTCAATCAGACTCGAAGGTAGCGAGGGAATGGTTGGATGCCACTAAGAGCGTCTTCTAATGCATGGAGTGCTCCAAGGATGAAAGGATTATGTTGGCTTCGTATCAGCTTCCACATGGTGGATCACGGAGTGGGAGGTTGCCTTCCATTCCCGTCCGCTTCGACAGATCATGTGGGCGGAGTTTGTTGCTGCATTCAAACGTGTCTACACTCCAGCCTGCTTGAAGTTAGCCAAGATGTATCAGTTTCTAGAGCTGACGCAGGGTGAGATGTCAGTGCTGCAATATCGAGATAAGTTCATTGAGTTGAGCTAGTGTGCACCCCACATCTTTGCTGATGAGACCGTGAGGACTCAGCAGTTTCTACGCAGACTGAAAGCGGAATTGAGCCTGCCGTTGTTCGCTACCCGTGTAGCTAAGCTGGATTCTGCGTACCAAGCTGTCGTCACGCTAGAGTTAGAGTTGGCGAGGACTCGAGGGCTTCCTCAGACTAGGATGGTTCCATCGATCGTGCAGCAGCAGTCACCCCACCAGTCGTCCATTCCCAGAGCTTCTCCTACTTTCTCTGCTGCCGATGGTGCTTCCTTTCCGCAATCTCAAAGCAAGGGATTCCGATTTAAGTAGAAGAAGAAGAGGTTCGATCAGTCGGGATTTTTTGATCCGACTCAACAGTCCGTTTCCTCTATTCGACCGCATCAGGATTTTGTTACTTTTCAGTCAAGATTGTGTTCCAGGTGTGGTGGCAGTCATCCGGGTGTGCCGTGTTCTTTGTCGGTTGTCTGTTATCGCTCTGATCAGTCGGGGCACATCTCCTGAAGCCGTCCGTTGAGGCCGCAGATGGTGCTGCTCTCGTAGACTTCTCAATCGCAGCAGTCATAGTTCCATCTTCCTCCCCCGTCCTGCTTTATTTCCTATTTCTATGTACACCACACCTATCCTTTTAGCCCTTCCGAGTCTTCGGGCTCGTGGGCGGTGGGCCGAGGTTCGAATGATATCGGGTCTTCCCGGTACTCGGATCCCGGGTCGTTACAACTCCAATTAGACATGCACACCTTGGACTCTAGCAAGCTCGTGTCCGTCCCTTAACGATGGAAGCGTTCGGACCTGCACGGTTGAGAAACCGGCAGCAAGTCAAGGGTGGTCAACTCACTCTCGTGCCTGGGTCAGGTCACGGGATAGGTCTCGCTCTCTCTCTCACAGCGGTGATTGATTTGTTACGAGCTAGGATCCTGGCATGCTCTCTAATAGCGACAGCAAGAACTACACTAGGAAAGCAAGCAACTACGACTACGAGGGGTGCCGAGTGTACCTCTACGCTCCGGTCGTAGGGAAGACGACCCCGGCCGAACCCGTACTCCTGGTTAACAATGATTAACAGTTACAAAAATTAATCCACTCCACGTAGGGAGGTAATAGGTCACATGTGGGGCCCGGGAGTAACGTGTTTGGGTTGACGGGCAGCGTTTTGGGGCACTCCATCGGTGCCGACAAGCCGCGACTCGGTGCTATTCGGACCGCGTGTTCTGTGAGATATGGGGCCCACGCGCTACTCGGACCACCGAACGGAGTGAGGCTGGTCCTGCTGTGGCGAGGGATGCTGGAGGGGCGGTCCCTATGAGAGGGATGCCCTAGTTCGCCTAGCGGATGGCGAGGCGGCTCTGATCTTCACTTGTTGAACTTGATGTCTGCGGATCTGAGTTGCTATTTCAGACCCACGCGACCCGGCGAGAACGGCTGTTATGATCATCCCCGACGTCAGATCGATGCAAAGCCAGTGGCATTGGAAAGCTCTCTCAAAGAGCTACGATCCCAAGTTGGGACAAGAATTTTATATCCTCTGTGCTGGCTGTGGCAGGTTTTATCAGACGATGGTTCATAGATCTGGATTTGACTAGGCATAACTTAGACCTGACTGAGAACATAGTTTGACCAAGTGGTCGGTGATAGAATTGGGTGATGGTCTCTTCACAATAGTTGTAGTGGTGGAGGTAAGGAAAATAGGTATAATTTTTATGTGACGAAGGCAAAGCTTGCTCAGGCTCGGGCAATGAGGGTAATGGTGGAGAAGATGTAGGTAAAGCCGGTGGCGGTGTAGACGACGGAGGCGGAAGTAGTGGGCTAGGTGATTTGGGGAGAGGAGGTGGCGAAAGTGATGGTGACGGGTTAGGCAATGGTGAGGATGGTGGAAATGGTGATGCGGGCAATGGAGGTGATGGAGAAGATGAAGAGGATGGTCATGGTGCCCACCGTCGATGCATCGACACAAAACGTGGGGTGGTATTGGGGGTGGAAGTAGTGGTAACGGGAATGGAGAAGGAAAGGGTGGCGCTAGCCTGAGCAGAGGCTTGGGTTTGTGGAGGTTGCAGAGACGGTGTAAGAATAGGGGAAGATGATGGGGTAGGTAGAGGTGGAGATGGAAGTGATGGAGTGGGTGCATTGCTAGGTAAAGAACCACAGGGGTGCCCCTGGTCTTGTAGTAGAGCTGGATGCCTGGGCGACGCTTGCTGCTGCTGTTGCTTGCTACAGAGATAAAGAAAAACCTTGTGAATCGCGGACCAATCGATCCTCTTCTCGGCTTCCAAGCCATAAACATATTCTCGAAAGTCGGGGCAATCCTCAACCAAATTCCCCTGCTAACGGTGATAATCATAATATTGAAGCATATTCTCAACCGCAGGTCGACAGGCCACAACTAGAGGGAACTGTAATGCGTGAGTGGCCATCAAAGCCCTGAAAATATCAGTGAAACACTCCGGCAACGAAGGATGAGGAGCCCACTTCGGGCAAGGTGGATGCCGAGGGGTATGGGAAAGTAATGGAGATGGTTGTGGGGGTTGCGAAGGCAAGGATGCATGGCAACTAGTGGAGGGACTAGGTGGAGGCACATGTGGAGCGGGATGAGGAGATTTGTAGTTGTCACACCCCGACGCGAAATATCGGGACTGGCAGTAGAAACAAGTAACAATATTATGCTCATTTCCAGACATGCTATGCTAAAGATAAGAATCATCACAACACCACGATCATAAAATAATTCTGTTTAACTAAAAAACAATTGAAAGATCCATACTCCAATTTCAAAAACCACGTTAACATCTTTTGACATAATATCCACTTCACAACCTTACATTCATTGACTTTGAAGGATCGATCAGCAGCCATCCTGGGCAAGCGCCTGCACATTGCCTACTACAACGCCAAAGGATGGGGAATGGACCACTTCCATTTATTCTGCCACTTGTCTGCCAAGAAGCATGCGGATTTGGCTACCATCGTCGACCACTGCTTGAAGATTGGGGACGTGTGCTGGCTGGTTCAGGAGGCTACCTACTGGGACAAGGAGCCCTCACTCGGCTATTGGCCGATAACTCTTTGGCTTTACATTGTCCCCCGCGGTACTTGATGCTCTCTTCCTTGCTTGCATTCTTCATCGCTATCCTTCTCAGGATATCAGATGCTAATCAGCCCTTTTGCTCTTCTCGTCTTCTTCTTTTTCACAGACCACCCGGATAGCACTCAAATGGTGACATATCGCAACCTTCTCCGGCAGGCGGAGAAGCCGGATTACTTTGAGGCGGTGCCTCCGGCCTCAACTACAACTCCCCTGCCCCGCCTGTAAAGAGGTCCAGGGTGAAATCACCTACGAAGAAGGCCTTAGATGAGGCCAAGGCTTCCAGACGATGGGAGGCCAAGCGACGGAAGACAGAGGCTATCTAGGCCGCGAAGACCATTCCCCGGACACCTCCGGTCCCGACGTTTGAGGAATTTGAAGCAGCCCCGGTTGAGCCGAGCCAGCCCGCAGGTGAGGTTCCTCCATCGTGGACGTCTTCCAGAATTTGCCTCCACTTCAATGTAAAGACTTCGTACCTGAGCATCTCTCCCCTTTTTTTAGCCGTCGTGGAGGAGCCAACGTTTGTGCCGATCCCTAAAGTGGGCGAGACTGCGGTTAGGACAGGGGCAGCTTCCACCCTGACTCCCCTGCCTAAGGTCGGGGTAGGATCTTGGGCGAGGTCACTTGTGAAGGAGAGGTTGGGCGCCGCCAAAGTGGCCGGGCAGCAGGAAGCTAGACAGAGGAGGGCGGAGGCTTCAGCGAGTAGATCTCTAGCATCGCACATCATCCCCTTTGAAGAATATGGTATTGCTCGGGCCGAGCCAAGTCGATCTGCAGGTTACATTCCTGAGCCATCGACGTCCTTCAGGATTTGCTTTTATCTTTTCTTTCTCTTCTTCTCTTTCTCTTGTTTAGCAGCTAGGGAGGGGCCAGTACCCATGCCGACCCCCGATGTAGGTGAAGCCGTGGTGGCGGCAGGGCCGCCGTCCACCCCAACTCCCCCGCCAAAGGCCATCGAGGAATCTCAGGCGGAGTCGCCCGTAGCGAAAGCATTGGTGGCTGCCAAAATAACTGGGCAACAGGAGGTAGAGCGAAGGAGGATGGAGGCCATTCTGAACGCTTCAGCTCCCCCTCTGCCTTCAATCCCCTCCTTCGCGGAGTTTGCTACGGCCCGGACTGAAACAGGTCGCTCCATAAGTGAGGTTCCTGGGGCATCGGTATTGTTCCGGATTTAGCCACCTCCCAGGGTAGGGCCTCTATGCATGAATAACACACGCATTTCTCCCTTTCAGTCGGTGAGGAGGAGTCAGCTCCTGTGCCATCCCCTGCTATGGGCAAGACTGTAGTTTTCAAGGTCGCAGCTTTTACCGAGGAGAGCAACCATGAGCCACCTCCTGCCGTAGAAGTCAGAGGGGGTAATCATCTCTACCATCCCAAATGCCCTCCTTAATCCTTTGGGGACTCTCTGGCTCCAACTCGATTCGAATCTCATTCTATTTGGCAGGCCCTGACGCGACGGTCACTGAGCCGAACGTGCACCTCGGAGTTCGCCCAGAGAATCGCATCTATGTGAGGAGGAGGCTAAGGTCTGGGACCTCCCTGTCGCCAAGCCGACGCGAGGATGCGTCGGCTGTCGACCCCACGAGGGAAGCTCCCACGCAGGTGAGGGAAGTGCCTACTCGGACCGCATCCTCATCAGGCGAGAAGGTGGATTATGATTATTCCTCTGACGAAGTGGCTTCGGGGGAAGGCGTGCCCGAGGAGTCCGGACCTCTTGAGCCGCCCCCTGTAAGTGTGAGTCCATTCATGTAGGGCTTCCCCCCGTGATCATCCACTGATCTTGTTTCTGCTGCTTGTTGACTTTCAGGAGCTGCCCCCACCGAAGGTTGCAGAGGTCGCCCCCCCGGGCCTATCGGTCGGTGGACCGGAGGGAGTCCACGCGGGCTTAGACAAGCTGGCGTCTTTATTTGAAGCCCTGCGGCAGGAGGCGGCCGCAGAGACTTCCGGTATCCCCGGGTCGGCGGACGAGCCTTTGGAGGAGGGAGACATCGCACCCGAGGGCAGCATAGTCTCGGTGGCCGAGGTAAGCCCGAGGGCCTCTCGACTCTCCCTTTGTCTTTACGGGAATTAGGCGATTCGCCTCAGGCAATGGGTGACTAAACCCTGTTTTGTATGTTCAGGAGGAGGCAGAGCTTCCGGAAGCGTGCGCCGCCGGAGCTCGCAGGGCTATCCCCAAGCGGAGGGAGCTTCTCAGTCCCGCGGGAGCGAACAGACTGAGATTGCTCTGGGGGCCGGAGGTGGAGCCGCTAGTGTCGCTTCTATAGTCAGGGGCCAGCCTGGAGCTAACGGTCCCTCTTCCGCCTCTTCCGAAGCTCTCGACGCCAGAGGAGACCCAACTTTTGCGGGGGATCCTGGCAAGCATCACCATTCCCGGGGAGGATGAAGCGCAAGCAGAAGGGGTTGCGGGTCTCTTGGCAATAACATCTGGTCTAGCTTCCTTCGACGTCCTTTCTCTAACCGAGAGCAAGACTTCTGCCTTGCCAGGCCGCGAAGTGACGGTGGGTTCAGACTCTACCGGAAAGGTAGAGGAGGAGACGAGTGCCCCGGCCGGAGCGTCTGACTCGGTCACAGCGGTCGAGGTGGAGCAGCCCCTTACGATGACGGGGTCAAGCGATTCGGCGATGGTTTCGCCTGCTCCTCTGGCGGTGGCCGACCGGGAGTTATCTTTTGAAGTCGGAGAGCCTAGTGATTTGGCTCAGGCACTTCCTTCTTCCTCGACCGCGGTGGATGCAGAGATATGCCGTGGACAGCGCGGTGGAGTTCAATCTTCCGGCGGTACCTTCAGTCGGCCACGCCGCTTCGGACGCACCGGTTCGGCAGATGCTGTTGACGCTACGGTCGATGATGCTTGCCGACCCCTCCCTCACGTACCGAGGGGCGCACATGATAGTGATGCAGCTGACCGGGGCACTACAAGTGTTAGGTTGCCCGCTGGAGGAGTGGTCGCGACGAGTCCGACTATTGTTGAAATATGTGAACCGTCGCGAATTCCTTGAGACTCGGGCCCCCAACGAACTTGCCGCCATCAAGGCCCAAGAGGGTGAATATCTGCAAGTTTTGGGGGTGCGGCGAAGAAGACCTAGGAACATGACTCTAATAAAAGGGAAAATACATCAAAATGACTCAAATAAAATACTCAAAATAGATAATTAGACCCATATGAAGTGGAGCCCGAGCTCAAACCAATCCTGGGTGTGTGGATGACCCGAGCCAGAGGGAGGTGGGGGGGGGTGATGCCTCCATCATAATCGAACCACCTAAAAACTCCTTGGTGTAATTGTGGTGTGATTTCCATATTTTCTATCCTCGTTCACAGGCTGACTTGATATATGAAAAGGCGTTGCTAGAACGAGAGGTCAAGCCTATCTGGATAGCTTCCCTTTGTGTGCGGAAGTATTAATACTGGTCCTCCACCTCGTGCCAGTCTTGTGCACTTAAGGTATTTGTGAATGTTTCTCCTTCAATGGTATAAACTGAATCTATCTTTCTTCCATCTAGTTTACTAAGTGCTAGTTTAAATTTCTGAAATCAAATTTTAAAGGGTTGGTCCTATTCACCCCCTCTAGAATCGCATTGCCACACACATCAGTTGGTATCAGAGCAGGTTTCCCACAATGTGGTCCAACGACCTGGGAAGACCTAAAAATGGTAATACTCACAGTTTCCTAGCTGAGGGTCATTCAATTAATAGACCTCCATTTTTTGATGGTGCTAGCTACTTGTATTGGAAGAGCAAGATGGAGGTGTTCTTAAGAGCTTAGAGTCTTAAGCTATGGAGAGTTGTTAACAACAGTTCATTCCAACTCCCTGAAGATGAAAATGCATGGACCAGGGAACAAATTAGGTTGTCAACCGTCAACTGGACCGCCATGAATATCATGCAGTGCGCAGTTCACCAAGAGGACTACTCACAAATTTTTGCCTACAAATCCGCCAAGTAGATGTGGGACGAATTGGAATTAATCTATGAGGGAACGTCCCAAGTAAGAGCCACCAAGGTGAATATGCTTATTTCAGAATATGAATGGTTTAAAATGAAGCATGTTGAACCTGTGTCTGAAATATATGCAAGGTTCTAACAACTTGTAAATAGTCTTAAAGCCTTAGGAAAGCAATATCAGGATAGTGAGCTTGTTAGAAAAATTCTTAGGTCCCTAACCCCTGCAAGGCACACTAAAGCCACTGTTCTAGAAGAGTGAGCACTCTCTCAACGAGGCATCCAAACAACCACCTCAAAGCACAACCTTAACACCTCAGGGGCTGACCAAACCTCAAGTGAAATAGCCAAAACAACATAATCTCCTCAGGAGAACTTGCACAGCCATCACAGAGCCCATCAGCCACCTGAACACACCACAGAAAAAGCAAATGCTGCACCACAGATTCACATCTGGTAGCAAATTTCATCCAGCGTAGCACAGTCGAGACCAACATCATAACAAAAGAACACTCTCCGTCACATCCTGATGAGAGGAAAATCATCTCGCACAGTACTAACACAGCACAGGCAAGCACTCACGCAAAAATTAAAGTGGTACAGAAAACATAAAACCTATGCCAGCTGCCAACTGTACTGGACCTTGATGGGTCCCACGTGCTCCAATCGGATCGAGAAGGGGGGGTTGAATAGATCCTATCGAGAACTTTGGCCTATTTAAAACTTAGCTACCAAAAATAGTGAACCACTCCTATAAGGCGAATAAAACACTTAGACACAAAGCACAGTGGATTGAATAGGAATAGCTCAAATGGAGACAGCCAAGCACGGTCCAAAGACTACACAGATCGACCTGTGTGAACAAGGTGTTTGCTTGAAACCGCGCTGAGCTAGCTGGAGAATGCTCCCTAGTGCCTATGTGCAAAGGTACAGTAGGCAGCCAAGGGGATGCAAGTACAGTGCAAGGAATAAACGGTGTGTATACAAGATAGCGCAGTCCACAAAGCTTGAGTGTGCGATGGAGATAACCAAGATTATGTACGTTGAAACATGCACACCAACCTATGAATGGGGAAAGAGAAGATGGAGCAATCACACAAGATGCATTACCCACAACACAGGGATTTTAAGGTGGTTCGGTTGCAAACCCGCAACCTCCGTCTGCCCCTCACCAAACCCGGTGAAGCATTCTTGCTGACACACAGCTTGACCGGGGACACGCCCCAAAACCACATAACAAAGAACCCTCTGTCTGTCTTCCTACACACAAAATCGGTAGGGATGGTTCTCCACAGACCGGAGCACACCTCCGTCTATCTTCCTACACACAAAATCGGTAGGGACGGTTCTCCACAGACCGGAGCACACCTCTGTCTGTCTTCCAGCTTGCCTTCTGTTAGCGACGCTAGCCCTAGGATCTCTTAGTGTCGGGCCCCAAGCCCTCATGTCGGTGTCTTGCTAGTCACGTCTCACTTAGAGTCTGAGATCCGTAGTCCCTAGAGTCGGTCTCCCATGTCCGTCCCGCATCATGTGCGGCCAGCTGCTGGCCGCACAATGGGACATGCGGCTAGCCCCTAGCCACACACCCCGGTGTACAGAGAAACCGATTGAAACCAGAGGGGATGGACCGCTGGACCTTGGCCGCACCTAGGTTATGCGGTCACACGATAGACTGCATAACCCCCACTGCGCGCCAAGCCGAGCACAGCGTGCCAAGCCGATGAACGGTCAGGATAGGGCCACCCATGGGGATGGACGGACCCTGGTTCGACCGCCCAACTATCTCGGGGAGCAACCCATGGGGTTGGCCCAACGGAGGCCTTCCCACGCCCCGTTCGTATCGAAACGAAGGGGATGCAAGCACAATTGCACAGGGAAACCCATAGACTCGATCTGGAGCCAGATCGGCTGAGAAATGGCGAGAAACATACAATTTTACCAAATCGACCCAAATGGAGCATCCGGAATTCTCGGGCTCCTAATGGTCAAACGGGACCGCCAATCTAGACGAAATCAGTGGCTATGGAATGCCGACGTTCTAGGGAGTCCATTGACACTAACCGATCTCAAAATCGTCGCCATTTCTGGCGAAGCCTACGAACCTCGAAAAACTACAACGGGCTAGAACTCACTCGTTCTTACACCGTAAAGCGTAAAACTGTGGAAAAATAAAGTACTCATGCTAGGGAACCGTCCCCCTACCTCCACCGAAGATCTCGCACGCCGAAGTGACTAAACCACACCGAAAACTACCCGGAACACGAACGACACCTTCTCGGAATCCACAGAGGGATCGTGCCACGCCACACTCAAACCGCCGCTCCATCCCACGTTCCGATCTCCCCGACGCGTCCCCGCCTCAGCCAACTCCACACGGTCGCACGTCCCGCGCCGAGAGGTCGAGAGATGAGAGAGAAATGAGAGAGAGAAGGGAGGGTGAGAAATGTAAGGGGAGAGAGAGGGTTGAGGGTTTAAATAGGAAAATCTGATTTTTTAGAAAAATATTGGGATCGGTGGTGGTCGGGCACTGACCGACTCCTAACGTCACCTTCAGGTTGCTATTTCTGTCTACTATAACCAGCAGCCTCTCCGGGAACGTAACTCCATCTTGGGATGTCCGACGGCAACAAGACTAGATGCGTTGGACAGCTGGACACCCTGGCTCACTCCAGGAGGAAGAATCGTCTCGTTCCAAGCTCTGATGCGCCGGGGGTGCTAGATTCTGTGAGGCTGCGCCGAGCATCACTATTGCAGACCAGAAAGCCATTGTTTAGGGCCGTACTCCCAGATGGAGTGACGGATCGAGGCGGGACCAACTCTAGTTGAAATATAGTCCACTCTAGTATATCCTGGCCAAATATCTCCTCCCAATTCGCCCAAATGACTTGATGGCAGCCTCTGGACTCTAGCAGGGTCATGTTGGTCCTTGGACAGAAATCTGGGCTTTATTTGATGGAGGGTGGATCTATCCAATTTGTGGCTGGAACGGGGGAGGGCCAGAGTCGTCACGAAGAGGGACGTCTTAGGGATTCTCCAGAGCTAGAATGACCCTGTTCTGAGGTCAGATACGCTAGCACCGTTGATTCTTGTGAAGTCGCGCTGCCCAAGATGCTAGCTGGACAGGGGAGGTTTGTCGGGGGCGTAACTCCCAGTGGGAAGATCAGAATGAGGTGAGACCAAGGTTGACTGAAAGCTGACTAACCTCAGATTAACTGTTCCAAATTTATGGGGCAAAAGATGACGATAGAAATCAAGGTGCTCCCTGTGGTGGACTGCTTGTTCTGGTTGCTGGTGACTTGGACTGCAGGAGAGGCTTGGGTTGTCGACGCCGGTGCTCTCGACTGGAAACTCCAAATGGGTCGGGACCACTTTTTGCTGAAAGCTGGACGACCCTAATATGGATTCTCCAAAGGGCTTGACCAGAAGATGGGGGATGAAGCCGGAGGAGCTTCTGAAAGTCACACAGGTCACTGGCTGGACCTATCCTACGCAGTCAGTGAAGAATGGCTCTACCTGACAGCTCGGAGCTCGGATAGAGGAGAAACCACCTCGCCTAGAAAGCTCTCTGGATGACCTTTCCAGAGGTGTAGGGCTTGCCACTAGACTCCTTGCAGGGACGATGAGGGAGGATGCCTCTCTTCTAACTGATAGGATGAAGGAAGCACGTGAGCTCGTGAGGACTAATGAACCTGATTGACACGTGATCAAATGCATCCAGAGGATCTTGCTATGTAGATACCAACTTATCCAGACTCTAACACATGGCTGAAAAGTTCCAGAAATCTCTTGGCGGGAAAAGCCCTCCACACGCCCAACATGTGAGCTCGTGGGTCCCCAGGCCTGAAGCCATATAAAAAGTCCTTCTGCGATTGGAGAATGATGAAGTGGAAAGAACATAGCTAGAACTCGGAAGCACAGAAGAATAGAAGAGCTAAGAGAAAGAGAAGCTGAGAGAAAGAAGAGAGTTCAGAAAGAGAAGAAGAAGAAGAAGAGGGAGATCATGAGATCAAGAGAAGATTGAAGAGATCTGAAGATCTATTTCCACTGTGACCTTTGGATCAGATCCAAGGCACGGCGCTTTTGCGTGAGCATTTGATTTGTCTTTATTGTCAGCTTTCTGATGCTGAACTTCTTGGTTTCCTATTTTCATTTTTTCATACTTCCTCTAAGCTGTGTATCAGCGGAGGCTATGCTGTAAGGCCCAGCAGATCAAGCTGTTAGGCAGCAGAGGCTAAGCTGTAAGGCCCAGCAGATCTAGCTATTAGGTAGCGGTGGCTAAGCTATAATGCCCAGTGGTGGCGAAGCTATATTGCCTAGCGGTCAAGCTATTAGTCAGTGGTTAACAGGCTATAAAGCTCAGCTGTTGTTGGCAAGCTGTGAGGCCCAGCCGTTCAAGCTGTTTGGCAGCAAAATCCACACTCTGGTTGGAGTGTGGGGTGGATGTAAGTCCTAAGGACTGAACCACCTAAAAGGATCTTGTGCACTCTGGGTTGGTTTCCAACGTGTCAACCATTAGATGTATGCTAGGCGCGTTCCTATCTACGGTTCTGACTGAATGGATTTAGTATGCACACATGCTTGATTTGGTTCTGTCAACAGTATAGACTTGCTTAGGAGTCTGCACTTTTACAGATCATCTTTTCGATAAAGTGCATCATTGGTTTTCATATTTTACAGAGCTTAATTGCTTTTAATTCTGATAGATTTGAAGCATAGTTTTAATTTGGATTTAAGTTTTAAATTGATCATGTTTATTTCATCTTTCTTCACCATCCCTTCGATGATGTCCTTAAAAACATAGCAGTCCTCGATCGGATGCCCCAGCATCTAGTGATAGGGGTAGAATCTTAGACTATCTTTTCTTTTCAGGTCCTTTGGCCTTTTTGGCTCTGGCAGGGTGACCACGCCATATTCTGTCACCCAGTTGAATAGAATTCTGGTCTTGTCTCTCGGAAAGGAGTAGGCCTTCTTCATCTTATCCTGCAGTGAGGGACCTTCTTTGCCATCTGTGGCTTTTGTAGGCTGTAGGGTGACCGCCTTCTTGCCTTTATCTTTTTGTTGTTCAAATTCCTTGATGCCAAGAGCGTTCGCTTCTTTAGGCGGCTGGTACCACTCCACCGCCTTGCCCTTCTGGGCTGTGCTGGCAGCTAACGTAGGGGCAAGTCTGGCCAGAAAAGCTTCCACCTCGGCCATAATATTATTCAGCCAGTCGAACGACTGTATTTCCATTCCAATCATCCTTTCTAGAACCTCTCTCATGAGGTTCTATTTGCATATTTGTACAGCATCCTCCTGATGCGGGGGCCACTTGCATCTCATCCCGAGGTTCCTCTACCTCTTAATATAATCGAGGGCTATCTCATCTGCCCTCTGCTTTGTTGAGTAGAGTTCGGCCACTGTGACCTCCCTCTCTGTAGTATGGAATCTTTCTCTGAACTTCCTCTGCATGTCCGACCAGTCGCTGATCGACCCAGCCGGGAGGCTGGAGTACCATTCAAATGCGAGCCCCGTCAGCGAGGACCCGAAAAACTTTAGTAGATATGACTCGTCGGTGGCCAGATCACCCATGACGGTCATATAATAGGTGACGTGTTCTTTCGGGGATCCCTTCCTATTGAACTTGTCGAACTTCGACAGCTTGCTGATCCCAGGGGGGAGCCGCTTGGCAGCATGGTGCGGCGGGTATGGTACCCGATACGCATCGAATGCGATGTAGTCGCCTTCACTTCTTTCAGTGAGCTTCAGCTCGATCATTCTTTCCACCATCATCTTGTTCATGACCGTGTGATCGGCTGGCTCTGGGTAGAAGTGCGCCGGCTGCAGGTAAGGGGTGACCAAGGTGGTCACCTGTGGAGGACGCAGTAGCGGAGGTGTCCTTCTATTCTTAGATAGCGAAAGGATCCTTCTATAGTGCCTCTGTCCGGAGACCCCCTAGGCGTGTGGAGAAAACACGCCGCCTGGAAGGTTCAGGAGACCTTCGCCATGTGATAGAATCTCCCAGCTTGGCTATCCACGTGGCAGCATCTACGAATAGGGATCTACCTTGGATCACGTGCTTATCTGCTCCAACAACTCAAAAAATCCCTGGCAATTGATCAAACACTTAGTCAGCAACGAAACAGTGTGTTGATGCCTAATAAATGCAGACAAGAAACATGCACAGACTCTAGTTTTCTACCAAGACCAAAACATACACGGACTCATGCTTTCAAAACTTATGTAAGTATGAACGAAAGCAAAAGATGCACGAACTTGACCTCAGACATCGTGCACGGACTTTGTTACCCATTGCCAGAGAAATGTGCATGGACTTTGATGTGCACGGACTTGTTCTATAAACAAAAACATGCACGAAGTTAAGAATGCACGGACTTGGACATATGCACAGACTTGACGGTTGCATAATATGCACAGACTTTAGACATATGCACGGACTCAGTGGGAAATGTGAAATGTGCACGGACTTCTACATGCTCGGACTTGGTATGAACAAAAGTGCATAGACTTCTACATGCTCGGACTTGGTATGAACAACATACACAAACATGAACGGACTTTGTATGAACAAAAGTGCACGGACTTCTACATGCTCAGACTTGGAAAGAAACGTGCATGGACTCATGCTCGGACCAAAGACATGCACGGACTTTAGAGTGCACGGACATGCACGGACTTGACAAAAGGTGCAAGGACTTTGTTTCGGGAGAAACGTGCACGGACTCATATATGCACGGACTTAGATTTTCAACAAAGACTAAAAGATGCACAGACTTGTGTTGCTGAAAATGTGCACGGACTAAACGATGCTCGCACTTCAGTTTACACAGAAAGTGCACGGACCTTGGTTTTCCTTTCAACAGAAAAAGTGCTCAGACTTGGTTTGGAAGAAATGTGCACGGACTCATATATGCACGGACTTAACAAATGAGCAAACACGAATATGCATGGACTTCAGGAAATGTGCACGGACTTAAGGAAACGTGCACGGACTTGATATGATATATAGCATGGGCTTCAGTCACGCAGGTGGCTCTCTTCACGTCGGCTGGGCTCTTCACGTCGGCCAAGGGCGCGACCAGTAGCGGACGGTAAGCGTGGACCATGGTAGGCACAGGCAGGCGCACCCGGGCATGACAAGAGTAGCTAAGGCGAGCGGCCATGGCTCTTCAAGCGTGCGTGGTCAGCAGGTGGCCTCCTCACGGAGGCGGGTCCACACGGTAAGCAACTTCGTCGGCATGCGGCGGAGCGGGTTGGCGGCCACTGCAGGTGGTTCTCACGCGGGCTGGCAGCCACTGCGGGTGGTTCTCACGCGGGCTGGCGGAGGTGGCAAGGGTCAACACGAGCGGCCAAGGTAGCTTCCTCAGGCTTCTCATGGGCGTGGTTAACCAACGCAGGTGGGTGCATGCGCTCTCGCACGCGGCCGGCGCGGGAGGCCTCCATGCGAGCGCCAAGCCGCATTGGCCAGGCACGGGCGACGACGTCTGCTGGCGGGAGTTGGCGCTAGCAAGCAGCCAGGGCAGCTTCGAAGGTAGAGACAGAGGCGGCCAAGTCGCCTTGGGCTCGCGCGGGGAGGTCAACACGGCAGAAGCAGAGGCTGGCGGCTCCACACGGTCAAAGAGCAGGCGAAGGCGGGCAGCCTTCGGTGCACGCGGGCGGTGGAGAAGAAAGAGAGAGGAGAGAGGCAAGTGGCCTTCGCGCCGTGGGTCGACGTGGTAGGAGAGAGAAGAAGAAAGAGAAAGGTGGGCTATCGATGTGGGAAGAGAGAGAAAGAGAGAGAAAGAGGGAGAAAGTGAAAAAAGAGAAAGAGAAAAATTCATTAAAAAATGTAGAAGTGTGTAACATATGGTGGCCACCCTTCCCAAGTCAAATATGACATCTCAAGAGATGTTCACATGGAGTAACAGGGATAGGTTGGGCCTATAAAAGGAGGGCATGGGGCATAGGAGGCTCCTCTACTCTTGTTACGTAGCCAGCAAGCCCTCATTCTGTTTCCTTTCATTTCTAGTGGTAGGAGCAGGTTTTCCTTTCTATCCCCCTCTCTTATTGTTGTTGTAATTTATTTTATTCTTGTTATAATTTGTATGTATTTTTGAGTTGGTTTAATTTAAGTTTAATGCTGGTGCTATGAATGCATGCTCTAGTTGCCTTTGCATGTTTGCATGTTTAGTTGCGGGATAGGGATCCACGTGACCCCTACTGAGTCTGGCTATGACTCACCCTTTCTTCTTTCAGGCGAACAATCTCAGCCGTCTACGTGTGGTTCTCGAGTTTTCGACGACCATCCTTAGCTTGCCAGCAATAGTCAGTTTGTCCTTTTTATGTACTTTTGACTGGGGTATGTCCCGTGTAGTTGTACATTGGACTCTTGTGTAGTGTTGGACTTTTTCCCCTTGTGGCTCTGGACTATTAAATATGCTTACCACTCAGATATTTTTAAATTTGCTTCCGCATTAAAGTCTAAATTCATTACTTTATTAATATTACGTGCGCGTAATTCCAATTCGTTATGCATCCCCTCGACAAACTTCTCCAACCCTTATGGGACCTCATCAGCCTCTTGGGTGACTTTTTCGAGCTCCTGGTATCAGTAGTCTGATGATATCAGATTATCGGTATCCAGATCTCCTGGGTCGTTACAGTTGCCGGGGCACCCGTCATCGATGAAGAGGCAGTGGAGGGCCAGCACGAGGCTCTCATAGCTGGAGTGATTGTGGAGGTGGAAGCGGTGGTAGATGCAGCGGCCCTCCAGGATGACCGTGACTGGAGGGACCATAGAGGAGGCAATCTAGTCGTCCAGCGGTGAGAACCCGAGCAGCTTCTTGGAACATGATGATGCCTGCAACAGTGGCGCGGGTGGGACGGTCACGCGTGCACCACCGGCCCCGCCCGTAGGTCTCGTGGGGAAGGGAACGACTGTGCTGGAGCATGGGAGCGAGGCAAGGTCGGTGATGGTTGTCGGTGAGGGTCACGACGAGGGGTCCCCTGGCTGGGACGCAGGCGACGACAGAGGGCTTCACGGCAACGAGCGGTGAGGGGGGAGGCCGGTGGCATCTAGCGGGCCAGCCCTGGGTGCTCATGGCAGTGCTATTGCAGACGCACGAACGGACGGAGGAGGGAGATAATGAATAGTGCTCGGGGGAGAGGGGAGATCCATGCACTTTTTGATCTCCCAAACAAGTCTACTTAAAATTTAAAAATTATGGTGCTTTTACCAAATAATGAATGACTCATTTCGTCAATTTTAGAGGAAGACCACTAGAGTTTTCCTCCACTATAAATAATGATGTAGTCCCACTTTTTGAAGTAGAATGAAAGAAAAAAAATAGAGTTTTAGTCACCATCCTCCTCCCGTGAAGGGTGTTTGTGGGGCGGGAAGTCCTAGGTGTGAAGCCTCCCCTTCCACTGTTCCATTTGTTCACTCCTCCACGTACCTCCTTCTCTTGTTCGAGCATTTATTGTCCACCCTCTCGACCCCACATTTTCCCCCATGTTCTTACACCTCTCCACCCCCGTAAACCCCTTCTTCTTGCTCCTCTCCTCCCTTCGCGTTCAAAGCCCTATTTCCCCTGGCGGTCGCGCTTGCGACCTCCCCGCCACCAGCAATAGTGATGGCAGGTCCCAGCCACCATCGACGTGCCCCCTGGGCCCTGCCGCTGGTCCCACCGGCGACCCGTCTGCGATCCCGACAACTGGCCGTGAACGCCGTCCCCGACCACCGTCTCTGTCTACACCCTTGCAACGACCGCCCACGCCACCACCCTTCTCCCCACCTCATCTCCCTTCCCGCAGGCGATAGCGGCGGCGACGAACGTCGCCACCTCTCCGGTCGACGACTTCACCATTCCTCGGCGCCCTGCGTTCGGTTGCGGCCGCCAACAGCACTGCTACCCCGTCACGAGTGGCGCCTCCTCTGGGAGTCCTGTGCCCGGTGCCTGCCAACAGCGGTGTCGACGCTGCAAACCCTTCTGCCGGAGGTTCGTCCCACAGCCAGCCCCACTTTGCCTCCCACCGTGGCGACCAGCAGCGGCACCACCGCCACTGCACGACTCCTGCATCCGCCTACCCCGATTTCGCCCCCAAAAGTCGCGACCTCGGACGCCTGAGCAACCGCCCCACGTCGGATGCCCTCACCGGACCACAGTCGTCGCTGGACGTCGAGCCTTGTCGGCCGGAGTTGGTGCTCCTCCCCTCACTCTCTCTGTTCTCCCATCACCTCTCTCTCTCTCACGTAAGGGGTCTCGTCGTGCTCTCTCTCCCTGTAACCCTCCTGGCTCCTTCTCTTGTTTTGTCTCTCTCACTCTCTCTCTCTCCCCCCTCTCTCTTTGTATACCTGAGTTCTTGTGAAAAAAAGGGGAAGAGAACAAAAAAGAGGAACCCCAATAGAAGATCCAGCAAGTCATTTTAGTGCAGGTTCAAGTCGACGTTGAAATTGAGTAGCTAATGTTGGGATCGCGGGAACGGCATTCGTGTGCCTCGCTTTTCAGGAAGTCGGTTAGTGTTGGAAGTTCGCTCCTTTGATTTGCTTATCTAGTATTTGTCATATTTGCCGTCGTGATTGAGTTAGTATGCCTAGCCCGATATTTTATATTGCTGCCAGTTAGTGAAGTGTAGTGTTTTCCCCTATCCCAGAGAGCGCCGATTTGTTTACGTTGCCTGTGCGTGATTGATACCCTAGGCCGGGGTAGCTCTATCTACCGATCTGTTTGACGTTTCTCGCTGCGAGGGACAGTTTCTTAGAGCGTAGCTATTGTTATTTTACGTAATTTGTCTCTTGGTGTTCGAGTACACGTCGGGTTATTTGTCGATCTATTGTAGCGTGTTTGCTGATCTCATTAGTCGCATAGTCAGAGTCGTTTGAGTACACCATCCCGCATCATTTTTGGTATCAGAGCTTAGGTCAGTAGTCTAGGGTAGTCACCACTTTGCCATTCCATGTCTTGCATTTATTGTTAGATCGTTCGCATAAAAATAATAATAATTTTGCATCCCTTTTATATCATAGTGTGTCAGTGCATCGTAGTTCAGTCACGTTCTATGTCATATGCCCACACGTAGTGGTGCTGCGTATCACTTGCCAGCGCCGATGTCAGGTTCACACCGGAGCGTGTTAGGCGCGCACGTGGACCCTCAGGGAGGTCCTGACCTTACCGAGTTAGTGTACCAACTTGGGGCTGAGATATAGAGGATGGACCAACGCCTTGGTGAGGGTTTAGCTGGCATAGAGGATAGGGTCACGGAGTCTGACTATACCGTCCAAGGGATGGCTGGTTGCATCACTGTTTTGGAGGGAGTCATCCGGGATCAGAGGCGTGATCGGGCAGCAGATCGCCCTCAGCCGTAGCGCCCACATCTCCAGGCCACGCCTCAGCACCCACCCCCTAGGGTTGCCTGTGTTGATGACCGGCGTGGTCCGGTTGAGGATTGTGATGGAGAGTCTTTTGAGGAGGAGGTGAGTGAGACTCCTAGGGCTCCCGTTGCCTGAGGGTACATGAGGTTTGACAGGAGGCGTGATCAGGAGTGTGATGAGGAGCGGATGGTGTACCGAGACTGGCACCAAGATGTTCAGAATGCTCGCATCGAGGCTCCCAGCTTTGACGATTCCTTGGAATTGCAAGCTTATCTTGACTGGGAAGCCAGGATGAACCGCTACTTTGATTGGATGGGGATGTCCGACCCTAGGCGAGCTTTCTTCGCCAAGACGATGTTGCGACGTCGAGCCCAGATTTACTGGACAAACCTAGAGGATCGTCTTGCGCAGTGATACGAGAAGCCTATTGATTCATGGGAGGAGATGAAGGCGAGGCTCCGAGAGAAGTACATCCTTGTGACGTGTCGACGCCGGTTGATTGATAGATGGCAGAGCATCACTCAGGGTACCTGATCTGTTTCAGAGTATATTGACGAGTTTGACGAGCTACTATTGAGATATGGAGATCGCGAGGAGGGCGCGTTGACCATTTCCCTATTTCAGAGGGGAATTCGTCTGGTTTATCAGTAGGAGCTGTTCTGTCAGCATGTGATGACCATTCATCACGCGTACCAGGTCGTACGTGAGATGGAGCAATTCGAGTTAGAGAGGGATCCTTCCCCTCGGGTGAGACCAGCATATCCGCACCCCTTCGAGCAGCGCACTGTACCCGTGCCATCCCATAGGAATCTGCCCTTCAGACCCCTCGAGGCCCCTCGCTAGGATCTTCCCCCTCGCCCTCGTCCTTTCCTTGCAAGAGAGCCTGCGTTAGCCTTACCTGCCCCTCCCACTCGTTCTCAGATTAGTGCGCCACCTGTCAGGCGAGATGAGAAGGGAAAGCCCTTATGGTGGGAGGTTTGCCTCAGGATGGCGATTCTCGTAACCGTTGCTATCGATATCAGGGGCTTGGTTACTATACCTCCTCTTGTCCTAGGAGGGCCCTAGCCATTGAGAGTGCTGACCAGGAGGATCCTCCACCAGTCCCAGTGGAGGTGAGTTATGAGGTTGGGGATGAGTTGGTCGATGAGTTTCAGTCAGAGGAGGGAGCAGTCGGCTGTATCTGGTTAGTTGGCACTGAGGACGTGCCAGGTGATGATAGGCTTGGGTCATTCGCTGCATTCTGACCCAGTCGACGGAGAGTGACGACTGGCGCCGTATTGCGATCTTCCACACCTACAGTTACCTTGGTGGTAATGTGTGCAAAGTCATCATTGATAGTGGGAGTTGCATTAATGCAATCTTCATTGGTACCATCACACGCCTTGGATTGACGCCTGTGTATCACCCTCACCCGTACCAGGTGTCCGGGGTGGACGCGACTTCCATTCTCATTTGGTCGAGATGTTTCGTACCGATATATTTTCACCCATATGAGGGCCAGATTTGGTGCGATGTCATGCCCATGGAGGTCGAGAGTATTATCTTGGGTAGGCCAAGGATATTTGATGTGGACGTGACTCTCTATGGTCGGTCCAACACTCGTGTCTTCGAGCACGACGGCCAGCGTATCACCCTACACCTTTCCTGACCACTAGCATCTACTACTTCGCAAGCGGGCACCCCGCCCAGTGCCACGATTGGTGCTAGTGCTTCACAGTCACGCACCACTGTTGTACGCAGTACAACGCAACATGGCACCACCGCCGTCCCCAGAGCTCCCCAGTCTAGTAGCACCCCTACACCTCGTGCTACTATCTCAGGTGCCCCAGCTTCCAGGACCTTGTAGCTGATCACTGCGCGGGAGTTTGAGCTGGAGCTTCTCGAGTATGATACCATCTATGCCTTAGTGGGAAGAGAGGTTACCGAGGTGATCGCTGAGGAGGCATCGAGCGAGCACCATGTTAAGATTGCCTCACTCCTCCATGAGTTTGCAGATATCTTCCCGGAGGACCTACCGGATGGATTGCCTCCGATGCGTGATATCCAGCACGCCATTGATGTGATTCCGGGGTCCATGTTACCCAACCTGCCACACTATCACATGAACCCGGCGGAGCATGCTGAGTTACAAAGACAGGTTGAGAAGTATCTGAGGAGGGGCTCTGCGAGGGAGAGCATAAGCCCCTGCGCCGTTCCCGCACTATTAGCTCCAAAGAAAGATGGCACTTGGAGGATGTGCGTAGATAGTCGTGCGATTAATCGCATCACGGCGAAGTACCATTTTCCCATTCCCCGCTTGGATGACATGTTAGATATGATGGCGGGAGCCACATTGTTCTTGAAGATCGATCTAAAGAGTGGCTATTATCAGGTCAGGATCCGACCTGGAGATGAATGAAAGACGACCTTCAAGATGAAAGACGGGCTTTATGAGTGGTTGGTCATGCCCTTTGGGTTGTTCAATGCCCCTGGTACTTTCATACGGCTAATGACCCAGGTGTTGCGACCATTCATTGGGGTGTTCCTGGTCGTAGATTTTGATGACATTCTTATCTACAGCCACACTAGGGATGATCATGTCGGCCACCTACGCCAGGTGTGTCTCACCCTTCGTCGTGAGAGTCTATATGGCAATCTCAAGAAATGTGCCTTCATGGCCGATTATGTTACTTTTTTGGGGTTCATTGTTTCTCGTGAGGGTGTCTCCGCTGACCCGGAGAAGATCAAGGTGATCGTAGAGTGGCCTGAGCCGCATACCATCCACGCTATGCGCAGCTTCCATGGCTTGGCCACCTTCTACCGTCGATTCATACGTGGGTTCAGCACCGTTATGGCTCCGATTATAGACTGTATTCGAAAGGGAGCCTTTGTTTGGATGAAGGTCGCTACTTCGTTCTTTCGTGACATCAAGGAGCGGATGACTCAAGCACATGTACTTCGACTACCTGATTTTTCAAAGGTGTTTGAGGTCACATGTGATGCTTCTGGTGTCGGCATAGATGGAGTGTTAAGTCAGGAGGGCCACCTTATTGCTTACTTCAGCGAGAAATTGAGTGATGCTAAGTTGAAGTACTCCACCTATGACAAGAAGTTTTATGCGATAATACAGGCTTTGAGGCATTGGAGACACTGCCTACTGCCGCAGGAGTTTGTATTGTATTCGAACCACAAGGCCCTCAGATTTCTCCACGCTCAGAAGAAGCTCAACCCCCGACACAGACGATGGGTAGAATACCTTCAGGCCTACACATTTGTCCTCAGGCATTGAGCGAGTGTGGAGAACCGTGTGACAGACGTCCTTAGTCGTCGATCCTTGCTATTATCTATTGTCTACACTGAGGTCACGGGATTTGAGACTCCGAGAGGAGTACCCTGATTGCCCATATTTTGGTCCGATCTACGCTGCACACTAGCTAGGACCCTCTAGAGAGTACAGCGATTACATCCTTCAAGTGGGTTATCTTTTTCACGGGGATAGATTGTGTGTCCCGCGGACCTCTGTACGCGAGTTTTTGGTTTGGGAAGTTCATGCAGGAGGTCTCACTGGCCACTTTGGCCAAAACAAGACCATTGCGTTAGTGGAGTGTCGGTTCTTTTGGCCCAACCCAAAGTGCGATGTGACCCACATCGTGGCCCAGTGCCGCACTTGTGCTACAACTAAGTAGCGAAGGCAGAATACAGATTTGTACACTCCCCTCCCTGTGCCAGATCGTCCGTAACAGGATGCCAGCTTGGATTTTGTCCTGGGATTGCCAGGTACAGTTTGACAGCATGTTTCCATCATGGTGGTGGTCGACAAGTTCTCTAAGATGACTAACTTTATCCCCTATGCCAGGACCTCCGGTGCGTCGAAGATAGCCCGCCTCTTTCTAGCCAAGATTGTCCGTTTGTATGGGCTACCCAAGACTATTGTGTCGGACAGGCATGTGCGATTTGCGATCTATTTTTAAAAGACCCTATGGCACCTTATGGGCACCAAGCTCAAGTTCTTCACAACTTATCACCCCCAAACTGATGGGCAGAGTGAGTAGTTAATAAGAGTCTGGGTGACCTCTTGCGATGTCTAGTTGGAGAGCATAAGCGAGATTGGGATTTGATCTTACCTTTAGCAAAGTTTGCATACTACAACTCGGTCAATAGGTCTACTGGCATGAGTCCTTTTGGGATAGTCTCTGCCTATAGACCTAGGAGGCCCATAGATCTTGTCCCTATGCCCCGTCAGGCCTGTGTTTCAGAGTCAGCTGAGTTGCTAGCTGAGCATATTAGGAGTCTGTATGATAGCATCCGTCGTCACATTGAGAACAGCAATGCAAACTACAAGAAGTCGACAGACACCACCGTCAGTTACAAGAGCTCCAGGAGGATGATTACGTAATGATTAGAGTCAGACCTGAGCGATTTTTCTCGGGAACCGTAAAGAAGCTGCAAGCTCGGGAAGTTGGTCCATTCAAAGTGGTGAAGCGTGTCGGGCCCAATACATATGTTGTAGATCTACCACCGGACTATGATATCAAGTCCACATTTAATGTCTCAGATCTGGTGACTTATCAGGACTCGACAATAATTCCTAGTGATCCTCTCGAGCCTTCTCCTCCCCTTGTAAGCGACCCCACCCTTGAGTGCCCACCAGCGGCCCCAGTTACAGCACGGCGTGATTGAACAAATACTAAATGAGCATATTGTTACCTCACAGAGCGGAGCTTTTCAGCGCTACCTAGTTCGTTGGGGAGATCGACCCGAGCCTCTTGGAGCGGTACTAGAGCAGCCAGGACCCTCATTCGACATGGTCGAGTTCCTACCAGGAGGGGAGGATTGGTGAGGACACCAGAGCGCGGGTCCGGTTCGACACGACTCGCGATTATTGCTGTCAGAGAGCTCCAGTAGCGACATCAGCATCCCTCTGGCTTGACGATGATCCATTAGCATATTGATGTATTTTCTTTTGATTAGTTAACTATTTGCCGGTATACCACTCCAAGCAGTCACGGAGTCTTCATCGCTTCCTACCTTCGGCCCTCACATGCTCAGCATTTTAAGGGCGCCGGCTATCTCATTTGGTCGAGGAGAAGAAGTACAAAATAGTGCAGCTTTCCTGGAGACCTTCGGGGTGAGGCCTTATCATAGGTGATGCCACCCGTTTTGAATAAAACACGTGAGTGTGTGCATGTTGCCTTTCTTCTAAAGCATAGACAGACGTGGTCGGACAGGGATCTCCACGGTTCTGGCAGACCAAGGCCCGGTACTTACCACATCTTGACAGTCCTTATCTAGCATGAAGGGTTGATGCAATGAATTTGGACAGTGTGATGATCACCAGGTGTTGATTTTCTCTGAGGACACCCCTTTTTTTAAAATAGCTATGTACAAGGTCTTATGAATAAAATTTCTTAAGCTATACCCCATTCCATGGGTATGCGAGCTCTACTCCCTGGGAGTCCACTAACTTGTAAGCATTGCTTGGGTAGACTTCTTTGACGACAAAAGGGCCTTCCCAATTTTCTTGGTGTTTTACTTTGAGACCAGTGGCTTTAGTTAGTTTCCTCTTTAAAACCAGTTCACCCACCCTGAATTTTCTCTCTAGAACTTTCTTGGTGTAATAACGTGCAATTCTCTTGCAATATACCTGAGCGTGATCGGCCGTGATCATTTGTTTCTCATCTAATAGTTCCAACTGGGCCAAGAGGTTTTCCCTACATTGCTCGGGGTCGAGCTCGGGATCCAGCTGCACTCTTAGTGAGGGAACGAATATTTCATATGGGAGTACTACTTCTATCCCAAAGGTAAGCACGTATGGGGTTTGACCCGTGGGAGTTCAGACAGAAGTGCGGTAAGCCCAGAGGGCCTCAATGAGGCGATCTGGCCAGTCTAAATTATGGTGAGATTTGCAAGTTTTCTTGATAATTCTGATGAGAGCTTTATTTGTGGCTTCAGCTTGACCATTTCCTTGCGGGTCGTATGGAGATGAATGATTCAAATTGATGCCATTCTTACCACACATGTCACGGAGTTCCTAGGATGTAAACTGCAGCCCGTTGTCAGTGACGATGTCACGAGGGATGCCGAACCTGGCGAGGATGTTTCGCAGAGAAGAAGAATAAGAGACATTATCTATAGCAAGATCCAATATAAAGAAACCATCATCCATCTTACCATGCCCATATACAATATTGTCCAAAACAATATTTACACTACTGTCGGAAAAGGTCAAGCAAAAGTCTAAAGACAACAAGCTAGAAACTGACAGGAGATTATAATGGATCCTAGACGCATAGAGCACATCATATAGAATCAGCGTACGTCCATTCGGAAAACGGAGTTGGTATGAACCGACTCCGAGGACTTCCTCGCTAGTTCCATTACCCATAAAAACTCTATGCCTGCCTACAGGGATCCTGTGGTATTCCACGAAGTCAGCTCGATTCATAGTTATATGTTTGGTCGCTCCTAAATCTACAATCCACAGGATTAGGATGAGCAGTTAAAACATGTGAACAAACATAAATATAAGGAGAGCTAGGTACATTAATTACCTTCTTCGGCTCATGACACTCATGAGCGATGTGGCCTCTCTTCCTGCAGTTGAAGCATCTTACACGGGTTTTGTCTTACTTTTTCTGCCCGCCACGTCTTCCACGGCGACGCTTAAAGGACTGAGTTGTCTTGGGGCCAGGTGTGGTATCTCGCCCTTGTAATTTTCTTTGTGGTCCCTTCTTGTCAAATCGGCGACTGCTCTGATCGACATTGGCAATGACGTGATACAAAATCTCGCGCTCAGCTTCTAGCTCCACATGACTAGAAATATCCAAAAAATCCTTGATATTCTCGTTATGTGTTAGAATTTGTTTCATTTGGAACCATGAATCAGGCAGAGATCTAATCACGGCCTGCACGTGTTACTCGTCTGTGAGATCATGACCTGCCGCCCTCAAATCATGAATCATATGAGCCATAACCCTCAGGTGCTCAGTCATCGTATGGCACGTGTCCTTTCGATAGATCTCAAATTTCAAAACAAGAGCCATCAAATGGGTCACAGACGTCCCCCCAAAGGTAAATCTCAAATGGTCCCACATTTCCTTGGCAGTACTAAAACCCTCAAACTCGCCAATGAGATCGTCCTCCATCGCGCTAAGCATAGTGAAGCGTGCACTACGATCTCTCTTAAACCAAGTCTTATAGGTTTCTTGGTCTTGGCGATGTTGGGCGCGACAATGGATATGAAGATGGCTTGGAGTTCGAAGCCGATGAAGCTGCTCCCCAACAGGTGGAGAGAAGAAGAGTCTTCGTATTTGAGAGACTAACCTTCCCAGGTCATGCAAGGAGGAAGGTTCATCGACAAAGGAAGTGCATGGGAGTTTTCGCTTGCAATATGGCCAGAGTGGCCGATACATATGGAGGTCTGCCTGAGCACCCCCAAGAATTGGCTCGATTAGCTGAAAGGCTAGGGCCAAACGCGAGAAGAGCTGAAGCCGCAAGAGAAATGTTGAAAGCAACAAAAGGAAAACAAGTATTGCCTAAAGAAGTCACCACCCTCACGGCAAATGTGGTGACGACTGAAGAGGAGGAGGTGATGCTGAACATCTCATCCGAAGGAGCTTCAGGGGAGACAGTAGAAGCCATCCCCAGCATAGCAACCATGGACCCATCAATTCTGATGCTGCTCCAGAAGTACCAGCAGGAGATAGAACTTTTGAAGAAGCAGCTGATGGAGAAGACAGAGCAAGCCTCAGCCTCCAAGCAGCCTGAAGTGCAAGCTCAGTCATCGTGGGGAGGCATCAACCCGTGTGACTTCCCATCACTGTATACACTGCCCCAGTTGACAGAGCCCAGCCTGGCGACCACCCAGCAGCATCCACCTCAGTCGCTGATACCGCCAATTCTGCCACAAGTGCATCAGTCACCTCCATTGGTGTGGCCTCCTTGGCAGGCGACCACCTTGGTCACTCCCTATTTGTAGTTGGCACACTTCTACCTAGAGCTAGTCGATCCGAACACTGTCAATAAGATGATGGTGGAAATAATGATTGAGCTGAAGTTCACCGAGCGAAGTGAAGGCGACTATGTCACGTTTAATGCCTACCGGGTGCCATCCCCGCCACATCATGCAGCTAAGTGACTCCCTCCAGGGATCAGCAAGCAGCCCAAGTTTGACAAGTTCAACGTGAAGGGATCCCCGAAGGAGCATGTCACATGCTACATGATCGTCATGGGTGACCTAGCCACAGATGAATCATATTTGTTGAAGTTCTTCTAGTCCTCGCTGACAGGGCTCACATTTGAATGGTATTCCAACCTCCCGGCCGAGTCGATCAGTGACTGGTCGGATATGATCGTGGAGTGTGCGGGGCTCGGGCCACTCCCTGATGGCCCTAATCTTCTCCGGATCAGCGGAGACTCCATCTCTAGACACAATGAACCTGAGGAATGTAATCTGATTGGTCATGAAAGCACACTTCTTCGAGTGGGTGAATAAGCTCTCGCGCCTCAATATAACACAGACCTATCTAAGGTGGTGTAAGTGGTCCTCCCTAGTGCGACTGTAGATAAGAATGTCACCAAAGTAGATGACCAAGAAGACCTCTATCATAGGGTGTAAAACCTGGGTCATCAACCGCATGAAGGTGTTAGGGGTGTTGGATAGTCCAAAGGGCATAACCAACCACTCATAGAGACCATCCTTGGTCTTGAATACTATCTTCCATTCATTCCCAGGCCTGATCTACACCTGCTGATAGCCACTATGAAGGTCTATCTTTGAAAAGATAGTGGCTCCCGACATCATATTTAGCAAGTCATCCAGCCGGGGAATGGGAAAACGATACTTCATCGTGATCTTGTTGATTGCACGACTATCCACGCACATCCTCCATGTGCCATCTTTCTTCGGGGTAAGCAAAGTGGGAGCAACAGATAGACTCTTGCTGTCCCTAAGGGATCCCCGACTCATCAACTCTTCGACCTGCCTTTGAAGTTCAGTATGGTCCGTGGGACTCATCCGGTAGTGGGGAAGGTTGGGCAAAGATGAGCCCGGGACGAGGTCGATCTCATGCTAGATGTCCCGCATAGGTGGAAGGCCTCCTGGGAGGTCTTCCGGGAAGACATCTAAAAACTCCCGCAAGATCGCAGCTATCTCCCCGGGGTACTCATCCTCAGACCTAGGGACAACATCTTCCACTCCTCAGATAACAACAGCAAGGATAGGGCTACCCTCGGTCACCTCTTGCTCCATCTCTCTGGGACTAATCATCATCAACCTCCTAGGTGGGGGGTCCTCTTTGCTAGGAGAAGTCGAAGAGGTAGTGGCCCGTGCCGAGGACGAGGCGGGTGGGCCAGCCATCCCCTAACTGGGAGAGGTCGAAGTGCTGGGGCCAGCTGGTCCTCGGATAGATGGGTCCTTCGGCTGGACAGGGTGGAGAGTAATCCTGTGGCCACCATGGTCGAAGGTGCATGTGAATTTCATATTAATTAATAATATGAAAAAGCTAAGAAGGAGTTCTTAAGCTTATTGGGCCTAAAACCAGACTAACATTGGGCCTAGAGGGTCACACATATTAGGGTTATGGATAGTAAAAGTATATTTGCAATATTAGACTGTTAAGGATTTTTGTGAAAGACCGAGAAGTCTATAAATAGTTACAATGGGAGAAACTTGGGCCAAGCATCCAGGGTTTCTCGGGCCACTCTCTCTCTCCTCTTATGGAGGGGTGTCCCTCTCTCTCTCTCTCCTCTCTCTTCTCCCTCTCGTCTCTAGCGTAGAGATCTTAGAGATGTCGCGGAGGAGTTCATTCATGGGGCATTACGATGAGGAGATTCCACCGTTCGTGCCTGTGTGGATACAGCTAGAGGTCGTGCACTTGCGCAGTTGATTACCGCCACGAGGGATTGTTTCCACTTCGCTGCGATCTGAGCATCGTAGAGGTAAAATTGAATCCTGTAGTTGTAGATTGTCATCAGAAATCATGCAGGAGCGATCAACTCAGCTGCGTTAAAATTTTACTTTCTACTTTCTACTGCGTTCTTTGTGATCTCGGCCTAGATCCATACAACTATATCCCCGTCCATACATCTTAATACCTCATACCGTGGCTCTATCAATAAAACTAATATTTTGACTCTGTCCCAAAAGTTGTTGGTGTTGGCAATCCCTTCGACCTCCCCTCCTTCACGTGAAGCAGCAAAAGAGAAACTTAGCCAAGACTCACCCCTAAATATTTGCTTCAACCCATCCTTGTACTTCAGAAGACTCTGTAATGCGATGTAGTTGGTGGCAAATTGTGTAATGCTAGGCCTTAACAGTTCACCACTATAACACTCTCTCATCCATGCCAATATAAGTGTGTGGCTGTAAATATTTTTCGTGACCTTCTGTGCCACCTCGACCATAGACTTGACTACACGAAGCTGACCAATCTCTTTCAGCATCAGGTCTACACAGTGTGCTGCACAAGGGATCTAGAAAAGGTGTCGTATGGTCCTCATTAGCTCCTCCCCAGTCTTCTTATAGTTCGAGCCATTATCTGTCACCACTTGAACAATGTACTCCTCCCCGATCTCGTTCACCACTTGTTCCATCAACTTCCCCATAGTTTGTTGCGCCTTGCTGCTGCCCAGCAGAGTTCCTTCCAGTTACAGCGCCAGTCACCACTGTAGATCGGAGCTCCAAAGTAATCACCCTACACTGATGGAAAGCTCTTCCAGTTGGCTTCATCCTCGAGGTGATCCCGCCTTCATCCGAGTTCATGACTGTCCGGGAGGCTCGATCTCACCGGAGCGCGCGACTGACACCCGTGGGAAGATCAGAGCACCAGTGCAGAAGCTTCTACGGCCACACCCTTGCTCCCCTTGGGGAGCCGCTTAGCCGGAGCGTTCTTCAACCAGCCCTCCTTCCAACCCAAATGACGGAACTGCATTCGGAGGTCAGGACTACTCGTTCTGAATTTTCTCGCCAGGGTGCGCAGGTCAGTCCCCAAAAATCTAGCCCTGATACCCTAATACTGTGTACCTCCTATCTCTCTGCTCTGACAACTCCTGGAGGTATTTCTGGTCAGAGATTGAAGGAGACTCGAAGACGGACGTGTCGGCTTTGGTCCCGCACCATTTTTACTCCGAGAGCACTTGTACCGGCACCATCTTCCTACTGTTACACCCTGAGGACAGAACCAGTCAGGGCAGAGCCGCCTTGCCACAGAGTCAGCTGTGACCAGAGGTGTCTCCAGGCCATTTCCCAAAAATTTTGAGGGCTTTCTGATCCAGTTAGCGATGTGCTGGCGCTGGTTTCATCATCATCCGAGTTCATCTCAGACCGTGGAGCTGTCAACAGCGACCGGTGGTCAGCCCATTCCTGTAGCTGGCAGAATCGGCCGAGTCAATTCTTCGGCAACTTGGTGGTTTTCTTCCCCACCCCGCCTGGCTGACTTATCGCCCCTCCCTGCATGGAGGTAGTATTTTGGTGTAATCTCAAATTCCCCTCCCTTAGTCCAACCCCCCCTGTGCGGGGAGTAGTGATTATATTGTTAATAGGGGAAGCGGCATCGACGCAGTGTGTGGGGAACCACACTTCCCCGCTCGCCCACATCTTCGAGCGGTGTTGGTTTCTTCAAACCAACTAGGTGAACTCTAATCCTTACTCCATAGTTTAATCTTGTTCATTTAATATCCGCAACGTTGCTCCGTTGAGCAAGTGAGAGAGCGCCCGACCGACCTAGCTGATCACAACGAAAATAAACCACCAGCAGGGAACACAGCTTGCCTGGGTGGCTACCACCACACCTCGGACACGGCCTCGGCTAACTCATCACTGGTCTTTGTTGCTGCTAGAAGGAAGAAGGCGCTGACTGGTGAATGGTGCCAGAAGACGCTTGCTGAATAAATTTCTTCTTAGACCTCTTAAACTTCTTGAACTTGGGCTTAGAAGAAAAAGAGACACCATTAGCAACGGGCCCAACAGAAGGAACTCCTGCCACAGACGACTGATAAGTCTGCTGAAACTGCACTGTCGGCTAAACAAAGCCAACCTAAGTAAACCCTCAAGCTCTTGCCAAGTCAAGTTCTATCGCAACTGCTGCTTGGAATGCTTCATCCATCTCTTTTACTCGAGTGGCAACCAATGACAGTCGCAACTCAGCCCTCAGTCCATGCAGAAACTGCTCAGTCTTCAAGGCTTCATCAGTAAGAACATGGGGTGCATACCGACCCAATTCTATGAATTTGTTCCGATATTGCAACACAGTCATATCACCTTGAGCCAATTCCAGAAATTGATGCATTTTATCCATCCTGAGACAGGCCGGACTGTAAGTGCGCTCAAAGGTAGCCACGAACTCTGTCCAAGTGATCTGACGAAGTAGACGGGAACGGAAAGCAACCTCCCACTCCGCAGTCCACCACATAAGTGCTGCACCTTGAAGCTGAAAAGTAGCAAGCATGACCTTCTCGTCCTCCGCACATTCCATCAAACGGAACATGCGTTCAGTCGCATCGATCCACGCCCTGGCTGCATCCAGATCTGCCTGACCTTCATAAGTCGGTGGGTGGAACAGCAAAATTTTTTTTAGTGCTTTACCACGGCCACCATCTGTTTGAGGGGCAGGAAGATCAACTTGAGCTGGAGCTGGCACAACCGGAGGAGGAGAAGTGCCACTCTCCTCAGAAGGAGCATGGGCACTTCTGCAAGGCGGCATCTTGATCTAGAAAACACATGACAACAGAAAACACATCATCAGTCACAAAAAAAAACATCCTAAGCCAGCAGTAGACGACTCAAATGGACTTGTTTTGGAGTAATGCAATTTCAATTCCTTATACAAATCTTCAACACTACTTGGTGGTTGACAGATTTCTGGATTCTTCAACCATAGTAGCCTTCGTATGCCAGGCAAGGGTTAATGATCTAAGGATCTTTCTCACAATTTCTTGCTCTGAGTAACTCTTTCCTAAACTAGTTAAACTATTGGTGAGCTGAGTTAATCGAGCATACATGTCAGATATGGATTCATCAGGCCTCATTTTGAACATTTCATATTCTGAAATCAGCATGTTAGCCTTGGTTTCACGTACCTCAGAGGTACCTTCATATATTACCTCTAAACGATCTCACATCTCTTTTGTCGTTGCACATGTTGATACCCTTGAAAATTCTATGGGATGAAGAGAGCATTGCATTATGTGCTTGGCACTCTAGTTGACTGTAGATTTCCTTATTTGCTCCAGGTCCAAGTGTCTTCATCTTCAGGGAGTTCGTAAGGACCCTTGTTGATGACTCGCTAGACATCATGGTCTTGGGTACGTATGAACACCTGCATGCAATTTTTCCAATATGGGTAGTTAGTTCCAGTAAAGAAGGGTGGTCTGTTAACAGAATGACCCTCGAGCATAAGCCCCTTAGCTGTCATTCCACCATTTCTCTCAAGGTTGTTGGACAACATCATGAGAGATTGGCTCTGATATCACGTGTTGTGTGGGAATGGCGGATCTAGAGGGGAGGGGTGAGTAGATCTACCCCTCTTTCTCAAGAGATAAAAGAAATAATAGTGGAATGAAATGAACTACAATGCACTATGAGGAGCACGCACATAAGATGTAATGATGAGGATAAGTAACGAACCTAAGCAAGCATCTAGAGAGAAATAACCACACAAGCAAACTACAGGGACAGAAATTTTTAAGGTGGTTCAGACTCTACCCAGAGTCCTACATCCACCCCTCACTTAAATCAAGTCAGGCTTCCCTAGTGCAACTGCACTAAATTGCTGAATACACAGCTTAATACCTCGCTGCCTTATAGCTTGCAGAGAGATTATCCCCTCTCAAGGAACCGCTATCACACAGCTTGATGGCACACAAGGCCAGACTACATATCAGAGCACACACGCTCTATCTGTCATCCTACTATCACCGGTAGGGACTATTCACAGTAGCATATGAGAGATGAACAAAAGGAACAAAGTTCCTGGTGGCCCACCTTATATTGCTGGAAAGTTCTTCAAGTCAGCTTCGTTGGCGAGGTGATCCCACCTTAATCCGAGTTTGGGGCTGTCTAGGAGGTCCATTCTTGTCAAAGTGCGCATCTGGCATCCGATGGAAGACCAGATCACCAGTGCAGAACCTCCTACATCCTCACCCCAGCTCCCCTTGGTGCGCCATTTGGGTGGGAGGAACTACTACCAGTTCTCTATCCAACACAGCTAGCGGAGCATCGTTTGGAGCTCGGAGTTATCCGTTCGAAATATTCTCCCCCAGGTGTGCAGGTCAGTCCATTCAGAATCAGCACAGACACCCTTCCACTCTACGTCCTCTATCTCCCTACTCTGACCTCCCCTGGTGGCCTTCCTAGTTGGAGATCGAAGACGATTCATCCACGGACACATCTGTCTTGGTCCCACACCGTTTTGACTGCGAGAGTGGTCGTGACGGCATCCTCTATCTACTGCTACGTCCTGAGAGCAGTCCAAGTCCGAACAGAGCGACCTGATTCCAGAGCCAGCCCCGACCAGCGATGACGTTGGAAGATCCCACAAAAATTCAGGAGCTTTCCTGGGTCAGTCAGCGAAGGATTGGCACCAATTTCAGTAGCTTCTGAGTCCGATACAGCCCGTGGGGGCATCAACAGAGACCATCTGTCTGGTAGTTCCAGAAGTAGACTAAATTGGCCGAATAGCCATTCAGCACTCTTGGTAGTCCTCTTCCCCGCCCCGCCTGGCCGGCTTAGCGCCCCTCCCTGTGTGGTGGTAGTTTTGATGTAATCCACATTTTCCCACCCCTTTTCCAACCCTCCTGCGAGGGGTGTAGTGCATGTAAATTATTAAATAAGGCAAAGCTTCACCGATGCAGTGTGTAGGGAACCCACACTTCCCCACTCGTCCACGTCTCCGAACGGGGGTCGGTTTCTTCAAACCGACCAGGTAAGCTCTAAACCCTTGCTCTCATTTTAGTTCTTGTTCATTTCATATCTGTCGAATTGCTCCGCTGGTGGAGAGAGAGTGCCCGATCCCGGAGCACCTAGCTTCGTGTGGTCACCGTGGAGTTGTGAGTGAGTGAGTGACCTTGTGCCCCAATTGGCACTCGGCCAGTCCCCAGCCGTCTCCTTAGCGTGGCTTTGCGGAGTTAGAGGTTTACAAGTATGTGGTATATTTTTGTCATGTCAGGCATGTTGGTGCCCATCGTTAGAAGGTGAAATTATGATGTTTGTTCGACTTTTACCTATTCTTAAAGTTTCTTGTGTTCTTCTTCATGGGTTATGTGTATCGGGATGTGTGTCTCACCTCAGACGTGATAGATCATTTCCAATGCTGGGAGGTGCTGCAGGTACATTCAGGCGAGACTTTTGGCACGTGGTTGCCCAGAGGGGTTGTCCCAGTAGTCGCAGTGATTTTTGACATGATGAGTTGAGATTCTCAGGGTTGCGAGATGCACAGCTAGGCTAGTAAGAAGGTGCCCTATCTCGTGGTAGGTATAGTTTCAAGATGATGGATTGGTGCCTTGGGTGTATTTTCCTTAAATTCTATTGTTTTTCATTTTATTTAAATTTGTGTTCACGAGTCCCCGTGAGCGTAGCGGGAGTTAGCAGGAGTTGGAGTAGGTGCCCTGTGTAGTGGTAGTGGAGCTACCTGCAGGCGTTGGATGCTCGTTCCCCATTTTGGTGTGGCGTGTTGGCGATGTAGTAGGAGTAGAGTTACCAGTCGAGTTACATATTACGCCGTGTGGCTGGTGTCCTGATTTGTCTGGTGTAAGTTGGGCATAGATCTTTGGTTCGGCAAGTGAACTGCTAGACTAAACGTGCGAGTCTGTGCTTTGGATTTAAAGTGTTAGAGTTTCTCACCCTATTTGTTGGATTTAGTCGGTGGAGTTGCAGGTTGATTCAGGGCAAGCGCCAGAATCTTCTTTTTCAGTGGGACATATTGTGCAGAGTTGCGCAGCGAAAGTGTGATGGGCCCATAACTCACAGGTCCCAGAATCGATTTCAAGACTGATTGGAGAATATCCTGATGGTGAGTAGAGTTATGGAGGTCATTTGGCTAATCTTAAGAGGTTGGCTTTCGGTATTAAGTGGCATTGACCATGAGGCTGGCATCGATTGTCATGTCGTTGTTTAAGGCATCGTGCTAAGCAGCACCAATGTAGTTATGAATTAAAGGCTTTTTGAGTCAAGGGTTGTTGAGTGAGGACTATGGTTGCCCTAGTTTCTCCCCTTGAATCGTCGTGTGTGGCTTATGGAGGAGCCATTGGTCAGTTGAAGCCGTGTGTATGGCGTGGGCAATTGGATTGGTTATCTTGGAAGCGAGTATGTGTTGCTCAGGAGTGAGGAGTTGTTTGATCGGCTTCCATTAAGACAGTGTCCTCCAGGTCGGTTCGAGTTCGGTGATGTATAATTTGAGAAAATTGCTTCCGAGTCCCAGTAGGAATATTTTGAGTATCGGTGTGGCTGATCGAACCTCTAGCACCCTAGCAATTCTGCGGATTGGTGTACCGAGTGGGCGACAGTGATGATAGTTGGGGACCCAGTGGAAGCTCAGATGAAGGTTGTTGGAGAAAGGACCTGGACTATGATCTTGATCAGGTGCTTAAGGTTTGATGCAATGTGACAGCATGATTGGAATACTTGAGGGGAGGTGCTCTTCCGTCGAAAGGAAATGCAGGGAGGTTATCATGGCGTATGTGATATGTTGTCCTCTAGTTTAAGTGGTTTTCCGTTGGGCGTGAGGTGCCGGTATGTGTTGCTCGGAGTTGAGACGGTGATTTGACCGGCTCTGGTCAGGGTGAATGATCTAGAAGTAGGACCATAGGTGTTGGTGCAAAGAACGAGATCCCGTAGGATTGTCGTGTGTAGTCGAAGGAGCTAATTGAATTGTCTAAGCGCCCCGATAGTGTGTGGCTTAGTGCACCGATTGTCCGACGGACATGATGTTCGGGACTAGATAAGCGATGTGATGGTTGTGGATAGAGAGTTTGACTTTGGCAAGAGTCGGGAGAGTTTGAAACTCGGTGCTTTTTGTGGTGCCACTAGCCGGATTGTTGTGCTAAGGTCAAAGGTTTCCCCTGGCTCGGGAGGAGCTGTACAAGGGGACTGTGTGTGAATCGAGAGATTGTTCAGTTTGAATGGAGTTGTGTTCATGTGGGCGCTGGGAATAGGTCATTGTCAGTCGACAGTCCAAGTGGAACTGTGGAGTTGCTAAGTGTGGATTGGACAGTTGCAACATGGAGCAACTGTCTCCTCGACTAAAGAATGCCCCAAAGTGTGAATGTGAGATGGGGGCCCTACCATTGAGAAGGGATTTGAGGCGTTGTGCCCAAGATTAATGAGATTGAGGAGTTCGAGGTTCGCGCGGGCGACCTTGTCGTTCTTCTTCCCCTTTTTGAGAAGCTGAAATTGGTTGGATAGCCCGGGAGGATTAGGATGGTGTTTAGACGATGTGCGGCCCAGACATAGAGATAGCAGATGTTCGGGCCAATGGATGTGAGCAAGTATCCGAAGATTTGATCATTGGTTCTGCAAAGAAGCAGGTGAGGAGAATGATCGGAGGATTCTTGGTCGGTGTGTGACCGGCAGATGACGGATGATTTTTCTCCAACTGATGTGTTGTCCCACGGGTTGATTATTACATGATGTTGTTTGTGGATTGTGATGTCTCTGGCTGTCAATTGTAGGTGTTCCACGGGTATTGGTGGAGGCCGGTGAGGAATTGGCTTTAACCGGTGAGAATTGGTTGTGTTTTGGCTCTTGGGGTGAGAATCGTCAGTTGCGTGGAGCCATCGGAAGTGTTATCGATAGCAGTGATAGATGTGTGAGTTTTGCTCGTGGTCAGAAATGCGATTGTGTTCCTTGTGAGGGGTACTCGACGTTCAGTAATTGAGGAAGCCGATGTCCTGAATGGACTACTGGGCATGGATTTCCCCCAGTGATGGATTGGAGTTGCATCTAGAATCGGGTGTTTCTCTCCGTGGGCTGAGCATGTCAGATGCTATTCATGCCCTTAATGTTTCGAGGAAGCTGAGGTGATGTCAAACTTGTCTGTCTTTATGCGCCACGATCAATCCAAGGATTGGTATGGATTGGTGTAGTGGTACGAGAAGACTTTATGGGCTATATCGATCTGGCGGTGTTCCTCAGAGAAGGTTGTATGGAGAGTATGGTGGTCGTGCTGTGATCATGAGATCTTACCCGTTGGGTGAGTTCTTCCCCGTGAATTTTGTGTGTAATCCCAAATTTCACAGACGAAATTCTTGCAAGGGGGGAGGACTGTAACGCCTTGAGTTTTAGATTGTGTTTTCGCAGGTTGCAGTTCGTATCCGTTTGGGTTTCAGAATTTAATATTGGAGTTTTGGACCCCCAAACGGTATTTACGAGAGTCATTTCAGGTCCGTGATGGCACGTTGAGCGGCCTTGCATTTTCCATATTTGGACTTGGGATTATGCTTGAGAGCATCTCTTGTGCTCCTATTGCCCTTGGCATGGAAGCCATCTTCTCTTCTTCCCCTTGTTTTATCTTCTTCAATCCCAAGAACATTTCTAACTCCTCTAAGAGGATGGTAGCTTCAAATGTGGAGAAGAGGAAGGTATGAGTGGATGGATGTCAAATCTCAATGAGTGCTCCCATGGCACCCCAATCTAAGTAAATGTCATTGTAATGCTTAGCATGGGTGACTAGGCCTAGCATATGCCATCTAGATAGGTGGGCTCTCATGTCTAGGGAAAATTTAGAGAGGAGGGGGAGCCACTTAATCTTGATGTATCTTCTTGCACTCGGGATAGTGGGGTAATCCTGAAGGAAAAAGGGAAGAAGAAAAGAAGAATAAATGGAGAGAAGAAAGAGTTGAGAAGATTGAGAGAAGAAGAGCAGGAAGATAAAGGAAATTCCAATACTCACTTGATTTGCAAAGATTCTCCCACTGATGTGCCCTTCTATTTCATTAAGTCTCGCGAGAGAAACATTGGCCTTCTTTAGGGGGCGTTGCATTGCTCTTTCCATTACTGCTTCTCTTCACTTCTCTGTTCCTGCAACCAAAGAAATCTGAGCAGTGGAGTTTTCTGTGAAAATCCTTGTGGTGATTCTCTGTTAAATGCATAAATCGAGCCCTGGAACCCCCTTTTTTATAGTAATTTGTTGCATGCAATTGCTGTTTCAATTGGACAGGGAAAGGCAGGGATTGCAGTTTGAGTTGAACAGGAATTGGAGTTTGAGTCGAACAGTGAAGGCTCTGGTGAATTCGGAGTCGAATCGGAAATCTCAGTCAATTGACGGCCTTCTTATTGGCGTTATTATCATAATCAGCATCCTTCTGAGGGGCGTCTGTTTATAAACATCTTCGATAAGGGCGTCTTTTATTGTCATTAAAATCCCTTTCCGAGCCGAACACTGAGCTTTAATAACGCCATTTTAAGTGTCGCCATTTATGTATTTAACGCCTTCAGAAAGGGGCGTCATTTCCAGTTTTAATAGCGTCACTCATACTGTCGCCATTCATTATATTTACCGCCTTTGATGAAGACGTCATTTTTGAATTCATGGTTCTCGCTCCCCAGACAGTTGCTTGTGTCGCCGCGTGTCATGGTAAGCTGGTCTGGGCCATTGTAGGGACCCACAGGGTTGTAGAAAGGGCTAGGTAGCCCATGCCTTTAAGGTGTTCAGGGAAATGCCCGAGCCCTTATTTATTATCATTTTGTCGGGAGATAGTTAGGGTACAACAGTTGTATATGTTGATTCTCTAGTGTTCTGACAATTTTTGTGTGCCCTATCTTGCAGCTATGGCACGATTCGGCAGAGAAGAATAGGGCCCAAGGCGTGTGGCTTGGGAGGAGGACCACTGGGTGCGATCGACTGAGCAGCCGATGCCCCCTCTAGGTCCATCGGTGGTCACCGTGGCTAGTGTGGAGCAGCTAGACTGGGACCATACGATAGTAGCTGAGGGCCCCATCGGTGAGAGGGCTGCTGGAGTCGGGACTGTGGAGGTGGCCCAGATCCTGGAGGCGGACGGTCTATATACTTACGACCGGAGTGGAGGCTACCCCTTGGAGTTCCCCCTGGACCGCCATCTGTTTAAGGTCACTAGGAGCTACGTCCCTCTCGGCATGGAGGAAGATGATTCACAGATTTCGGGAGCTCGTTGCCATCTTGAGTGGGCTATTTTGATAGGCAGGGACAGCTTGCATGGCTTTGCGTTTTACAGCTATACGAGTTTTTTCGAGGACTATTGGAGGCATCGTCAGTTCCCCAGTGCTAAGTGTCTGGGGTTTTTCGACAGGATAGAGCAATCTGGAGTCAGAGTTGGGCCGCTAGGCCCTGCTTCTTGGGATTTGCATAGCCATCATCGTGCTAAGATAGAGGGGACGGCTGGGCTGGTGCTGGAGCTTGCAGGTCTGCAGTATACTGGGGAAGGTTATGAAGACCACAGCATTCTGGATGGGGTGATGCGATAGATCGTCATCAGCTAGTACGGCCGTTGGGTAGTGATCCTGTCACACCGGTACCATCAGGGGGCCACCGAGTGGCTGATGGGGATTGTACACCACTACTGGGTGCTGCTGGACCGAGCTGGGATCAGGTACGCGGTTGTTGACACCCGTTTTATGACCAATTAGTCGGGTCGTCTCCTTACTCATCTTAATGATGCTCCGAGTTGTTCACCCTTGTTGAGTCTTCTTCCACGTGTCATATTATGTAGTTGGGGTGAGACCACGTGGCTGACCAATCTTGGAGAGCAAGCCACCTTGGATCACGTGTCTCTTTAACTTGATTCTTGGATCATGTGCCCACTTGAGTCTCTGCTACTCTCAGTCCTTTAAGTGTTTGACTGAAACCCTGTCAATAAGAAATGAGTCATTTCGTCAAACACATTTTTATCATTATTGTGTGAGAGAATTCATACTTACCCAACTTAATGAAAATCAGAAGCTCGGATTAAAGGAAAGTATGATTATGTAGATGCCTTAAAACTTGGACTTTAATGCACAAACCTGATGTCATTGATTCTACATGTGCATCGACCCTGGACTCTGCATGTGCACAGACTCTATATGTGCACAGACTCTTGACTCTGCATGTGCACAGATCTTGTAGAGCATGTTAAAGGATATGCATCGACCTGTAGAACATGATACACTACATGCATCGACCTAATGTGCACAATACTTGCATGAATGTCGACCTTATAGAATGAGTGTAAGGATGTGCATCGACCTTGCCTTATACAAGATGCAATGTGCATCGACCTCGCTTTACACAAGGTACAATGTGCATTGACCTTGCTTTATGTAAGATGCAATGTGCATAGACCTTGATTTACACAAGGTGCAATGTGCATCAATCTCACTTTACACAAGGTACAATGTGCATCGACCTTGCTTTACGCAAGATGCAATGTGCATCGACCTTGCTTAGCACAAAGTCACTCATGCACCGACCTGATACACTTTTAGTGTATATATATGCACCAACCTATGTAACTCCATGCGAGTACATGCATCGATCTTGTGTTCAACGATGTATAAGGATGCATCGTCCTGACAAGATGAAGACATATGCATGCATCGACCTAACAGATATAATATGAAAAAGTGCATTGACCTGTCAGACTTAAGTGTAAAATGTGCACTGACTAGATGTGATGAAGATATGAATGTGCACCAACCTGAGTTTTAACACTTAGACAAATACATGGCTTGTTCAATATGAATGATTCTTATGTAGTTGAGACTCAACATGATTCATAGTATGTCATTATCAAAATCAGGGTTCCAATAATCTCCCCCTTTTTGATGATGACTTGTCCGCCATCTCTCTGGGCCAACAAGAACAAACTACAGACAAAGAGAAATTAAAACCATAAAGGGAGGGAAAAATTCCACTGTAAGCAAAAGGGAGGAGAGGAAAGAAGGAAGAAACAAGGTTAAGACCCCACTGAACGGGTCTTCCCCGGCACACCCTGAACGCCCTTCGCCAGCACACCCATGGTGGCCTTCCCCGGCACACCCTACGGGTCTTCACCAGCACACCCACTATGACCTTCCCCGGCACAGTCCGAGCGGCCTTCATCGGTACGCCCATGAGGCCCCTCACTGGCACACTCAAGACGAGTTTCCCTGACACACTATGTGTTTTCGTTCACCGGCACGCCATGTGCATTGCTCCCCGACACAGCCTCGGTAAATGCGCGTGGGTGAAAATAAAGAGGCTACGGTGGATGAAAGTGATGGGAAATGGAGAACACGGGGGACCCTACTAAGGCAAAGAGAATAAAACATCGATAATTTCTGACGAAAATTTGGTAGAGTTTTCCCTAGGCCAGAGGCTTAAGGGGAAACACGGGTGCGCGTCCACAAGGAGTGATGGCCCCAGCAAAGTACGGTGGGCCCTGTGGGGAGACACCAGAAGTCCTCAGCAGCTTATGTGTGTGTGCCTCTTCCTCTCACTGGTACACCCTGGAGGAAGCCTTCCCCGACTCACCCACTATGACCTTCCCCAATACACCCTCAAGGTCTTCGCCGGCACACCCTGTGGTGGCCTTCCTCGGCACAGTCCCTAAGCCTTCGCCGGCACACCCTGTGGTGGCCTTCCCCGGCACGGTCCCTATACCCTCCGTCGACACCCCACCCACAGGCCTTCCCCGGTACACCCTGCTGGAGGCTTCCCCAGTACACCCTTTATGGGCTTCCCCGATACGCCTGTCAGCGGCTTCCCCGACACAACCCCTGTAGCCTTCAGCGACACACCTTCGGTGGTCCTTCCCCGGCACACTCCCCCGCCTCGCCCGGTACACCGGGTAATGCTCTTCAGCGGCACGACCGGCAATGCTCCTCACCGGCACAACCTGCGCCCGATGGCCTCCCCTGTCACAACACCAGAAAGGAGGAGGAAGAAGAGGAAGGAGGAGAAAAGAGAGGAAGGAAGAAGAGCAGCCACACCTGAAAAGTCAGGGGTGAGCCTCGTGTCACTGGCTCAGTAGGGGTCCCACAGATCCCCACTACAAACCAAAGTGGTAACAACAGTAACAATGACAAGAGTAACAACAGGAGTACGAACAACAACAAAAGTAAAGAGGAAAGCCATACTGAGCAGAAACACGATAGCCGATCGAACCTCAGCCCTCTAAACTACTCCTAATCAGCAAGAACATAGATCCCCAGACACACAGTCAGGAATCACCAACCGATACAAGGGAATTCTAGCTACATTGCCAGAATACATCACGACACCTCAGTCGTGCAGGCTCATCTACCGAGACAAACCCAACTCAAGACCACATGCTTTGAAAGCACCAACACATACATGATATCACTGTTGTATATGCTATATCGACCACGCGTGAAGTCAAACACAGACTACCCAAAGCACCTCATGAAAGAGCTCACGTTGTATGAGAAATCACACAAATCACGAGAATCACAAGAGTCATTGTCCTGTGACAGAAGTACCTCCTCACTAGAAGAAAAGCCAGATGCATCCACTAACGTCCTACACTGCACCTCAAGTGTCTCCCACTCGCCTCGAACGTGGTAACTGAGACACTGAACAAGGAACCAAGGAACAACGATAATGAGTGACTAGTCAGGGTCATGCCCATGGGCGCTTGTCCAACGCCCCTGACCACGTGTACACACACAAGCCCAATGTTTTGAGTCAGGACTCTAGCTGATTTTCCCCTCCCGTCGGATTCTAACAGCTAGACAAAGGGGCCCACGGTAACCAGCCCACGAATCGTCTCTACCGGGAACTACCCCGCCACCACTCCTAGGTGGGCCGACATGAAGTGTCGTCAGGCTACGACTAGTGGAGGCTCACTAGACATAGAGACTCAAAATAGATACATCGAAGTACAGATAGGCTAAGCACGCACTTATCGCACTTACTACGAAGCACAAAGTAGCATACAAAATTGTTGCCAGACTTAGGACAATCAACTAGACCTACTAACACAATGATCCTTGAGTCACACGACTCTAGTCAAGATCATTGCACAACACGGCGATACACGGTTAATCAGTCTAGTCCCTAAGTCAAAACCACAAGAAACGAGGCCTAAGACAAAGGCTTACAAGACCAGACACACAAGCCTAGAAAAAATCTAGACAGACATAGACACAGACTCTAAAGCACACACGACTCGATTGCCATGCACGCTTTCCTAGACACAACCACATACATGACTAGAGCATCGTGTACGTCACACCAAGCTGGTCCCGGACAAGGCCAAGGACAGACCAACTCTGCAGGGGAAGCCGATCTTGGACGGAACCAAGAACAGGCTGACTCGGAAGGGGACACAGGCTCCAAGAAACACGAGAGTCACGCGTCACGTGACGGAAGCACCTCCTCACTAGAAGAACAACTAGGTAGGTCCACTGATGTCTTACACTGTGTCTCAAGTACCTCTCTACGGAAGCCCGGAACAATGGAGACCGAGGTACACGCTGAACCATAACAGGAACTACAGTAACGAGTGACTAGTCAGGGTCACGTCCATCGGTGCAAGTCCTAACACCCCTGACCATGTGTGCACACACTGGCTCTCGCCTAAACCAGGCCTCTAGCTAGTATTCCCCTCCGTAGGACGCTACGGTTGGACCGGGGCCTATGGAACTAGCTTAAAAATCGTATCTCGAGAACTGCCACGCCACCACTCCCAGGTGGGCCGACACACAGTAACGTGCCGTCAAGCTACGACTAGTGGAGGCTCACAAGACACAGACTCCAAAACACGAGTGTTGGAGTACAGATAGGCAAGAAAACATTGTTGCACGTACTACGAAGCACCAAGGTAGTACACCAACCGCCGATAGACTCAAGACAAGGCGACTAGACCTGACACTACAACGATCCCTGAGTCTCATGACTCGAAGTCAAGATCGTCGCACAAAGCGGAACAAGTCGTCAATCAGTCTAATCCTAAGTCACAGGAAACAACTCAACCGTAGAAAATGACTAACGGAGACCTGAGGGAACACCAAGAACTCTCACCACACTTGGACACGTAAATCGAGATAAGATAATACCTCCACGCATCTAGAACCACTGTCTCGGGCTAGACAGAACTGTCGAGACACGCACAAGGTCACCTATCAACCACTGGGTCACACCGGGTTGACCAGAACCCGACAACGACACACAGACATGACACCATACACAAGCACTCCTGGTCCCGTTTAGAGTAACAAAAAAAAAGGGTGATCTATTCAACCCCTCCCCTTCTAGATCACCGTCCGTGCTCTCTCATCAACTTCGACCTCGGCAATGGCCAGTTCTTCACTCCCGGTGACCATGGTTGCCTCGGCTTCGGCAAGGTCGGACTCCGCCGCGGCCAGTAAGCCCTTAAGCTTCTTAATCTGGCTCGTCAAAATGCGGATACTATCACGGCACTCGTCTATGACTCTCTGGTGCTGCTCTCAGTTTCTCCTCCGCACCTCTAAGGCCCTCAGATACTCGTCCCTCTGGGCATTGATGGCTACGATCTCGGCAGGGGCTTGTGTCTCGAAGAACTCACTACGGTTTACATATTTTAACAATAGCAGGACTCGTCGCGACCACTCCTCTAGCGGGCAACCCATCATCTACAGGGCCCCGGTCAGCTGCATGACCACAGTATGCACCCCTCGGTACGTGAGGGACGGGTCGGCGAACATCATGGCCCGCAACGTCAACAAGGTCTGGCGGACTGACAGATCTGAAGTAGCACGGCCTATCGAAGGCACGGCAGGTGGATCGAACTCCACGGCACTGTCCATGGCTGTCCACAGCTCTGTGTCGACCACGGCCGATGAGGATGGAAGAGTCAACGCCGAATAGCAAGGTCCTTCTGCCTAGGAGGATGGGTCCTGGCCAATCACTGCCAGGGGCAAAGGCAAGGCTGCAGCAGGAGCACTCGACGCCGCCATGATGAGAGGTTGCTCCATTTCCGCTGATTGGGTAGGGCCCGAGTCCGCTGCTGGCGTCTGCACCGTCGGGCCCGGAACCATGCCTTCGGCCGAAGAACAAATGGTCGCAGGGACTAAGTCAAGCGCCATGACATACGAACTTGCTTCCATCTCCGCCTCCTCAGCAAGGCCCGGACTCGTCGTCGCTTCACAGGCTGGGAACGCAAGGGTCACGACCTCGGTTGAAGGGGGGTGTCGAGTAGAGCCGGGCCCGATACCTGTCACGCCTCGAGATTATGCAGCGGAAACAATCGGGAACGTGAACAGCCGACATGGTAAGCCTCTTGCAAGCAAGAATAACCAGAGCGTAAGAACAATCACACAAGTAATTGCACAATAATTTAGTCAGCAAGTCTCTGTCCACAAGCCAGCAAGCAGGCCGGGTAGATCACCTCTGCTCGCAGAAGCCCCTCCTCCCTATGGGGAATCACAAAAATGGGCAACCAGTAGGCCAAATAAGCCGCCAAATAAGTAACAGGAGGTAGCTTCCGTGAGTTCCATCCCTGTGACGGCACAGGCAAGTGGCGAGGGTGAGGGGGAAAGTCTACTCTGACCTCCCTGCACTCCTCCCAGGTGGTGCCGGACTGCGCAAACTCCTCGTGGAAGCAAAAAGGGCCACTATAAAAATGGCTCACCCACGCATTCAGTGTCACCCTCGGTGTGCAAGGGGTCTAGTCCGTGCCAACTCGAGTCAAGTCTCTCCAGGTCTTCATCAAGAATCTGAAGCAATATGGTAGGGTGTACCATCCTGCGCCGTTGGTGGAGCTGAGATGCAGATCGTCCAGTGACAGCTCCTCGTATGACCTCCCACAGATCGGAAGACCAGAAATCCTCTGGAAAGCCCAGAGGTCTAGAGAAGTCTCCCCTCCGTTGTGACAAATGTGTTCCATCGGCGGTTAAACCTCTCTATTAAAGCCTGCAGCAGGCCTGTGTGACAGGGGTAGGAATACAAGGTAGCAGTCACTGCATGACGGATCCCTACCCTGTCCAACACCGACCGGTAGATAGTCAGAATGCCCCAGAGCCACTCTGTCGCACCCCGGTGATAGCTGTGAGATGGGATAACAGACCAATTCCCATACCAGCTGGGAGTCTTCAATGTCAAAACCCTCTCAAGCATGCAATCATGGACGTACTCCTCTCGCTCGAAGGTCGCCCCGGTGGGTGTCAAGAAGAGATCGTCTACCACCTGATCCATGGTCTTGTGTTGCCCATGCATATATGCCAAGCTGCTGGAGATAGTGCTGCAGTCCGAACAATAAGGCTCTCGTGCCGCTGGAAAGAGCCCAGACTTCGCTGATCTGGGTACTGTCTTTGCCGGGTAAAACCCTCCGGATAACTCGGATAAGTCAAAGAGCACAGCCCCTGCGTGCTGTCTCTCCCTGCTAATATCACCCTCTCAAGGCGACGCCTCTCCTCGGGAAGTAAGGGATCATCGGCCTCCATGCCGATCGGTGCAAAACTCTGGAGGAATGACGGACCCATACATTCAGTGGCACTCTCGGAGTCTGTGCCGCTCTCTCTCTCCCAGCCAAAGCCAAGTCCCTCTAGGTCTTCAGGAGGTACCGATAGCTGAAAGGTACCTGGTGCCTCCCCTATCCATCACTGTGACTACGGTGGAGGTCATCCAGCACTACCTCCTCGTATCCCTCATCGTTGATCGGCAGCCCAAAAATCCTAAACGGAGATGACAAGTCCAGTGAAGTCTCCCCCTCTGCTGTGGCCACCGTGTTCCAACAGCAGTTGAAGCACTCTAGCAGCCCCTACAGTAGCCCAATGTAGCAGGGGTATGTGCACAAGGCGGCAGTCACCGCGTACCTGATCCCTGCTCACTCCAATAGCACCCAATAGTGATGGATTATCCCCATCAGCCACTCCATGGCACCCTGGTGGTAGTAGTGCGATGGAATCACAGCCCAGCGATCGTACCAGCTAGTGACAGTTTGTCACATGACTCCATCCAGCATGCTGTGGTCATCATAGCCCTCTCCAGCATACTGCAAGCCTGCGGGCTCTAGCACCAGTCCGGTGGTCCCCTCTGTCTCAGCACGATGGTGACCGTGCAAATCCCAAGAAGTCGGCCCCAGCGGCCCAACTCTGACCCCTGACCTCTCTACTCTGCCAAAGAACCCCAGGCACTCACCACTGGGGAACTATCACTGCCTCCAGTAGTCCTTCGAGAAACTAGGGTAGCTGTAGGAGGCTACCCCATACAGGCTGTCCCTGCCGATCAAAATGGCCCGCTCAAGCCAACGACGGGCTCCAGGAATCTGCGAGTCATCCTCCTCCATGACAGGAGGAACGTAGCTCCTGAGAAACTCAAACAAATGCCGATCCAGGGGGAACTCCAATGGGTAGCCTCCACTCCTGTCATAGATGTACATGTTGCCGGCCTCCTGAATCTTGGCCACCTCCACGGCCCCAACTCCAGCGGCTCTCTCGCCAAGGGGACCCTCAGCCACCACTGTATGCCCACTGTCCAGCTACTCTATGCTTGCCACAGTAACCACCGGTGGCCCCAGAGGGGGCATCTATCGATCGGTCCTCCGCACCCAGTGATCCTCCTCGCGGGCCATCCGTCTAGGGACCCATCCCTGGCCTTAGCAAATAGGAAGCCCGCACAAGAGGGAAATGTTCCTCCCTGTCAAAGGACACCAAGAATCTGTCGAGTCTAGAACAAGAAGGGGCCGCTCTCATATTGGACCAGATGAACTGACCATTCACTAGCCCAATGTCAATGAGGGCTGCCTGTTGGATGAAGTCACAGAAATCCTCAATTTCCCCTGAGTGAGAATGAGCTCCAGTCCTCTTTGCAACTGCATAAGTGGCATTGAAGTCACCACCGACGCACCAGGGATGCCTAGAAGTTAGGTGAAAATCAAGAAGCTCCTGCCAAAACAGTCTCTTCCCTTATGGTTTGAGGGCTGTAGACTCCGGAGAAGTTCCGAGAGAAACCATCTCTCAGACAACGAAAATAGAGAGAAATAGCTCATTGCCCAACCTTCCTTTCCTCCTCCACCTCAAAGGGGTTCCACATCACCATGATTCCACCAGCTTTCCCTACTGCCAGAGATACCACCCCATTCGAGAGTCTAGTACCTCCAATCTTCCTCATCAACCCATCGCCATCCCCTTCACACTTGGTCTCCAACAGGCAAAAGATATCAACCTTACACCTCCTCACCATCTCTCTCATCATTGTCCTCTTCTCAACCACCTAAACCCCCCACATTCCATGAGATGATCTTCATGGTAACTGCAATAAGCTCCCCTCACCTCTCTCCTGCTCCTCACCCTCCACCCTCCACCTCTACCACTTCGCCATCCCTTCCGGCCTTCAATTGGGACTTTCCTTTCTTAGCCTCCCTTGCTCGAGCTACTAGTCATGTCTTATGGATCAGGAGAAGAGACCCCCTGATGCCCTTCTCCAACCCCTCATACGAGACACCCAGCTTCCCTACCAACTCTTTGAGGTGGCCCTCCATCACCCTCTCTATCTCACCCATCAATTCTTTTCCCTTTCTTCCCTGGAAAGCTACCCTCCTCTTGCTCCCCACATCTCTCTTCCACTAAAGGACCCTGCCCCCAAAGGAGTGGTAGGGATAGCTTCGTCAGACGTCCACTGAAGGAGGCCAATCGCTTCGACAAAGTGGAAGCTATTCATGTCCGTAGACCTAGCGTCCGCATCTGCTGGGTGATCTGGAGCCGGCAGCCTGGGGATCATATTATCTACGATGGCTTCCAGATCCAACGCATTAAGGGCCGGAGCCGGCAGGTGGGGGAGCCCATGCTTTGATAGGGGGGCGAACTCCCTAGACTCCTTATCTTGGCCTCTAGAGCTCGTCCGCGACATCTGCAGACCAGATAGATCCCACTCCTGCCTGTCACTGCGTAGCACACGATCCTGCTCCGCCACGTCACCAGAGGCCAGTTGAGTGGTCTGCACCGCCACCTGAAGGCGATCGTCGTCAACAGCAGACGACATCCCAGATGAAGGTCTACCCGGAGAGCATCTCTCCCGTTCTGACTGAGGAAGGACGACTGTCGACGAGGAAGCGCCGTTGCCGAGCGGGTGGCCGACCGTTGAACAACATGGAGAAACTTGCAGAGGCCTCTCTTCCGATACAATCGGGCGGGGAAAACGGCAGTTACCGGGTCACCGGGACCCAACACGTGGTGGATTGCTGGGTAAATCACAGGTATGGTTTGACCCGCCTACCCAAAGCGCCACACCACCCAACCCATCAAACCTCCGACGCAGATGGACTGCCTCGATCAGCCACGAATCTGCCCGGATGAGATGGAAGGGTGGGTGGTCAATTCAAAATTGAATCGACTGCCACACCCCGCCTAAGTCGGTCACCCCTAACTTCTCGCCCAGCCCCCGTAGCCCTAACAGAGCCGCCGGAGCCGACGCTTCCACCTCCATCAGCCACAGGCGGATGAGGAACGTAGCCCTGTTGATGACGACAGAAAGCACCGTCGGGATGTTAGACAGGCTGGCCACTTGAACCACTGCCGAGACTGCCGTACAAGAGCTCATGGGATGAAAGCGCACTGTGCCTGCCTCCACTTGACCAAATCCCCTGGCTAGAAATCACATGGCGCCGACGTCACACAGATACATGGGGACCCCTGGCGCCTACTGATTGGCGAGCTCGGGAATGTGCCTTTAACGTCCGACCACAGGAGAAGACGAACTAGGCCAGACCCCACCGTCATACAACTCACATCCACCATCTTGGCCACCGCGGTCTCTTCCTCCCCTACCGCCAGGAAGGAGGACGAGGTGATCCTCTACACCTCCCAACCACTGGCTGCCATCTCCTTCAGACGTCTCTGGACATCTCTTGCCTCTGCCTGACCCTCAAGCATAGAGATGCATAGGCATGTCTGCATCCACGCACATCTTACCTGCAAGACCTCTGGCGAGAGCTCCCTTGCATCCATCCACGTTCTATTAGCTTGCCTGGCAACTGGAGGCACTGGCCTGGCCACATCAGCGTAGGAGCCTCGACTCGCACCTCCGCCGTCGACCCCTGCGAACCTCCCCCGTTGAGGACAGACTCTCCGCAAATGGCCCTGACGGCCACAAAGAAAACACGTGGGAGGGAGCCGAGTAGGCCGAGCCCTTGGACCACATAAACCCCCTCCAAAGCGAAGCCCCGGCGAGGAGCGGCGAGGCATGGCGCCCCCGGCTTGATGCTGCGAATGCGATATACCACGGCGGTGTCTGTTATGCATCTTGAAGATTTGAATGTACACTTTATTGACTTCGGATACCACATGCTTTAGGATTAGTTCCTCTGACAGGCATATGTTTTGGAGACTGAGATGTATGTTCATCGGGGTTGGGTGCCAAGGCGGGGGTTTTGAGGGTTCTTATAGATCTCCTACTATTATTGTACTCTTATTTTCCAAATTACTTTGAGAGGCATTTGGTGTTTATTCCGGGATGGGGCAGGATGTCTCCTCCTGCTGATAGATCTTTTTGATTTTATCTAATGAATAAAAAGGTCCATCTTGAGGTCCTAAAATTTTGGGTTAAAAGAGTAGGTCCCACCAGGAAAGACAAGGAACTGAAGAAGTAAAACTCACCTGAGCAACTGGGTAGAGGGGAATTTTTACGGTGATTGCAGATGGAGGCCTCGCCATGAGGGAGGCAATGGGTAGCGACTGTGACATTTGCAGGGCTGGCAAAGCAGGAAGAGAGAGAAAGAAAGGACTCGCCTGTGGCCTTCTGGGTAGGGATAGCAGATTGTAGAGGATTGATGTCATCAGTGGGTGGGGTTGGCGCTGTTGACAAGCTTTAGGTGGATGCCAACAGGAAGGGGATGTGGCAACCTCGGTGCTTACGAGTTTGGGTTAAAAGGGTGGGAAAATTCTAACCTGCTCCATAAAGCGGAAAAAGAAAAATAAATTAACATGTGTTACAAACTTTTTCTGGATTGGCATAGTATTTCAGCTTTATTGGAGATATGGCATCCTCAGACACATACATTCATCTTCCCATCATTTGAGGCCACCATCTTTTTAGAGGAGGTAGAGACCTACTTGTCCTTCCCTCGGTCAAAAATAGGTGAGGAAGATCTACTTTGCCATACCGTTACCCCTATAGATCCAACCCTCATCTTAGGAGAGTTCATACCTAGTATGACGGACATCCGCACCATAGTTGGCCAACACCACATCCATTTCCTACCCCTTAGTCAGTGGGTTATAGCCCATTGCAAGAACAAGTGTGGGCGGGATGAAGCCATAGCCAAGGCCACTTCAATTTGCTTGTGCGGGGCCATACTCTTCCCCTCTGCCGACCACGTCCTAGACATTCCCATTCTTAGCACCATTAGTGGACTGTGGCGGGGTCTTTCCATCTCTCAGGCTATGCTTGCTTACTTATATGAGGGTCTTAGCTCAGCTGTTCTAGGGGGGCCACTCTTTGGCTCTATGATTCTCCTAGAGTGTTAGATGGGAGTAAGGCTAAAATTCTCACCTAAGGAGGATATCACTTCTGTTAGCCAGATTTTTGGGAACTGTCCACTCTTCTTTATTGGTGGCACTTTTTGGTTTTCTCAGCAGGTGGAGTATAGGATCGCAGACAAGAAGACTGGGGATGAATGACGTCTCTACATCAACACTTTGCCCCTGGACCGGTTCGTGATGTGCCCTTCCTTCCTCCACGGCACTCCCGTTAGGCTTCCTAGGAGGCTTGGGCTGGACTTGAGGCTCGTGGGTGACACCACCCTGGCGATGTACAACCCCCAAAGGTGCTTCCTACAGGTTGGACTCACCCGCACTACAGTTCTGGCACTACCCGATCTTCCTGCACTACCAGCAAGGAGGCTTGGGATAGTGGAGGATGAGCAGGCGGTCAGGAGTGCCCTGATCATGTGGGAGGTTAGCAGAGTACGCACCCTACCAGTGGAGGTGGCAGAGGTTCTAGAGGAGCGTCAGGCCAATGTGAGAGAGCTATGAGAGATTAGTCCTCGCGGGGATGCCCGGCTGAGGATTGAGTGATTTTCCCTTTCATGATTTTGATGCCTAGAAGAGATCTAGACAGACCCAACACGACTAAAATGTCGTGCACACAACATAACACTGACCTCGGGCAAAGCCACGTGAGGCCTAACCCAGAAAGGTCACGACACTCGAGAAACATGAGAGTCACGCGAAAGTCACGTGTCGCGTGACTGGAGTACCCCTCACTAGAAGAACAGCCAGCCGCGTCCCCTGACGTCTTACGCTGTGCCTACAAGTGGCTCGTCTACCTGTCGTCTAAAAGCATGACCGAGACCAAGACACTATCAGAACCAGAACAATACTACCGTCGCAAGTAACTAGACAGGGTAATGCCCATTGGCATCAGTCCAAGCCCCTGACCACGTGTGCACACACTGGCTCATTGCCCTGAGCCAGGCCTCTAGCTAGTTTTCTCTCCCAGCGGACTCTACTGCAAAGCAAGGGAGCCCACGGAAACTAGCTTAGAAACCGTGTATCGGGAACTACCTCGCCACCACTCCCAGGTGGGCTGACACGTCAGCATGAGTCGTCAGGCTACAACTAGTGGAGGTTCACGAGACACTGACTCTAAAATGTGAGTGTTAGAGTACAGATAGGCAAGAAGCACTATTGTACGTACTACGAAGCACCAATGGCAGTACAGAAAATGGCCAACAGACTCAGGACAAGGCAACTAGACCTAAAACTATAACGATCCTTGAGTCTCACGACTCGAAGTCAAGATCGTCGTACGAAGCGGAACAAGCCGCCAATCGGTCTAATCCTAAGCCAGAGAAAATGACACTCCACAGGAAACGACTCACGGAGACCTCAGGGAACACCGAGAATCCTCAGTACATCTAGATACACAGAATGAGGTAAGACGATACCTCACGACATCTAGAACCATGTCTCGAACTGGACAGAACCATCGAGACACACACAAGGTCGCTTGTCAACCACTGGGTCACACCGAGTTGACTGGAACCAGACAATGACATAAAAAGTAGTACAGAAGACTACCCACGGCAAGAATACTCCTGGCCACCTTATATCATGGCCACAGCCCTCATAAGACATGAAGAGACATCCACGGGACATATCATTCCTCTCAAATTGACCCAGCTCTTCCCTCATAGTAGTGACCCAAGAATTATCTTTTAACTGATTGACATGATTGATAATAGACATCGTCACGCCACATCCGGGTTCTATCTTCCGCTGGCTCGGGGCGTGACATCCACTTAGGCCGCCCCCTCCCATCTCCTTCCTCCACAACCAGCGCACCCCCTAACCCTAGCCAGCCCACCAGCATCCCATGCCCCAGCCCTCTCTCCCTCTGTAACCCAGGCTCGCCACCCCCTGCTCCGTGTGTCCACAGCCGACCCGGAGCCACGCAGTCGTCGCTACGTCTCCCTGTGGAGTAAGAAGCCCCGTTCTGCTGTTCACTGCAACAAGCCTACAGCAGAGATTGAGTTTGCAGAGGCTACCCCAGCGTCCACAGTGCAAACCAGCCAAAGTGGTCTTCTATGGAGTCGTTGTTCGTCGAGCCAGCTTCGCTCCAGAAGTGGTCCCGCTGCATTTCGACCTCGGCTCTGATTGCGTCGCCCATTAACTGCACTAGATTCAGGTCTGAATCTGACTACCATTTGGTAGCAGCACCACCGCCCACCCCTGTGCAAATCAGTCAGAGTCTCTTCACGAGAGTTCTTCTCCTCTGAAGCGCCAACGAACCAGAGGTGGTCTCGCCTACTTTTGACAATGCCTCCACCCGGGGCGTCCATTCTCCCTCAGTCGCGCCAGACCCGGAGCCCTCTGTTTGTCCAGGACAGACTACTGCCAAGTCAGACCCGACACCCCCTCCTCCTTTCCGTTTCAGGTCGATCACTCTTCTGTAAAGTTGTGGCTTTTGATGATACGAAACCAACGCAAGTGGTTTTGTCTCGTTCCAACATCGACGCTGAAAGTACCACCTTAACCATCGGCATCCTATCTTGATGTTCCCCTAGGAACCTGATGCCAACTATTCTGGCGACCACGACCAGCGAGGAGATCAGGCGGCCTCCATCTTTTGAGGGTTCGTAGATCTCCCTGTCAGCTACATCCAAGACTTGGTCCCGTTGTGTTTGGAGTTCCACAGTGCCCGTACCAACCGACGCACCACAACTGCGCCATCCTGTCCGGGGAGACAGAACTGTGCAGGCCATCAGCTGCGACCATCCCCACCCTCCGGTGACCTCAGAACGATGCTGGACTTTCAGAAGCGCATCTACACTTCTCAAGCTTCCTACTCACCGCCTCTCTCGGGTCAACCGCTCCACCACTCCCGGGTGGGTCAGCACGCGCGTGCCGTAAGAAGGCTACAACTAGTGGACGTGTCACCGAAGGTAAGATCTAACTCACCGAAATCATGAAACGAAGTAAAACGGGACTTCAACCAACTCGGGTAGCCCAGGGAATGGCGGTCCTACACAGGGCCGCTAGAACGGTCAAGCATACCTACACTAGGCCGCCACACCTACTCTAGCGGTCCAATCTTGGGCCGCTAGAAGGCGAGTCACAACGGGCGTAGCTATCTATCGTAAGGCCGCTATGCCAGACCAACGATCCTACCTTGGACCATGAGGCGTCCTTAGCGGTCGCACCTACGGCCGTCACTGGACACGTGACTCCCAACGGTCAAAACACATGCCCCGACGGTGCAACGGTCAAAAAATAGGGTTGGCGGTCGAAGAATAGCCGCTAACCCAGGGTTAGTAGTTTATTGTGCAGCCACTAACCGGAGCGTAGTGGTCCAATATTGGGCCGCTTAAGTTACCGACAAAATAGTGTCCTAAAGCGGTCCTACTCACCGCCGCTTGAGGTGGGTGGCGGTCTCTGGAATGACCACTACACTCACCCAAGAACGGGACCGGCGGGAAGAATCCCAAAATGCCGATCCATGTCCCGATCATCCCCCGATGATGGGGAAAACAAGGGGGAAGCACTCCCAACCCCCTAGCCTGCATCTAAAGTCCCGATTCAGATCGAAACCTCACGAAACGACGGATCCAACACTCAACCCTAATCATGGCATCTTTTCCTCCCAGCTCAAAAACACCCCACTCGGCCTCTCCCTAACCTACAAATCACGAGAAATGTAAACAAGAGCATAGGAATTCGTCCCCCTACCATAATGGAGCATGAGCTCCGCCAGATCACCACGAATCGCAAGAAGAAGCTTTTAAACCCTTGGTTCCCCTGCCTCTCACCGTGAAAAGCATGCTCCCACGTCCGCCTCATCGCCACCGCCGCCGCCACGCCACTGCCGGAGTGGAAGGGGCCGCGTATCAGTCGTTCGGGGAGGAAGGATGCCGCGGTTGGGGAGGGCGCTCCAACGGGAAGAAAGGAGGAAGAAGAAGAAAAGAAAAGGGTCCATTCTCTTCCTCTGGAAGAGGGTGCACTCTCCCTAAAGACCGCATGATGACTTGAACTTTATCGAAAAAAAGAAAGCAGAACATGCACAGACCCTGTAATGCTGAAAGCAGAATGTGCACAGACCTTGTAATGCTGAAGGCAAAATATGCACAGACCTTGTAATGCTGAAGGTAAAATGTGCACAGACCTTGTAATGTTGAAAGTAGAATGTGTGCAGACCTTGTAATGCTGAAAGCAGAACATGCACAGACCTTGTAATGCTGAAGGCAAAACATACACAGACCGTGTAATGCTGAAGGCAAAGCAAGCATCGACCTTCCCTTAGCCCTAGCATAATGTGCATCGACCTTCCCTTAGCCCTGGCATAATGTGCATCGACGTTCACTTGTGCTGGCCTGATGTGCATCGACCCTGGTCTTGTGCTGGCACAATATGCATCGACCTTCCTTTATCCCTATGCCTGTTGTGCATCGACCTACCTTCATCCCTGTGCCCATGTGCACCGACCATCCCTCAGCCCTGTGCCCATGTGCATCGACCTTCATTTGCCTCTGTGCCTGATGTGCATCGACCTTCATTTGCCTTTGTGCCTGATGTGCATCGACCTTCCTTCAACTTGGTGCCCATGTGTGTCGACCTTCATTTGACTTTGTGCCTGATGTGCATCAACCTTCCTTCAACTTGGTGCCAAAGTACGTCGACCTTAAGGCTTGAACCAAATGTGCATCGACCTATCTTTAGGCTTGAACCAAATGTGCATCGACCTGTCTTCATTCTTGAACCAAATGTCCATCGACCTATCTTCAAACTTGAACCAAATGTACATCGACCTGTCTTCGAGCTTGAACCAAATGTGCATCGACCTGTCTCCTGGCTTGAACCAAATGTGCATCGACCTATCTTCCGACTTGAACCTCTTGTGCATTGACTTGTCTTCAAACTTGAACCAAATGTATATCGACCTACCCTCATGCTCAGACCCCTCAAGGTCTACCTGCCTTCATGCTTACACCCTTCAAGGTCTACCTGTCTTCAACCTTGACTGTTTTGGGGTCTACCTATCTCCAGCATTGATTTCACTAAGGTCAACCTGTCCTCAGGACAGGTCAACCCCTCGTAAATAAACACCAACTGCTTATGGTCGGTGGGAAAAGTCATCCAGTACACGACTCCCAACAATCGCCTGTGCACTCGCACCTACGGAGCCTCCCTTCTCTCCACGCATTGCCCGTTTCTCGAGCCTATATGCTATGCCCTGGCGGCACATCCCCAGTCAAACATTGCTTCCCTAGGTGATCGTTGAGAAATCGACTAGCACGCCCACACCCTAGCTATGTTTCCCCAAAATCAAGGGACCTCTCGTGCCACTCGAACCTCCCTTGGCATTCCGTAAAAGGTGAGTGCCCGGTATCACCTTGAGGAGGATACGACCATAGGAAGGGATACCCGAAGTATGCCAGGATCTGGCATCTCCCCTATCGCCTTATCCCACCCCTCAGTCCAGTCACCGAATACACACCACGCCCGGGGCTGGCCGATCCCGAGGGCACTACCCTCGAGGGTTCCATACCCGCAACCCGACGCGCGCGAACACCAGCACATAGGATGCTTCTCCCAAATCTTTCATGGAGAAGGTCTTGGACAACCAAGACTTAGTTGATCTCAGCATCCCTACATCATTCCCAATGAGTAAGATATCATCAACATATAGGACCAAAAAGGTCACAGAGCTCCCACTGACCTTCTTGTAAACACATGGTTCATGTTCATTCTGAATGAAGTTGAAAGTTTTGATAGTCTCATCAAATCTTAAGTTCTAGCTCTGAGATGCTTGCTTCAATCCATAAATAGACCTCTGAAGTTTGCATACCTTATTAGGATGTAACTTGGAGGTGAATCCTTCAGGCTGTACTATGTACACCTCTTTTGACAGATTTTCATTAAGAAAAGTTATCTTCATATCTATTTGCCAAATCTCATAATCTAGGTATACAATAATGGCAAAGAGGATTCTGATTGACTTAACCATATCCACTGGCGAAAATGTCTCATCATAGTCAATGCCTTATCTTTGACGATACCCCTTCACCACTAATCTGGCCTTACATGTGTCAATGTATCCATATGCACTGATCTTCCTTTTGAATATCCACTTGCATCTAATAGGGACTTTCCCTTCGGGTACATCAACCAAGTTCTAAACTTTGTTGGTGTACATGGACTGGATCTCTGAATCTATGATCTTGATAGAGTATACATAATATGTATACTTATATGGAGGAAGTGGAACTGAGGGGGAAATGGGGAACTGGTACCATACTGGCCGGTACCGGTTCATACTGGTACCGGCACCACTACTGGCCCCGACCAGTACTGAAACCGGTACCGGTTTTGCAGACCTTGGACAAAACCATTATAGGGCCATCAATGGAACAGGTCCATGTCAGGCCAGGCCAACCCTAGCCTGGTCTCTGGGCAATGCTCACTCTTTGAACTCTGCCTGAGCCTGCCCACCCCAAATGTGCACTAGAAAACCATTATTGAACACTCACAAAGAAAGCACAATAGTGCAACAATAGAGGTGTGGAATGGTTGCAGACCAGGGCCACCAGGCCAGTTTCATTGACCACACTCTCCCGACATCTGTGGGTAACCAATGTGAGACTGAATATGGGTTAACATATTTGTGGACAAACAAGGTTATTAGTCCAACATTGGGTATTAACTGACATGGAGGTGCAGGCCTAGAAAGGTGGTCCTGTCCCCCACCTCCTGCCCACATTTGATGAGAATGAGGTGCATCCATCCTAGTTGGTCTACCAGGCCCATGCATAGCTCCATTATATATAGGGGTTGATGTTTTCAGCCCGCCAAGCCTGGGGCACCTAAGACATCAGGCCCAAGCCTGCACAACATTATGTAGGGTTCAGTCCTATCAGACGGGCATTTTGTTTAAAGAATGAGAATGCTGTGGCAACTTGACCAGAAATCAGAGAAAGTCCAAAGGCCTGTCGAGCCAGCCCCAACTTTGACAGACAGACCTATTAGCCATTGGAGTTCCACAATTTGATCATTGCCAATGCAATTACTCGTTGAAACTGATTCAACAAAAAAAAGTCACAAACTGTTTAATAAGAAAACATAACATATAAGCGAGATTGAGTGGACAACTATTCAACATCATTCTCATAGATAACAGTGGACGAGATATTACCTCCTCTAAAGTCCTAGACCACAGAGACTTTTTCTTGATACTCTTTACCAGTTTCCTTTGCTGTTTCAACTCACCATGCAGGATCTTGAGATTCCCTACCGAACAATGGAGGAGAAATCACATTTATTATCTTTAAAGAAAGGCTTGCTCACATGACCCAGCCCTCTCTCCCTCTGCAACCCAGGTTCGCCGTCCCCTGCTCCGTGCATCCACGGCATTCCCGGAGTCGCCCGTCGCTGCTACGACCACCCGTGGATCAGGAAGATCCCTCTGCTACTCTCTGCAACCAGCCTACAGTCGAGGTCACGACTGCAGAGACTACCCCGGCATTCCCAGTGAGAACCAGCCAAATCTATCTTCTGTGGAGTCGTTCTTCATCGAGCTAGCTTCGTTCCAGAGTGGTCCCGCTGCGATCCGACCTCGGCACCATTCGCGTCGTCCATTCTTGTGCAACTGCACCAGACTCGGGTCTGAACCTGAGTACCATTTGGTAGCAGCTCCACCGCCCACCCCTGCATGAATCAGCCAGAGCTCTCTTCACGAGAGTTCTTCCTCTCCGAATCTCCGATGTACGAGAGTGGTCCCGCCTACTTTTGACAACGTCTCCGTCCACGGTATCCATTCTCCCTCAGTCACGCCAGACCCGGAGTCCTCTGTTCACCTAGGACAAGCTGCTGTCAAGTCGGCCCTGACACCCCCTCCTCCTGTCAATTTCAGGTTGGATGGTCTTCATCAAAGTTGCCGCTTTCGATGATACAGAGCCAACTCAAGTGGCCTCGTCCCGATCCGATGTCAGCACTGGAAGTTCCACCATAGCTATCAGTGACTGGTCTTGCTATTTACCCAGGAACCTGACGCGGGCCATTCCTGTGACCACGTCCAGCAAGATGTTCAGACAGTCGCCATCCTCTGAGGGCTTGTAGATCTCCTAGTCAGCAAGGTCCACAACTTGGTCCCGTCACGTTTGGAGTTTTGTAGCGCTCGTACTGACCGACGCACCATAACTGTGCCATTTAGTCCTGCGTGGTAGAATTGCATCGGCCTACCACAGCGGCCACCATCTCCATCCAGTGACATCAGCTCGGCACCAGACCTTCAAGCGTCCTTCGACATCCCTCGGGCTCCATCCAGGCATTGGCTGCATCGTGAGTGGATGCCCGAGAGCGGCGTACGGTTGACAGTTGTTTTCCCCTCCCCGCAATCCCCCCTCCTATGCGAGGGTAGTGCATGTAGTTGTTTTCCCCTCCCCGTGAACCCCTCCTTGCGTGGAGCCTTCGGACTGGTGATTTTATCATAGAGACCTCCGTAAGTCTCCTCGTAGCCTTGGATTCCCTCAAGGCCGATTGAGTAGGTTGTACCATTAAAACCCAGGATACTTTCGATGGCCATGTCACTCTGAAAAGAAACATGGTATACCGGCCCTCATGGTATGCTATTTGGATGCCGTGAGAACGTTTCTTGAGTTAATGGAATGGGAAACCATACCATTAATATTCCTTAAGAATTATGTGCCTCCTTGTAGACACTGATTCTTTCTACCTTATCATGAACAGAGAACGAGTGACCATATGTATGTGGGCACTTATTCTTGATGTCTTGGCACCCATTAGGGAGCCAATCCCACCTAGCTTTCAACGAGTATCGTGATTATACCGCTTGATCGTATTCAATCTTCGAGTTTTTATTCCACAAGATCTACCTTAACATTCTTACAAGGTTCATTCCCTTGGAATTCTGCATTTGGCGATAACTATCGTGGATGTGAAAAACACATAACCAATGCCTGCGCATATAGGGCTCGATCTGGTCCTGGGAGGAGCACCCGAAAGTACTTGTGTCTATGGGAGTTGATTGATCGTGGTGTGGCATTCCACCGAAGTACTCGTCGTTCTAGATATAAGACATTCCACTCACTCTCTCTCTCTCATGACATTACATGATATCACTTGCATGCGTAACTCGTCGTGGTACTTGCTAGAACTCTAAAGTAATCAATATCTCATGCTTGATATTCTACTTAATTCTTGCTTGTCCCGTTTTACTAGAAATTCCTTATCTTGGTTTAATTGATATACTTTCGTATTGTTTTGCCATCATTCATGTATAATAGTTTTGCATTCATGCAACAGGTCATTACTTAAAGCTAGCTTATTCTAGAGATATAATTCCTACTGAGCGTTCACTCATCCAATTTATTCCATCATTTTTTAGGTAATCAGATGGCTAACGAGACCGAGACTCACATGGGAGGGGCAAGTGTGCAAACGAGCTCTGGAAATTAGTGAACCCGAGTCTTTTACTTTTCTTGAGTCTAGATAGTAATTCCTATTAGTTATCTTGTCTAAGTCTGTTAGTGCGTCATCTTCTTTTCTTTCATGGTGATGTAGTTGAGTCGTCCATAGAAACCAACAGAAGGTTCTAAGGATCAGATTTGAGGGAGAAATCAAGACATCAAACTCTGTAATCCGTCCACGGAGTAGCAGAGAAGAGCAGTTCTGCTAAAACTCTTTCGTTTGACATAACGCATCCATGATAGACCGCCATGGGTATATAATGCATCATATACAGTCCGTTATGTGACCTTATCCCACAGAAGATAAGAACAACAAGCGAAACATTCAGACTTAGGACTCTGGCGAGTATAACGGATAGGAACGAGGGCGTTATAGAGACAATACAATGGATGGAAGATGATCCATTATGGAAATGAAGACGTCCAGGCAGACGGTGGCTGGGACGACGAGGAAGTCGGTGGAGGAGGTGATAGACTCGACCTTTGGGGACATATAACGGACCAGATAAGGTGCGTTACGTGATGTTATGACGGATGAACAAAGGTCCGTTAAGCAGCAGAGATGCTAAATGAGACGGAAGGAGAGATAGTGGATGAGACGGTGGATGAGACAGAAGCCTCCAACTCTGAGAGAAGGTAACGGACCATGCTGAGGGCATTATATGATGTGTATAACTGATGGTTATAGGTCCGTTAAATAATAGAGACGCTGGATGAGACGGTGAGTGAGACGGTGAGAAAGACGGTGAGAGGACTATAACGGACCTTATGAGGGGTGTTATATGACTATAACATGCCAGTCATGATGCGTTATGGACAAAAGGGTGATAAATGACACGGAAGTGCTTGCCTAGCAATAAAACCAGGATAAGACCCAACCAAGGAAGGCAATGACCCATGAAAGAGACCTCTAACTGACCAAGAAGACTCGACAAGGGTGAATAGCTTAGAGCATCATAAAAATGAGTAAGGAGATGACCCAACTAATTGGTCATAAATCGGGTGTCAACACTGTGCTCTTTGGAGCTTCTTATTTTTCGTTCTTAGTTTTACTTTCCTTGTTACCCTTTTACATTTCCTAAGTGTTCTTCCGATTCTCTGTTTTGGGATTGAGTTCCTCCTGTGTGTTCAGGAGAAGGGAGACTTGGTGTCTCTGGTTTGCAAGTGACTGGGTGTCACTTGTGGTTTCCCTCTGGGTTTCAGAGGAAGGGAGACTTGGTGTCTCAATAGTAGCGAAGTTTGAAACTCCGCAAAACAAGGCCAATGTGCGATCGTACAAAGTCTAATGGCTCAGATGCAGATGTTCGAACGAATTGTGGAGGCAAAGTTCGCTCAACATGGTGAGGGTGTGGTCACTGTTGATTTGTACAATGTGTCCTATCCCCTACACCATCAATTCAAGAAACTAAGTGTGTTCAACTCTCGTTCCAAAGAGAGGAACATGAAGTGGCACGGTTAAAGACTTTTATACTCTCTTACCAACGGAAAGGAAGAAACAAGAATAAGAAGAAAGACAAGCCAATCGTCTTCTATACACGAGATTTGGTCCCACGAGGCCCTCCTGAGGATGATTTCGGTTGGACTATCCCCGCGACAATGCACCAGAATTAGTCCAAGAAATGGATGATATGCCAGAATACATCAGGGAAATGTGCAAAAAGCAACATATTTCTCACGTTCAAGACTCCACACAGAGCGCATATTTCCATCAGCTTTGGAATCCTTCGCAGGCCTGGGGGCAACCTCCCTTCTTTAATAAAGACACAAGGGGACTCGGGTATGATCAGGAGAGGAACTTTCAAGTCCACTATGAAGTCAATGCTATAGGGTTGCTACCTCCTCCTCATTAGCAGACGGAAGCTGAGCCTAAAGTTGACAACTGTGAGAAAAAGTGTAGAGAGGTGCCAATATCAGCCTCAATGGGAATCGCCAATGACCACCTTCTTGGTGAAGGGAGGTCGACTCAATTCGTTGGTCATTAGCAAATTAAAGAAAGCTCTTCAAGTTCAAACCCCCAAAAGGGTAGATTTCAAAGAATTCGAAGTTTATGAAGTCAACATTGCTGACGAAGGAGACTTCGTTAACCTCCAACCAGCTCCACAAGACCTTGAAGACGATGGTCAAGCAACTGTGGACAAGTTGATTGAAATCAACTTTGAAAGCAAAGAAGACTACTGGCCAACCTTCATAAGTGCTCTTCTGAGCGAGGAAAAAAGGCAAGCATATCAGCGGCTTCTTAAAAAATTCAAGGACTATTTCACCTGGACCTATAAAGAAATGCCTGGGCCTGATCCCTCTATGGTTGAACATGAACTAGCAATACCACCAACAGTCATGTCGGTCAAGCAATCTCAGAAGCGCATGCGCCACAAACTGGAACTTAAAGTAAATACTAAGGTCAACAAGATGCTTAATGTAGACTTCATAGAGCCATGCATGTATCTAGTGTGGCTTGCTAACATTGTCCCGGTGAAAAAGAAAAATGGCTAAGTCTGGCTCTGCATCGACCTCAAGGATTTGAACAAAGTATGTCCAAAAGACGACTTCCCTATCCCAATTACTGAAACAATGGTCGACATGACCACTGGACACGAAACCTTGTCTTCTATAGACAGATCGTCGAACTATAACCAAATCCGTATGGCCATCAAGGATAAAGACCACACGGCTTTCCGATCTCCCAAGGGAATCTTCAACTACAAAAGAATGTCGTTTGGTTTGAATAATGCTAGTGCAGCCTACTCTTTATGGGCACACGGTAGCTGTTTTGGACACACGCGAGATGAACCGACGAGGTGATGATGATGTGTGTAAGATACTGGTAATGGGGTAGCTGGGTGTAATACGGACGTGCCAGTCGAAACTCGACAACAACCCGCAGAACCAAGCTTCAACAAGGATGTGCCTCCAAGACATGGCACATGGGCACGGAATTACAGACGACACGTGGATTGGGTATGTGGGCGCGTAGTAGCTATTTGGATACTTGGCACCAAGGAGGGATTCCGCGAGTGTAGGTGTATCAGGAGATGTGGGAGATCGGGTACAGGACGTCATCCCCACCAACTGCAAGCGATTGGTGTTTATTTGCATCGGAAAGAATCCAAACACCTTTGTTTCAACTGCTGAAAGAGAACTAAAGACCCTAGGGGTCGTGATGTCAGGAGGGCTTAATTTATGCCGCTGTCGCGAGGCAACCGTTCAGTCCAAAAGACAGGGAGTAGGGAAACTAGTCTCGACTTGGGACGCTGGAAGGGATGCGGACTCCAAGTTTGACTAGACAAGAAACAAGCTCGGAAGGCAAAGCGACAGACACTCGCTCGACAAGGAGCTAACAGGTACTAGCTCAAAGGCGAGCAACTGACACTGGCTCAGCAAGGAGGTGATAGATACTGGTTTGAGTGCAAGACAAATCAAGGTCTAGCGGACAGTGGAAACCTGGAAGTCAGTTGGGACAGAAGCTGAGTTTCCGACTATATTTCATTAGTGGGCGCCTTGAAAGGCATTACAAAGGGGCATCGGAAGCCCAAATATAAGAAGTGCAAGCCACAGGATAATTCCGTCATAGGTGCCGGTCCTCAGGTCATTGCACAGTGGAGCGAGTGCCCGTTAGTTTACATGATGTCCCTTGTGGAACTGTAGGTGCTGTGGAGCAATCGAATGTTGGCTCGAATGTAGGGTTGCTGACGCTGACTAGCGGAGTGCAGGCCAGGCGCGACTCGGGTAGAGCAGTCGGGCACCGGCTCGGGAGTCAAGCGTCAGTATGTCAGGCGCGTCTGCATGTCCGAGCTGTGTCATCCAAACGCGGTCATCGAGAGTTGATGTAGTGGACTTAGAGGGAGTGGTCGGGCGTGGCTCGGGTCGAGCAATCAGGCACCAACTCGTAGGGCGAGTGCCAACTCGCATTACATCTAGGAATCAACATGTTTTGTCCAGGAAGTTCAAGTTCTTTAGAGCCTTGCTTCCTAGTTCTTCTCATGTTGACTCTGGCCAGCTGACGGGGCAATCGAACACTGGCTCAGAAGGAGTAGTCGGGAGCCAGCCCCAGGGTGTCGATTGAGGGTGGTTCCGCCATTACGTGCGGGCATTTCCACCACTACACACCGTGTGCATCAGGGGACTTGTGAGTTGGCTAGACGCCATATGAGGAGTGTTGATATGACATACCCTCGGTGTGTACTTAGCCAAAATCAACAAGCCAACAAGTCGTCGCACCGCGTTCCTTGTGTCTTCCACGATCTTGAGCTTGCCTTGTGCTTGATGTCCACTACCATCGAATGTATCCAATCTATGACCCTTGCCTTCCCAGCGGGGTTTTATAGGGCTAGGGTAGAGCAATAGGGATGCTAGTCCGGGTAAAGGGTTGAGGGGGTGATGCTGGTCCAGGTAAACCCCCTAAATTATTTTTTAAATGACTTCAAGAAAGAAAATAAGCAGGCTAGTCCGAGTAAAGGGGGGGTTCACGCGGATCAGGATGACTAGGGGGATCCTGGTCTGCATAAACCCCTCTACCTGGACTAGCATGGGATTTCGGGATTTTTTTTATTCACAACGGAGTAAACATAAAATCTCCAGATGGCAATTCAACGAGTAAATCACAAGTGACCTCAGAAGTGGGCTCCTCTATGCATGCAATAAAATCCTTAGAAATAAAGGAGTGAGAAGCACCAGAATCAAATAAGACACGAGTTGCATAAATGAAAATCATAATCATACCTTCGACGAGGTTGGATGCCACGGCCTCTGCTTGCGTAATATGAGAAACCTTGCCCTTCGGCTTCCGACTTGCCGCTACAGAAGATTGGAAAGAAGGTGCTACTGAAGCTTGCGGGAAAAACTGCTGAGATGGTGGTGGCGAAAAAGGAGGTTTGAACTAAGATTGAGACTGCTGCGGCTGAGAAGCTTGCTAAAATTGCACTGACTTTGGCCGCAAAGGACAATCTCGGACCATGTGACCTGACTGGTCACAACGATAACAAACAACTGGCAAGGAGCAAGGCCTGTCAGGATGACTACCACCACATCTCGTACATAGCTTCGGAGGTCCCATTACTTGTCTCTGTTGCTGCTGAGAAGGCAGAGCAGACTACTATACCGTGCCCAATGATACCTATCGCTCGAATCTCTTCCTCTTTATTAAATTTCTTGAACTTAGGCTTGAAGGAAGAAGGTACCACTCACAGCAGGAATAATAGGAGGAACTCCCAACACAGAAGGCTGATAACTCGGCTGAAGTGGAACAGTCAGCTGAATCGACGTCACATAAGGAAAACCATGAGATCTAGCCATATCTAGCTCAAATGTTGCTGCTACTTGATAAGAATCATTCATCACAGAAACTCAGGTTGCAATCAAATGCTACCTCAGATTGGGCCTCAAACCACGCAGAAAATGTTCAGTCTTGAGAGCTTCATCTGTAAGCACATGGGGTGCATAACGACCCAATTTCATGAACTGATTGCGATATTCCAGCACTAACATTCCACCGTGTACAAGCTCCATAAATTGATGCATCTTGTTCATGCAGAGATATGCAGGACTGAAAGTACGCTCAAAAGTGGCAACAAATTTTGTCCAGGTGATTTGTCAGAGAGGATGGGAACGAAAGGCAACTTCCCATTCTGTAGTCCACCAAGTAAGTGCTGCGCCCTGAAGCTGAAAAGTTCCAAGTCTTCACCGCTCCTGTCTCTAAACCACTATATGCGGCGTCAACCTCACCTTTAGCCACCCTCCTCACGCTGTGTCTCGCTCTCTCTATCTCTGTAACCCACATGGACGTAACCTCCGCCTCCCCACGATCTCTCTCTTTCCTCTACATCTCTCTCTCCCTCTCTTGCCTCACACCTTCTCCCTTCTCTAGCTGTCTGCCTGCTCTGCCAGCGCCTCGTTCGCCTTCCCACGACCCTGTAATACAACCGCAGATGTCACCGTCGACCTCCCCATCTCCCTCGTCTCTCTCGATCCCTCTCCCTCTCTCTCTCTACAACACACTGCCACCTTCCTTCGCCTACCAACATAGCCATTCCCCTCTGTCTATCCCTTCTCTAGCTGTCTGCCTGCTCCGCCAGCGCCACGTTCGCCTTCCCACGGCCCTGTAACACCACCGCAGACACCGCTGTCGACTTCCCCATCTCCATCATCTCTCTTGATCCCTCTCCCCCTCTTCCCTGCACACACAGACCTCCCCACAGGATGCCGGCAGCCCCTGTCGACCACCCTATCCCCAGCCGCAGCCCTCTCCTTTCCACTCCCTTTCTTTCTTTCTCTCCCTCCCGAGCACTCCTCCCTCTCTCCCTCTGACTTCTCCCCTGAGCATGCTCACACCCGCGGCTTCCCTCTTTCTCTCTCACTTCTCCCACAACCCCCAACGCACCTCCTCTCCCTAACTCCACACCTCCACGCCACTCACGACCTCCCCACAGCAACCCCCTGCAACCTCCTCCAGCCTCTCCCCAGCGCACGCCCCCCTGGCAGCCTCCCGCCTGCACCTCCCTCTCAACACCTCACACAGACAGCCCACAGCGCAACCACCACCATCGTCCAGTCGTCGCACCTCCTCTCAACCTCTCACACACTCGCACCTTTCACGTAGCCAAAGCACCTATCTTCCCATCCTCTCTCTATCCCTCTCTAACTAACATCTGTCCCACCCATCCCTTCTCTCTTTCACTTACTATATATATTTATTTATTTATTTATTTTTCTCTCACTCTCTTTCTCTCTCTATCACCCGCGTGATCTCTCTCTATTCTCTGTCTCTCTCTTCTTACCATCCCTCTGTCTTCTCTCTGTCGGGCCTTCTCCGCCAACCCGAGCCCATGAAGGCAAAGCGCCACAACTGCCAAAAGCACTGTCTGTTCCACAGTGACCACAGACACCGCACTGGCGATTGTCATAACTGCAAGATGAGATCAAGCACCTGGTCTGCCAGGGGCACTTATCTCGTTACGTGTCCGAGCACAAGAAGGATGCTGCCATCCCTGAGGAGATCGACAATATCCCCCGCGGGGTCCACATTAACATCATTACTGGCGGTGCAGCATCAGGTGGAGACACTAGCCCCTAAGGCCCCGCCGATGAGCGAACAACAGGCCTTGGTGTTCTTCGACCAAGGATTGGAATGGTTGACAACCCTGCACGATGACGCCCTAGTTGTATCAGCCACAATAAACCATTGTAATGTAGACAGAATATTAGTCGACAATGGTAGTGCCCCTGATGTACATTCTTATGATTGTTTCCTCAAGATGGGTGAGAATCCATCTAGACTCCACCCGATCCAAACCCCGCTTTGTGGGTTCAACAGCCAAGCAACTTATCCTGAGGGAGCCCTAAGCCTGCCAGTTACCATCGGCACCCCACCCACAATCATCACAGTTATGGTGGACTTCATTATGATCAAGGGAATGGCGGCATACAACGCCATCTTCGGCAGAGGCATCCTTAGCCGAACGAAGGCGGTGCCCTCCACCTATCACCAAAAAATGAAGTTTCCCACCAAAAATGGCGTGGGGGAAGTTTGAGGTAACCAGGCACTGGCTAGAAGGTGCTATAACATCTCGGTCAAAGCCATACGGCCAGAAGGGAAAAACAAAGGGACTAAGGGGATCGAGGAAGGCCTGGTGACATCTGAGCCTGGCGGCAAGTTGTTAATGGTCTTCCTCAAAAATGACCCTACCCTAGGAGTCAAGATCGGAGCTAATCTCTCGTCTGATGTTCAAGAGCAATATAAACATTTTCTTGCTGAGTACATCCAAGTCTTCGCATGGTCTGATGAGCAACTTCCTGGGATTCCCAGGGAGATTGTAATGCACAAGCTCAACCTCGACCCGACAGTGAAGCCTGTCCAGTAGCGCAGAAGAAAACATGCCCCAGAGAAACAGGCGATCATCAAGGAGCAACTAGGCAAGGGGAAGGTGCAATGGGTCTAAGCAATGCACGGACTATGTATGCAGTTCCACAGAAATATGCACGGACCTTGCTAGCATATAAACATGCACGGACTTTGCTGTTCAAACCAAAGCATGCACGGACCTTGGATTGCATGGACTTAGAATGCGTTGGCGAAACATGCACGGACTCAAAGATGTTTAGAAGAGAAATGTGCACTGAGTCAGAAGAGTGTGAGCTAGAACATGCACGGACTGGGAGATGTGCACGGACTTGTGATCTGCACGGACTTTAAAACGCGAAGAGCAAAACATGCATGGACTTCACTCATGCATGGGCTTATGTTTGCAACAGCGCTAGAGCATGCATGGACAAAACATGCACGGACTTCACTCATGCATGGACTTATGTTTTTGAATGAACTTTGTTTTCAGGAAAACTGAAACAAGCAAGGGATTTGAAACATGCACGAACCTTAGAATATGCAGGGACATTATTTCTCAGAAGAGTGCATGGACTCTAAGCTGTGCATGGACTTTATAACCCATCAATGTAAAACCTGCACGGACTTCATACATGCATGGACTTCAAATATACTTGTACGGACTTTAGTTACTCATGCAACAAATATGCACAGACTCAAGAGATGCACGGACTTAGTTTTCGATACGGACTAAAAACATGCACGGACTTAATTTATGCACAGACTTGAGTTTTCAACAAAGCCAAAACATGCACGGACTTATGTTTTTCAACATGACCAACACATGCATGGACTTTGTATGCTGGATGCTTAAATGTACAGGCCTTAAAACCTGAATGAAACATGATATGTATGAACTTATGATGTGAGACATCCACAGGCCTTCTCCATGACTAAGGCAGATATGCACGGGGTTATTCTGCCTAATGCAAGAATTACACTGAACCAGAAATGCACACTTGAAGTGATATGCTTGACTTTGGCCTTAGATAATAAAACCTATACTGGCTTTTGAAGAAAGTGCACAGACCTCTATACGCAGTGTAACAAGGTTAATGTGTGAAACAATGTACGCATAGATTCAGAAATACAGATGCTATCATTCAATCATCAAAGCCACAGATTCAATAGTTCAATCATGCAGCATTCAATCATAGTTCAATCATTTCTCTTGGGAGGATTCTCCTCCGTTACTTGCCCTCTTCTTGTTAAAGGTTGGCTTAAAAGTGCTGGCACTTGTAACTTGCTCCTTCTTGTCTCTCCCATGGATCCGATCTGATAGCTCTGTGGCATCCTCTAGTAACTTGGCTCTTCGCACCATCTTCGAATAAACTTGAATGTCCACCGGTGCCAGTTGGGTTATATATTGCGGCCTAAGCCCATTTAGAAACCTTCTAGCCTTCATCTTCCCGGTTACCACTAAATGCGATGCATACCTAAACAAATGGGAGAACTGGGCCTCATATTCGGCCACAGATAATGTCCTTTGCTTCAAAGCGACAAATTCCATAGCCTTCTTCTCTTGGACACAGTCTGAAAAATATTTATTATTAAAGTGGTCAACGAATTCATTCCACGTGACTTGTTCTTTGGCCAATGTAGCCTCTACCGATTCCCACCAGAACCGGGCATCCCGCTCTAATTGGAAAGTTTCCAGTAGGACCTTCCCTTCATCAATGCACGGCATGACACGAAAAATTCGTTCAATTTCCCTAATCCAATGCTCGGCATCGTCCAGTCGATTGAGCCAATAAACTTGGGAGGGTTCATGTTACGAAAGCTTTGGTGGAGATCTCCCGCTCCACGATTGGCTCCTCCTTATGCTACTTGTTGTAACGCCTGAGTGAGACCTTGAACGGTACATTGCATGTCACACCACTGGGCACATTCGGCGGCCATAGTCCTACAAGATTTAAATAGCTATATTAATACATGATTAACTAAGAGTCTAAGTCCCTAAGTTAACTTAACCCTTGGTTCCACCCAATGTCACTGGGTAAAGGTTAATACCTATTCTTGGACTTGGTTTCCTAGGAATTGAATATCCTAGGTCTGATACCACAAAAACTGTCACGCCCCAAGCGTAGAAGGAATCCGGTATACGTGACGAGTTATATCAATCATGTCAATCAGAGCATAAGTGTATTCGACATAATAGACAGAGCGTGTAAAAATAGAGATAACCAAATCCTTTCTTCATAATAACGTTCAAGGTAATTCTATTACATAATCCCAATAAAAGAACTAAGGACAATCTTGACTCAATAAAAGAAAATTACAATGAGTGACGTGTGAGTAATATGTTGATGTGTGCTATAGAAAGTGATCAAAATTCCATTGACACAGCAAGCACATAAATCTATGAATGGGGATAGAGAAAATGGAGCAATCACATAAGATACACAACCCACAACACAAGGATTTTAAGGTGGTTCGGTTGCAACCCAGCAACCTATGTCCACCCCTCACCAAACCCGGTGAGGCTTTCTTGCTGACACACAACTTGACCGGGGACACACCCTAAAATCACAGAATAGAAAAATCTCTATCTATCTTCCTACACACAAAATTGGTAGGGACGGTTCTCCACAGACCGGAGCACACCTCTGTCTGTCTTCCTACGCACAAACCGGTAGGGACGATTCAAGAAGTAGTGAAAAACATAAAAGGAAAATACTACAATAGTAGTGGGAAAGACCACAAGGACAGTGGAATGTAAATAAACACTAGCTGAGTCTATATATCAAGATTTGGAAGCTGGTGACTCCAGATACAAATTTTAGATCTAAAGATCTGGTTCTTCAAGCTCAGGTAGACTGTAGGGCTGCTCTTTCTCTCTCTCACAAACCTTCTCTTTTCCTCTTCTTTTACAGCACTGGACTGAGTCGAACTAGTGCTGCGCTACTCTCATGCAGTTCTCAAGGATGTTCTCTATAGATGCTCAAGGGCGTGGCTCTCTCTGGGCAACAGTTGCTTCTTCTCTTGTAGAAGCTTGATATTTATAGTCAAGCGTTAAACAAATGTGGTGAAGAACTTTCCCTCCAAAATCTTTTCTTATCTTTTAGGAAGATACTCTACCAGAAGTACGACTTGAGCTGGCTGGCATCAAGTCCAAGGATAGGACAGTGGCGACAGAGAAGAAAAAGAAACAGACCAAATCTTCATTAGTCAATTTTAGGTCATTACATTAAATGCCCTTTAGACATATGGTCTTGTCATTGGTTGGAGCTCACTATGTCCTGTGTACTCTGCCTGGTCAGGTAGCCCATTGGTTGACAGCAAGGTAGTGGAAGACTGTGAGATTGACTTTCTCTAGTTGGATTTCTGACAGAGGTAACTCCAAGAAGGTAGATTAGACGTGACATGGTAACAGGGACAAAAGTCAAACCTGGATAGTCCATTTAGACCTCAATAGCTGCACAACCCAAAATCGAAAGAGTACCTTCCACCAACTGCAACGCCTCAACCTCCACTCTGGTCATGTGGGTCACTCTGTCTCGGGATCTCTGCCTCCCTATAGTAGCTGACTGAGACAACTGAGGAAATTGTTCCTGTAGCAGGTACTACTGCGGCTGTGCTGGCACTTGCTGGGGCTGAAACTACTACTGTTGCTGAAACCCGGGCGACTAACTCGGTCTCTGCGGACAGTCACGTGCCATGTGCCCTGGATGGCCACACCTGAAGTAAACTACGGGCGCTGAACACAACCTGCCTGGATGAGAGCCACCGCACCAGGGACACCCGTCCCGAGCACCGCTCATCGAACTCCGACGCTGCAAAGCTAACGACTGCTGGACACTGCCTACCGACTCCTCCTGCGACTGCCCCTTACGACCTCGACGCTTCTCGCCAAAGCCCGCATCCTTGAGCAGCTTCTTGAGCATCGAGCTAAAGGATGATGACTCTGGCACAGGAGCCATAGACTGCACTACCACGAAACCACCTGTGGAGAGCTGGACAGTACTCTACTGCTGAACATCCATCGGCTGACCAAAACCTGCTCGAACCAGACCAGCACTACCCTGCCCTCGAATCTTCTACAAATTTCTCTCCAACGCTGACGCTGCCTTGCATGCCGCGTCCAAAGTAGTCAAACCTGACGCAAGAAGATGGTGCCTCAGCTCGACCCTCAGATCACCAATGAACTAATCAGTCTTCACTTCCTCATCTGCCATGCTGTGAGACGCATAATGGTCCAACTCAACGAACCTGGCACGGTACTGCATCACTAACATGTCGTCCTGAGTCAACTCCATGACTCACGCAGCCTCTGCGTCCTGATGAAAGACAGACAGAAGGCACGCTCAAACGCCACGATGAACTCCTGCCACGTGATCTGCCGAAGGGGATGAGACTGGAACGCTACTTCCCACTCTGATGTCCACCAAGTCTGGGCCGCTCCCTGAAGGTGATGCGTAGCCAACATCACCTTCTCCTCCTCAGCACACTCCATCGCATTGAAGATCCTCTGCAAATCACCCAGCCACTCTCTGGCCACCTCTGGATCTGGCTGCCCACCGAAAGAAGGCGGCTGATACAACTAGCCCAGTGAACGAGGAGGGAATCCTTCACTATCGGAGACTTACGGACATCCTAATGGAGGAGATCCTAATCCGTCGAGAGGAATTCCCAAATGGAGAGTCCTTCCTTCACCGAGAGAGGGCAATGCCCTAGAAAGTGTAAAAAAGGGGGGAATGCTATGCAATGCTGTGCTCTTGTGTGACAGAAGTGTACAGATAGGTAAACAGAACAAGGATAACAAAGAGGGACAATAATTCACCACATCAAATATCTCAATCAACTGAATGAACCTTTGCTAAACCGCCAACCTCTTGGAGAATCACAAGGGACTGAGGGGGAGTGCACGTGGTGCACTAGGGATGAGAATGAAATGGCAAAGGTGCTGCTAAGAGCAAAACTGAAGTGTGCATGGGCGCGATGAGGAGGGGCACACGTGGGTGCCAAGTGAAGGGGCACACACGGGTGTCGAAAACACACGGGTAACGAAAGAAAGTAAAAGAAGTCCCACCGTGATCGCCAAGATGTTAACGACATCACACAGAGATTTTTACGTGTGGAGTGGAGAGTGTGTTGGGGGAGTGTAGTGTGTCGTGGATGTGGATCAAGACAGAGAGATGATAAGAATGATGAATGATGATGAATGGGGGCGACAAAAGACGGACTGCCACTGGAGATTGCTCTCTGCAGGATTTTGATTGGAAACACATGGAATAGAAATTAAATGGGGAAAAGGAATTGACTGAAATTAAATTGGGGAATGAGAATCAACTGAATTTAAATTGCTAAAATTAAATGGCCATGGCAGGAAGTAACTCGTCGCGGGCCTCGAGAGGATGAGAAGGTGTTGAAATTAAAATGCAGAAGTTAAACGGCCATGGCGGAAAGCAACTCACCCCAGACCTCAGGGGGATGGGGAATGGTGCAGAATTTAAATTGCATAAATGAAATTGTAAAAATTAAACGGCCATAGCGGGAAGTGACTCGCGGCGGGCCTCGGAGGGATGGGGTGGTGTGAATATTAAATTGTAAAAATGAAATTATAGAAATTAAATGACCATGGCAGGAAGTGACTTGCTGCGGGCCTCGGAGGTATAAGATGGTGCTAAAATTAAATTGTAAAAATAAAATTGTGAAAATGGGGAGGATCACGGAGTTACAGGGTCTCCTCCACTCCACCATCCAGGAGAGAGATGAGCTTCGACAGGCACTGGCCCTCCTAGTGAGTTTCACTAACCCTTGAACTTAATTATGCAAAATGCTTATGACATTGACTAACTCTAGACTTCCACAATGCAGCGAGCTGAGGGAGCCCAGCGTCAGGGAGTTGATTCACCTTCCTCCTCTTCCCAGACTCCTATGGACCGTGCCAAGCGGGATGTAGAGTTCACAAGGATGGCGGTACAGGCCGAGGCAGCCGAGGTGGCTCTCACTGAGAGGGTAAGTAAACTCTACGGTTTCCTAGTTGTTTTCGATTATGAAATGCAATTAACTAACCATGATGCGTGTATATGCAGACGACCGAGCTGATAGTAGCCTTGAGTGAGAGCACTCAGCTGAGGGACGAGGTAGAGCGGAGCCGTGCAGCAGTGCGGGAGGAGGTTGCCCGTTTCAGGGATGAGATGGAGTGGAGCCATCTGGCCGATGCGGTGGAGACGACACTCCTCCACATATATTTGGAGCAACTTCGGGCCGGGGATGTGGATACGGAGCGTTACCGAGTCGAGGCAGAGCGAGCCTGGCTCCAGGTGGCGAGGTTAGAGGGTGTGGTGGAGGCCTATGAGCGGATGAGCTGGAGGCCAGAGCGTAGCGGGGTTTCGAGTGGCAGCACACACAGCACTCATGGTACCCACAGCTCGTTTAGGGGGTACTTCACGAGTTCCTCCAGCCGCCGGAGGAATGAGGAGGAGGAGTGGCACCAACGCCCCCGTGAGGAGGCTAGCTCTGCGATGGCCCCGCCATCAAAGAGACATGAGGGGTCGGGAGACAGCGACAGGCCGGAGGGACATGCCTGATGTACTGAGACATGATTTATGTTCATGGATGATATGACATGATTTTTTTTAGTTTTGATTTTTCTTTTTGCAAATGAATATGTGAATGAATGTGAATGCTTGACACTAACTTACTAACAACGAATCCTAGAATAACATGAGAGAGTAGAGAGAGAGAGATGAGAAGATTTGAGTAAAATAGTGCAGAAGTATAAATATCAAGGCATCAGGTGGATAAACGGTCAACCAAGCAGTCGCTCATGGGTACAAAGAAAGAGCAGAGAAGAAAGAGTAGGAAAAAGAGAGTAGTAGCAGAGTAGAGGTGATAGCAGACAGAGAGAAGAGAAGGTGAGAGCAGTAGAAGAGAAAAAGAGAGATAGAGAGAGAGTTTGTGAAGCTGATTGAAGATCTACAGTTTGCTGTTCTTAGATCAGATCCAGGACAGTCATGCTCCTGAGTGAGCTATTGTTATTTTCAGTTCAGTCTGTTTGTTTTTCTTTTGTTATTTTCTATTTTTCACTTTGTTCTTCCGATCCTCTAGTTGGAGGTCAGGTTCCTCCTGTGGTCTCAGGAGGAGGGAGACTTGGTGTCTCCGGTTGCAAGTGACTTGGTGTCACTTGTGGTTTTCCTCTGGATATCAGAGGAAGGGGGACTTGGTGTCTCCAGTTAAGTGTCACTTGTGGGTTCCCTCCGGTCTGGAGGAAGGGAGACTGTGTCTCCGATTGCTAGTAACAGGTTGTTACTAGTGTTCCCTCCGATTGGAGGAAAAGAGGAGTGTGTTCCTCTGGTCAAACTGTTAGGCAGCGTTTGCAAGCCAAGCTGTAATCCTCAACAGACGCAAGCTGTGAGGTGCAGCAGTGAAGCCACACTCTGGTTTGAGTGTGGGGTGGACATAGGTCTGGAGGACCGAACCATCTAAAACTCCTTGTGCATTGTGGTTTGAGTGCTTATTCTGATTTCGCCAGATGCATGCTTAAGTTCACTCTCTTATTGCTTATCTATTAAACCTTGTTCCTAGATGAATGCTTAAGTCTATTCATCTAACCTATTCAGGTTCTGTTGATGTCACAGAGTGGCTGAGTGTTCATTGTACTCGCAAACCATCTGTTTGAGTTTGTGTTTCAATCTTCTATAGTCTGGTTCCTGCTACTTGTTGAAGTAAGCTGTTTGGTTGAGCTCGTTAAGTGTTGAGTGAGATTCTCATAAGATCAACTAATTAAGTGTTTGAGTGAGAATCTCATTAGAACACCATCGTTACTGAACCATTGTGTGGTTAATTCCACAAGTCTTATAGGTTCAGTGTTAATCGGGCATTCAGTTTTAGTCGGGTAAAATTTTATAAGGGGATTCATTCAACCCCCCCTCTGAATCTTAGCTACACCTCATCTATTTCACAACATCTCCCAGGCCGTCCTTGCTTACTTGTACAAGGGTCTTAGCTCTGCAGCTCTAGGGGGTCCACTGTTTGGTTCCATGATACTCCTAGATTGCTGGATGGGTGTCAGGATAAAATTCATTCACAGGGAGGATATCACTTTAGCCAGTCGGATCTTCGGGAGCCATCCCCTCTTCTTCGTAGGTGCCACCTTCAGGTTCTCTCCATAGGTGTTGCAGGACTGCAGATAAGAAGACTAGGGATGAGTGGCGACTGTACATCAACAGATTACCCCTAGATCGGTTCGTGATGCGTCCCGCCTTCCTCCACGACACTGCTGTTAGACTTCTTAGGAGGCCAGGTTTGGACCTGAGGCTCGTGAGTGACACTGTGCTGGTGATGTACTACCTGCACCAGTGCTACCTATAGGTTGGACTACCCAGGACTACGCTTCCAGCACTACCCCACCTTCCCGCGCTACAAGTGAGGAGGCTTGGGACAGAGGAGGACGAGCAGATGGTCAGGAGTGCCCTAATCATGTGGGAGGTGAGCAGGGTGCATACCCTTCCAGCGGAGGTCGCGGAGGTTGCAGAGACCTACCAGGCTTATGTTGGGGAGCTGAGGGAGATACGTCCCCGTGGGGATGCCCAGTAGAGGATTGAGTGATTTCTTTTCTTTTCATGACGTTGATATGGAAAAAGAATGTTGGAACTTGATATATGAAATAAATGAGTTAGTTTGATCAAATGGAGTTTGAGTTTGGCCTTCCTTTGTGATTTTTTAATTAAGTATCTTGGGCTAAACGCGGTTTCAAACAGACAAAGATTGATATCATGTCTGCCTCATAGAATTCTTCTTCTAAGAAATCCAAGCCAAGGTGCCGAGTAATCTTCAGGAGTTCTTTATCCATGTTCGGTGGGTACTGCAACTTTTTCAACAATTGATTTCAGTTGGTGGCCTAGAAGAAGGGAACTTCTTGCCTCCTTGCTAGCTTTACCGTAGTGCTAGATATATCTAGGAGTCCCATGATTGGGCTAACCGGGTCACAAGTTTCTTTGGGAAATTTGCAGTCATCATCCCCTTTCACTGGCTGTTCATTAGCCGCATAAAATATTGTGGGCTGGCCCTCAGGATTAGGCACCTCTAGAATCTTCAATAATTCAACTCTCTGATAGTCTATTTTTGTGAGGGGCTTCACGATCCTTGCAGGGACCTTCACGCACCCAACAATTCCTCGAGCTTTGGCATCTTTGGCTCGGGGTAGATGTCAGATGGGATCGCTCGAACCACTCCTTCGACTTCAGAGATGTGTGACACCTCCTTTGGAGCCACATAGTCAGGCAGAGGTGGAGGGAACTAGTCATCATCCTTTGTTGTCTCCTTCCCTTTACTTTGAGCTTGCTGGGGGTTCAGCTTCGGTTTCTCCATATATAGGGATTCGTCAAGACGATGACATTCAAACACCTCAAAGGGGTATAAGTCAGCAAATATTCTTTCTTCTTTTCTCTCCTGGGAGTTTTTGATACATTGGTGCAAGGTGGAAGGTATCACCTAGTTCTAGTGCAACCACGGCCAGCCCAACAGTGCTTTGTATGATGTATCAGAGTTGATGATATGGAACTACACCTTGGTGGTGAAGTCTCCAAGCGAGAGCTCAAACTCCGCCATACCCATTGGGACTTCAAACTTCTGGTTGAACTTAGCTATCTTCATATCCTTGACCTTGATCAGGTGCACATTGAAGTAGTACTTCTAGTAGGAAAGTATGTTCACTGTTGCCCCCGGGTCAATCAAGATATTATTTATCGGCTCGCCATTCAATTTTCCCCTCATATATAAGGGCCTATTGTGACTAACAGAAGGCAAGAGCATATCTTCCTCGGTGAAGGTGATGGCTATTTCCGATTGCATCTCGGTAAAGCAGCTTTCATAATGTGCCGGAGTTTGCAAGGCTGTGATGACAGCCTGCTAATCATTGTAAAATCTCCTACAACTTGCTGTCTCATTTTGTTAAAAAAAATGCCCCAAATGAGTTCTCATGATTCATGCTTTCATAAAAGAGACTCCAGAATGGAAAAGGTTGTAGAGATGGATGATGGAATGATTTTTTGTGTTAAGTCATGAAAATTAATTTAGCATCTCCTAAGGTCTCTTAGTATCAACAAAAAAAAAATACTTGTACACTAATGAAACAGGAAGGACAAGTCTTCTGTCATTAGAAACAAGCTCCGGTGTGGTTGCTTGAAGAAATCAGCTCAGTCGTGGAACGGCTATAAACCGCTATAGACAGGCTAAACGAGCATGAGCAGCTCAAGAGCCAACCTATGCAGCTCAAGAAACATGCCCCTCAAAGATGCAATGAGTCCCACTGGCTAATAAAAAGAACTCAAGAAAAGGAGAGGGTGTTCAATGCGCCGAGCAACCCACTGTGAGGGTAGATGTCAGCCATAAGGGGGAAGGAAAAGAAGAATACAAAGGTTAAAGTAAAATATGTTGCTCTCTCCTGCAACATGCTATCAACACCATCCAGTGTAGCTCAAGCTGCTGATGAGGAAGATGAAGAGATTTACTTTATACCAAAGGGAACAAATCAGACTAAAGCTTCTGCCTCCCACCATGTTGTCGGATCCGGGAGAATATCAAGACACCCGCCAGCCAACAAGGGGACACAATACCACGTTCCTCCTCGGCTCGGAGGCATAAATCCTAGGGAGTTCATCTCAAAGAAACTGGGCGCGTCCAGCAACAATGACGGGATGCCACTCACCCCAGTCAAACCGAAAGTGGAAGATAGCACACCCAGCCCCTCCTGGCAATACCAGGCCATGGTTGCACTGCTAGACCAGAAGCAGCAAGAGATTGAAATGCTGCAAAGGCGGCTAAATGAAATGAATCTAAGTCCACTTATGCCACAACTGGCAAGACATCTACATAAGGCGACACAAGGTAGTGCTAGCTTACCTGAAGCTTCAGCACGGCCAATCATGCCCCAAATAGTATATGATCTTACGGGGAGCATCCTCCCTCAACCACTCCAACACACAGTTCCTCGGGCATGTCAGGGGGCAACTAAAGCATCTCCGAGGATGGTGCCAATGAGACCACTCATGCAGTCGAATGAGCTAAGGGTGGAGCGAACAATGAATATGAAGACGGCCAAAGAAGAAGTCACTGAGGCTGAATTACAAGCAGCCAAACAAAAGGATAATGAGTCCGTCATGGACTACATAAGAAGGTGGAGGAATCTCCGTCAAAAGTGTCAGCATCTGCCAAGCTACGGGGACTCTGTTCAAATCTGTAAAGAAAATTTGAGAATAGAAATTCTACGATGGGTCATTGAAGGGAGGGGCCTTCAGCCGGCCAAGCAGGGAGGGGGAAGATGAAGACAAGAACTTCACGCAACGTCGGAGTCGATTCTGTCCCCTCTCAGAAATAGGGGACAGACGGTCGATGCAGGAATTCTTGTGGGTGCTCCCGGACTCCTTTGTCAGCAGGACTAGTGCCAAAACTTCGTGGATTGGCCCAGGAGGGTGATGGAATTTCGGTAGGAGCTGGGGAATCCGTCACCTGTCGTGGTGGAGTTGGAAGCAGGGGCTCTATTCTCTGGCTCAGATTGACTTAGCACCGCAGCTTCTGGAAGATGAAGCCACCACGAATAGTCCCGAACTCCGATTTGAGCATGGTTGGTGGCGTTGGAACCGTTGATGAGCGGCCTTCGAAAAAAGACCCACGGGGGTGCCAGCCGATGTCAGAGCAGATCGCAGCAGCCCAAACACCGACAGGGTGTCAGTTCAGTCCCAGGGAGGACAGAACTGCGCACTCTCGGGAGAAAAGGGAGAAGAAATCGCTCAGGTGGCCGAATGGAGCTCCGCTTCTTGGAGGAGGTGGGAGACTCGTAGAAGAAGGTCCCAGTCGAACACTGGCTCTAGATCTTCAGATGGGCTAATGTGGCAACTGTTGCGAGCCGTCTCTGGAAGCTGAACAGGACCCTTCTGCGCAGTTGGAGTAGACCGCCTCTCCCGGACAGCCACGAGCTCAGAACGGGTCGAGATGACTGCCGTTCCGAAGATGACTCGAAGATGCTTCTAGGGGTTCCTCTTGTGCCTCCTGGAACACCTGGATGGCGTCACAGCTTCCTCTACAGTCTTCAGGTTCTCTGGGTGGTGAATGTGAACCGTGTCACTCACTTATGGATGACATCAAAAGTGGAAATAAAAGACAAAGAAGAAGGGACTAAAAAACACTAAGCATGAGATGCTAAAGAAGAAAGTGTGATCGCCAGAGGAAGAATTCCTCAAAAGACAAGGAAAGATCGCATACCTTGATAAAGCGGGGAGATGTGGACACTTTACTTCCTCTCCGAATCGGCCGGCCGATGAAGAGGGTTCTTGTGACGACCCAGAGCTCGAGATACCGATATACCGATAATACCGACATACCGATACCAGGAACTGGGGAAGCCTTCATATCTAAGCACGATCCCCTGAAGTTCCTCCTCAGGCAACCCGTTCTCTCAGGACGACTGGGGAAATGGGCACTCCTACTCATGGAGTATGACATCACCTATGTCCCTAGAAAGGAAATCAAGGGGCAGGGCATGGCTGAATTTTGTGCAGCCCATCTAGTACCAGAAGATTCACCCTTCAGCGCGGAGCTTCCAGACGAGGAATCTCTTGCTCTTCAATAGTAACCACTGGCTAAACAGAGCGGAGATGTCTTGCATTATTGGCAACAAGATGTCCTCACAGCCAGCCTACCTTGTTGGGAGTTGTACTTCGATGGTGCTTCTCGAGGTACTACCCAGAGCAACCTCAGCTCAGGCATTACGATAGGTGCCGGAATTGTCTTCCTGACCCCTCAGGGCGGAGTTTTGTACAACTCATGTATCCTCATGAAGGCTCTGACCAACAATGAAGCCAAATATAAAGCCCTAATCATCGGACTCCAAATGGCTCTCGACATGGGTGTCAAATGCCTCAGAGCCTATGGAGATTCTTAGCTGATAGTCCGATAGGTCCTTGGCATCTATGACGTGTGGAAGTTAGAGCTGGTCCCATACCACGCCGTCGTCACTTGGCTCACCCAGAAGTTCTATTTCTTCGAAATAGACCACGTTCCCAGAAGTGGCAACGCCTAGGTGGATGCCCTAGCAAAGTTGGCTGTAGCCATCAAGCTACCGCCTAAGGGCGAAGTCGACATCACAGTCAAACACAGAAGGCTGATGCCTAGCTCACTCGAAGGCAACTCGGGCCTCACAATTTATGAGGTCCAAGGCTTTGACCAAGACACTCCCCCAGAAGAAGAAGATTGGCGTGAGCTTATCATCAAATTCAAGAGGGGATTACTCCCCCCTGACCGGGCTCGAAGAGTCCGACTACTCTGCCAGGCAACATCATATGAGTTAATTGGCGACTCCCTGTACCGACTCATCCACGAGAAGGGCAAGTCCATCCTCTTGAGATGCGCCTCCCTAGTCGAGGCTCGAGCTATTATGTGTGAGGTTCATTCTTGGCTATGCAGCGCACATCAAGCCGAAAATAGAATGAAGCACAACATCAAGCTCAAAGGCTTCTATTGGCCTACCATAGGACTCACCCATCTATGCCATGTTCGAGAGCCAAACGCTCAAATATAATAGGAAACCTCAGGGCCCAGTCACCGAAGGAGTCCAGGTTAATGAACAAGTGCAAGCCGTTAGCTTCCCCTTTCCTAACCAATCCGCTCTGCCCCGTTTCCAACAACGTCCCCGTAACCCTCAGCCTGCTGCTCCGCCAGCCGTCTAGCCTTCTTTCCCTGTTAACCAGCAACCAGCATAGCCACTGCAATATCATAATGTCCCTCCACCCAACGGCTATGCACCCAAACTCTCGGGTCCGAAGAGGGCTCAATACCCGCCTTTGCCCGAAACCCTCCCGGACATTTTTTCCACCCTTATGTCCATTGGTGCACTTCAGCTTCCTCCGGAACGACCGAATTGGAACCTGACCGTTGACCAGTCTAGATACTGCATATTCCACCATCAGCCCGGGCACATAATAGAAACTTATTTCCAGTTCAGAGATTTTGTCTATGATTTTCATGAAGGGCAGCGAATTGATTGGGCTGAGATGCACAAGGTCATCATCGAGATCAATGAAAGGAGAAGGCAGGCGCCAAGGCCATAGCAGTAAGCACCGCCACCGCAGTAGCAGCAGTAGCCTGCCCAAGATCTGGGGATCCACCAAAACCCGATGCTGAATCATCCACCCGCTCTGCAACCTCAGTCGCCAGCACCGTCTCAAGTGAACATTGTCCATCGCCTGGCTCCCAACGCTGGGTGGTCTTATGATGATGAGGCATCCGTTCAACGGCTCATGGCCCTCCACCACACCTACTGCAACACTCCTTCCCTTTTGCCATCACCTTCCACTCCCATTATCCTTTCGCCAACTCCTCAACCCGCTGCCACGACATCCGCCACGCCCGCCACTCCTCCGAAATCCCTTATTTTGCCTCCCACGTCCATCATCATTCCTCCAATACGTACACCCACCATCATCACTAGGGGTGAGCACGGTTTGGTTTGGTTGGTTTGAAGAGATTTTTTCTCAAACCAAACCGATCCGGATTAAGACTTCAACCCGAACCAAACCAAACCAAACTACTTTGAAACCAAACCAAACTAAATTAATTTAATTTGGTTCTGTTTGATTCGGTTTGAACCATATTCCACACCCAACAGGTGGGACGGAGGCGGACCCTTCCTCCATTGGCAGAATCTCCAAGCGCACCCGCCTGAGGTGGGAGCTTCCTTTTGCAGTCACCCACGAGGTGCCCTAGATGGCGGCAGGAGGAGCAGAAGAGGGGTGGGTCAGGGATGACCACTGGTTGCCAGAATCCCCCAGCGCCAATGCCAACCCACACACGGTGGGGTAGCCTCCTGGAAGCATCCAGCTGGACACAGGCTCGCGTCGCATGCGCACGGGTGATGCAGAGAGTATTCCGATCGATCTGCAGCGTCGGCCCAATGCTACCGGTAATGGCAGAGATAGTAGCTTTGTTGAAAAAGTTCACGGGGAGGCCTGGAAGCTCAATCCAGACGGGGACCAACGGTGAGTCGTGCTCTAGCGAGAAGTCGAGTGACCATTTTAAGAACCAGAAGGGCCGACCGTGGACGAGCATGGAGTCTTTGAGGGGGACTTGCAGGAAGTCGTCCCGGTTGGAGAACCGCAGGAGGAGGTGTCGTTTATCCATGGCACTGAGCAGAAAATCCTTCTTGAAGTGAAACCTTTGGGCTAGGTAATACCTGATGTCAGTGAAGGGGGGCCGACCCTTGGGCGTTCTGGCGATGACAGGAAAGTCCAGAGGCTTGCACATCAGCTGTACCTCTTCAAGTGAGAAGAAGGCCACTGGCTCTTCGGCGTTGGTGGAAGCAAGGGCGTGGACGGACAGAGGCAACACCGGTGGGGCGAAGGAGCTTAGGACCACCTGGGAGAAGGAGGGGGCAAGGACGGCGGGAAGAGGATTAGAGGGAGGGACCACTGTCGGACGGCCAAGGCCAAGACCACCGGCAGAAGGGCCCCCTGGGTTGGCTGCCCACAGAGGAGACGCTCGGGAGGTTCCACCAGCACCACAAGACACCCTAGCGCGAGCTCCAGGCTGGACGGCAGGCGGCAGGGGAGCACCGCGCGAAGGGGGCGTGGCCGCCTGAACCGTAGGGAGAGCAAGGGCTGCATGAGAAGGAGCAACGCAGGAAGCAGGACAAGCGGCGGAAGAGGGTGCTTGGGCGGGAGACGTAGTAGGGGAGGACTGGTCGGTGTCAAGAGGAGACGCGCCGAAAATGGGTGCCGCCGGTCGGTACACCTATCAACGAGGTCTTCCCCGGCTCACCCCTAGCTGAGCCCCTTGGCCGGCACGCCCTTCTTCTCCTCTTTACCCTTCACCGGTACACTCTTCAACACCCCTATCCCCTGGGCCTTCATCGGTGCACCCTCTAGCTTGGCCTTCCCCGGTACACCTCCACACCCCTTAGCCGATACACCTTACCGAAGGCTTACCCGGTACACCCCACCAGCACCCAGGCCAGCACACCCAGCCATGCCTTGGCTGGCACACCCAACCCCATGCCTCCCCCGGCACACACTGACCTCGCCCTTGATGTGCATTGACCTCAGCCCAACTAGCGTCGACCTCAGCTGCCTATTGGTCCTAACCCACACAGACTTTACCCCCACATGCACAGACCTTGCATGCACAACCTGCACGGACTTCGCCTCTTTGCATGAACAACCTGCACGGACTTTACCCCCATGCATGGACTTAACCCCATACATGCTACACGGACTTCGCCTCTTTGCATGAACAACATGCACGGATTTTGGCCCCACATGCACGGACCTTGCATGCACAACATGCATGGACTTTACCCCCACATGCACAGACTTTGTCCGAACATGCATGGACTTTAATCCCCAAACTTGCACAGACTTTGTGTAAACATGCATGGACTTCGACCCCTCGCTTGCACAGACACCGCCCAGCCTTGCACGAACCTTGCACGGACCTTGCACAGACCTTGCATGCACATGCACAGACTCTGCCCTGGCTTGCACGGACCTTGACCCCGAACATGCACACACTCTGCCAGGCATGCACGGACCCTGATCAACCTGCGTGGACCTTCACCTCAACCTCCACGGACCCTGCCCACACTAGCTCAGACCTCACCGTGGACTAGCATAGACCCTGCCCTCTCTGGCATGTTTCCTTGGCGTCCCTTGCGAGCACACTCGTGCTCCCCTTCACCGGTGCACCCCAGCTAGGCCTAGCCCAGTACAACCCCTAGCTCCTTGGCCGGTACACCCTTAACCCCTCTTCCAGCGGCACAACCTCAACCCCTTCCTTCAGCGGTACACCTTTAGCCCCCCTCAGCTCACCCTTCACCGGCACAGCCCTTCGCCGGCACGCCCAGCCCCCTCACCCACTGTAAACACCTCATTCTAGCCCCCATTCTCCCCATCCCTAACCTTGGAACACCCCCTCCCAGACCCCCTCACACCTAGAGGTTGCTCCCATATACATCCACTTCATTTCCCCTCCCATATACCCCATTTGCCCCCATTATCTTCAACCTACAGATCTCAGTTCACAGGCATCAGCAAAGGACCGAGTTGCAGATCCTGTCCCAAAGTCATTCGGCATCATCTAAAGACGTACCATACATCGTCGGAAAGCTCGTCAAGGCATCTTCGCAGCCGTTGTGGTCCTGATGGCATCCGATATTCTCACTGCCCGGAGGACCCGTTCTTCCCCGACTGTGCAGATCAGGCCTGGCCAGTGACCTGAGGCAACTTCCTGGAGCTCCCACGGCTACATCCCACGGCTTCTGGAGGTGCCGCTTGGCCGAGAGCTTCTACCATCGGTCGACATCCATCAGAACAAAGCGACGTCCCGTTCAGCATCCGGAGGAGCATCTTCCAAATTTTTTCCCTCAGGTGCTCCATTCTCTTCATTCCTGGACTGAACAGACACATATTCACCTCTCAGACTCCCCCGGACTGCTCCGACCTCCACCGACGTCCCCGCAGGCGCCTTTTCAAAGAAGACTCATCAACGGTTCCAACGACTCCAGCCACGCTCAAATCCAAGTCCGGCAGCACTTGTGGCAGCCACATCTTCCTGCTACCGAGGTATCCCTGCGGACAGAATCAGAACTCCTGAACCCTGTTCGTTCCATGCCCCTGATCGACACCTGAGGCCAAAGAATTCCACAAAAATCAGGCATCATCCTAGTCCAGTTACGAAGGCATCCCAACTGATCTCGCCTTCAGCAAAAATCAAGAGCGGCCGCGGCGGTAACATTACTGGCGGTCTATCAGCAGTTCCAAAAGTAGGCAGAACCAGCGGAGTATCCAATTGGCACTCGTTTAGTTAATTTTCCCCTTCCTCGCTTGGCCGGCTTAGCACCCCTCCCTGTGTGGAGGTAGTTTTGGCTATAAATCACTTAACCCCCACCCCTTATCCAACCCTCCTGTGTGAGGAGTAGTGCATGTATTTGATTAAAATAGGGAGAAGCTCCATCGGCGTAGTGTGCGGGGGACCAAGTGCCCCAATTGGCACCAGCCAGCCCCGTGAACCGTGGGCTACGTTCCTTGGGAGGGCCACCTTAGCCCTGCTAGCACTCTACCAGCAAGGGATCTGATCCATCACTTCATCTCGACATCGCCGAGTCACCCGGGTCCGTGTGTGAGCAACAGTGGGTTCGGCCTCTACCGGGGAATTGCTTGCATGTGTTTGTGCTTGCTAGATAGGTCCGAGGACATATTGTCTACTTGCTGTCCACCCCCATTGTCGTGTCACATCAACAGGCCATCACGGCCAACTAACAACTCAACGAACACAGCAACATGGGCGATCAACACTGGGCCGCTCATGGGGATGAGCGGTCTGGATCGGACCACTCAAGGGAATAAGAATGGTCCACAATGGACCACTCAAGGGGGATGAATGGTCTGGAATGGACCATTCAAAGGGGATGAACGATCTGGAATGGACCATTCAAAGGGGGATGAATGGTTAGGGGCCAACCGCTCAAATAAACTTACCCCTAGACACTAAAAGGGATGGATGGTTAGGGCTAGGCCGCCCAAAGGCTTGAACGGTTAAGGACTAGTCGCTCAAGCCAACCGACCTACTAATGTGTCGGTCAGAATGGTTTTGACCAAACTGCCTGTCTCCACTGACACAAAATTGCTGACCAAAGGTCAACTGGGATAAGTGGGCAGAACCTGGCCGCTCAGCCCAACGGGGAAGATGAACGGTCTGAGATGGACCACTCAAGGGGGATGAGCGGTCTATCGAACAACCACTCAACCCAAAACCGAGACACGTTAAACGGTCCAAAGATAGCCGCCCATACACATGAACGGTCTCTGGTGTGACTGTTCAAGTGTCATGGCGAGCAAACCCAGGGGTTCGTCCAATCCTGGCCTTTCCACACCCCGTTCATTCCGAAACGAAGGGGATACTGCCACAATCACCCTGGCAATCACATGGACTCCGACCGGAGTCAAAACAATGCACGAATCGTGAGAAACAGGTGATTCTAATGAAATCATCCGAATGGGGTTAACGAGGATCCCGACCTCCTACCGGCACCGATAGACAGCCATTCGACACGAAATCTGTGACTATGGAATGCTGACGTTCTAGGGAGTCCATTGAACGCGCAACTACCGGCTGCTCTCCCCGACCAGGAGTGGGAAGGGATCGAGCAAGCCATGAGAAACTACCTCCAAGGCCCGGGCAGCACCCCTATGGGTCGTCAGAGACTGCTAGGGGCAGTGGCCTCCTCCTTTCGAGGAGGAGAAGAAATCCAACCTGTGCCTAGCGTAGAATTAAGGAACCGATCGGAGGAACGACGCCAGTCCCCTGCGAGGGAGGAAGCGCCACCTAGATGGTCAGTTTTTGACAGACTAGTGTTCCCAAATAAGCCGTCAAGGAGGATGGCAAAAAGGAATAGGAATTGGAGAGTTTTCACCTGCAACATGGCAGGAGTCCCTAGTTTGTATGCGGCTTTGCCTACTGACCCCGAAGAAGTGGCCAGGCTCGCTGCTAGACCCGTCCTCTCAGTAGGAGAGGAAGAGCGGCGAGTGAAGCGACGTAGGCGGGCGTCGAAGAGACTTCCTCTGAAGAACCTTCAATTGCCCCAGCAGCTAATGTGGTCACCACCGGGGGCACGAGTGGTGGGCCCTCCACATCATCTGAGGATGCCCCGGCCGAAGAGACAGGGGGCATACCCGCTCCCTCCACAACTGACCCCACTATGCTATACATGATACAATAGTACTAGTGGGAGATTGAATTGCTGAAGAAGAAACTCAACGAAAGGAATGCCCAACCCTCGATGTCCGGACAGACTGAGGTTCTGCTGGAAGCGCCAGGGGGCAACGGGCAATCTTCCGAAGTGACTCTGTAGGCTGCGGCATTCCCATCAACCCCCAGCTTCCCTGGGGGCAAGCCCCTGCAACAAGCACAATACTCGGCACTGGCCCTGCCGCAGATCTCAACTCCCCAGGGGTCTCCCATGGCCCCTCAGGCGATTGTATTGACCACCCTGGCTACGCAACCCGCCCATTTCTATCTAAGCCCGGTCGACTCGGCAACAGTCAGTCGGTTGATGCTCGAACAAATGATAGACATGAAGCTAGCAGAAAGGGGCGACGGGGATCAAGCACCATTTGATGTCTACCGAGTGCCCTATCCGGCTCATTATGCCGCGAAGAAGCTGCCGACTGGCATTACCAAACCGCCGAAGTTTGAGAAGTTCAATGGGCAAGGGTCTCCTCTACCTTATTATAACCTCTCAAGGACCGGCTGGTTGCCCGTGTGTTCTGGGATCTGATGTTCCCCTTTAACAAAAATGATGATGATCTAGGAGCATACAGTTAATCATTGGATAGGCCACTCGATTGAGTCAGATGGGGGATGATGGACTCTGTCTCATACGCCGTGGTTGCAAGAAGGCTCTTGACCCCGTCCTGATTCGGTCTAGCAATATTATCCTTAAGTACTTTCTATTTTATCTTTTCTTTGCATTCATTTTGATGAATTCTTTATTTTAGCCTAGCATGCATCATGTCATTTTGAGCATTCACATCTTGTGATCCATTCAAGGTTGTTCCTCAGCAATGGTTGATTGCACTTCAGCTCTCTTGGATAAGAGATTTCTCATTCCACTCTAAATTTGATCATCTTCTCTAATCTGCTCGCTTGGTCTAGTTGGCCAGCATGATTCCTGTCTGGATTTTTTTTCTCAGTTTCATCTTTCCTTTTCCAACTCTTCAACTGTGTCTTTTCGATCCCCTCATTGTCCATGGATTGTGTCCCCCAATGAGGTTGGCCGTGTTTCCTTTCTCCTCTTTTAGTTTAGTTCTCTAGACATGTCTCATCCGTATCAATCATTCCTTGAGGTTAGTTCGACATTTTCGGGGGAATTCCTATCGCTTGTTGGTTGTGACGGGTGTCTTTTGTCTTGATGCTCACTTTTCAGTTCTCTCCGCTTCATCTCCGCTTCATCTCCATTTCACGTCATTGTCGCTTTCACTTCATCTCCATTCTATTTCACCTCCATGTCACTTTCGCCCATTCCCTTGCAAAGCGGACATCAAGGAGGGGCATCTGTTGACACTCATTTTTATCCCATAAGTTGCGTCATTTCTCTTATTCATCATTTTGGATGTCCCAAATTATCCATTAATTTGGAGCCTTTCTTGGATGGATTTCGAGCCCATTTCATTATTCCCTAGTCTTTAGACATCGAAGATCATGATTTCGTAGAGCCCTGGGGCTTATTTTATTAACTTCTGACCTTTCAAGTCGACTTACGGCCCATTTAGGTCAACTTCCATCAAGCATTCGGCTCCTTACACTGCGCAGTCCTGAACACGGCCTTTTTTCATCCCCTTATGGCATTTAGCAGGAAACTCCTCTACAGATCTGATGTTTTAGGCCCAGTCCAACAGCAAGTTCCAAAATTAGTAGAAGGCAGATCCGCCTAGATCCATCCCTGATCTCTAGCCCTAGGTTGAAGCTCTTCCAGAGAGCTTTCCAACGGTACCTGGTGGGCATCGATCCGATATCGGGAGTGGCCACAGCGGTGATTCTCGTCGAGGCACGCGCCTGAAAATAGAGGCAGCAGTCCTTGGGCAGCAACCCCCACAAGGGGAGTTCGAAGCCGCCACGCCTCCCACGAGGTGAACCAGTGCACCGTCGTCCGAGGGAGCAGCCCTCCAGTCACCACCATCATAGCGGCGTCCTCTAGGACCCACTTGACCCCACGGAGTAGCACGTGGGCCCCACAACTAGCAGCACACATCATCCGGACGGCATCGAAGGCACGGACAACGTGCTGCCCGCCAACCCAAGTACGGTCCTCCCGGGCCCAATTGTCGTCCTTTACCTCCCTGCGTAGAGTGGGCAAAATATTCACTACTGTAATTCATTGTAATTGTTGTATAAATCGGGGGTTACCGACTTGGCTGGGATCGTCTTCCCTACGCCCGGAGCGTGGAGGTGCACTCGGCACCCCCACATAGTTGTTATTTGCTTTCTTAGTATACGCTTTACTGCCGCAGCTAGAGAGCATGTTTTAGGGTCCTTAGCTCGATCTATTTATTTCACTGCTGTGAGATAGAGCGAGCCATCCCGTGACCCGACCCGGGCACGAGGTTAAGAGTTGACCACCCTAGCTCATTGCCGGTTTCTCAACCGTGCACGTCCGAATACTTCCCTCGCATGGGACGAACGCGAGCTTGCTAGAGTCTTAGGTGTGCATTTCCACTTGGCGTCGAGTCTGCGTCCGTCGTCCCGCATCAGGTGTGGTGGTAGCCACCCTGGCAGGCCATGCTCTTTGCCGGTGGTTTATTTTCACTGTGATCAGTCGGGCCATGTTGTTCGAGATTGTCTGTTCAGGCTAAGACTAGTGCAGTTCCTTCCATTCGCCCAGCCACAGCAGCCCCAGTTCTAATCTGTGCCTCCACAATCTCAGCAGGACTCACCAGCGTCTCAGCTTCCTCATGCTGAGTAGTGACGGGGAGGCTTGATGTCATTCCTGCTATTACATGCACTCCGCTCCACGTTGGGAGGGGGGGTTCACGGGGAGGGGAAATAATCGTTACATATACTACCCTTGCGCAGGAGGGGGGATCGCGGGGAGGGGTAAGCAACAGTGGCCCGTATGCCGAGCTTGGGTGTCCACTCATGATGCAGCCAACTCCTAGATGAAGACCGACGGATGCTGACGGACGCTTGGATGTTTGGGGTCGAGCTGACGGCGCTGGATGGGGATGGCGGCTGCTGCAGCAAGCCGGTGTAGTTCTGCTCGGCTGGACTGGTCTGTGCAGATGTGGTGCGACGGCTGGTACAGGCACTGCAGAACTCCAATCGCGGCGGGGCCAGGTCAGGGACATTTCTGATTGGGAGGTCTACGAACCCTCAAAAGGGGACGGCCTTCTGATCACCTCGCTGGGCGTGGTCGTAGGAACAACCGGCGTCAGTTTTCTGGATGAACAACAAGATAGGGCATCGAAGAACGGGGAGGAACTCCCAGTGCTGATGTCATAACGTGACGAAACCACTTGCGTTGGTTTTGTTTCATCGAGAGCCACAACTTTGATGAAGGCAGCATGACCTGAAACGGACAGGAAGAAGGGGTGTCAGGGCCGACTTGACAGTAGCTTGTCCTGGGTGAACAGGGGCTCTGGGTCTGGCGTGCCTGTGGGAGATTGGATGCCACAGACAGAGACGATGTCTAAAGTAGGTGGGACCACCTCTGGTGTGTCGGCACTTCATAGGATCAGAACTCTTGTGAAGAGAACTCTGGCTGAATCGCACAGGGGCGAGCAGTGGAGCTGTTACCAGATGGTACTCAGGTTCAGTCCCGAGCTTGGTGCAGTTGTACGAGAATGGGCGGTGCGTATGATGCCGAGGTCGGATCGCCGTAGGATCACTTCTGGAACGAAGCTGACTCGACGACGTACGACTCCAATGAAGGAAGCTTTGGCTGGTTTGCACCGAGGTCACCGGGGTAGTCTCTTCAAGCTCGACCTCTGCTGCAAGCTGGTTGCAGGAACAGCAGCGAGGCCTTCTCGATCCATGGGACGGCGTAGTGAAGACGGGGCGACGCCGGGGTGCTGTGGATGCTCGGAGCAGGGGTAACCCTCTGACCCTGCATCAAGAAAGGTACTATCTGCTTTCGGTAGGGGGCTAAAAGCATACTACACTAACCTTTTTCCCTTTAGTGTGGTTGAAATAGGTAAAAAGGGGAAGATGGCGTCAAGCTAAATCAAGACAAGTACACTGAAGAAAGCTCATTGCGTTGCCAAATATGTCCATTACATTCCATCGAAACATCATTCTAGGGGCATACCCCTAGTGTACAAAAGGGGGCAATTGCTACCCAGCTGCATCTCTCTCTCTCTATCTCTCCTCCTAGTCTATGTCAATGCGAGATCAGCTACGCCGACTATCAGCCTCGTCTCCATCTCCACTCACTCAATCTCGTAGCCGTGATGGCCGTGAACCCCTCAAACCTGAGGTGGCTGGCTGAATCGCCTCCTGTCCTGCGGGAAACTGCACCATACACATGAGCTCATCCATCGTGAAGTGCACATCTCCTATGGTCCGCAGTGACTCAGAAGGAGTCACAGGTCCAACTTTCTCTCCTAGGGCACCCCTACCCTGGTACCTCCGCAGTACCCGTCGTCGCAAGGCCTCGAGCTAATCGAGGGCTCGCTACTCCCTCACTACCATCACCATCTCTCGAGCGCACACCTCGGCTTCTCTGTCCTTCGCCTCAGCAAGGCGACCCTCGAGCCTCTCAATCGTGCTCATCTCTCCCAGCCGGCGTGTCAACTGCTCAATGCGGGTCTCCTTCTCTCGACGAGTAGCCAAGCTGGCTGCCAGTTCCTTCCTTTACAGAAGATGAATAATCAGGTAAAATAGGCAAAGATGATAAAAGGCAATTATTTTCAACTCGAGTGCTAGGTTCCTACCGCCTCGGCTAGCTCGGCCTCTCGCTCCTCGGCTCACTCGATAGCTCTGGCTAGGCGATCCTCCAGCTCATCCACAACATCAGCTCGGGATGAAGGGTCATCCTCTCCTCCTGCTCATGCCCTCACTCGCACATAGGCCAGCTCTCCTCGCTGCCAACACAAGGGGCAAGCAGTCAGTCAAATTCAACTAATTCCAAAATTCAAAATCAATCAATTTGTTTTGGCTTACCATCTCTTGGATCTCATGTCGTAGGTTCACAATCGTCTGGTTGAGGATGACTATCGCAGCTGGGAATGCACCGGGCGAAGGGCGCACCGGGAGGAGTGCATTGGGAGGTGCATCGAGCAAGGCTGGGCTAAGGCGCACCGGACAGGGGCCGGGCTAGGGTGTACCGGCCTAGGGGCTTAGACAAAGTGCACCGGGCTGGGAGGCTGGGGAGTGCACCGGGCTGGAAGATGCAAGCACACCGGGTAGAGGGGAGGTTGGTGCAAGTTTGGAGGTGTGCCGGGCAAGGCTGGGCTAGGGCGTACCGGGCAAGGACTGGGCGAGGTGTGTCAGGCAAGGCACAGATAAAGTCTGTGTAACTAGGAGTTAGGTCTGTGCAGGCCTGGGCGAGGTCCGTGCAAAGCTGTGTGAGGTCCAAAGTCTGTGCAGCTGGGGGCTCAAGGTCCGTGCAGGACGGGACAAGGTCCGTGCAACTAGGGGGGTCCAAAGTCTGTGCAGTTGGGGGCTCAAGGTCCGTGCAGGACGGGGCAAGGTCCGTGCAAGGCTGTGCAAGGTGAGCCCTGAGGTCGGTGCACGTGGGCAGGGTCTGTGCAAGTTTGGGGCAAGGCTGGTGCAATGCTTGCATGGGCTGGGGCAGGGCCGGTGCAATGTTGGCCTGGGCCAGCATGAGGTCGGTGCAGGTCCGCCCTAAGGTCGGTGCAGGTCTGCCTACACCAAAGGGGTAGGTCAGTGCAGGTTTGCCCTAAGGTCGGTGCAGGTTTGCCTACGCCAAAGGGGCAGGTCGGTGCAAGTGCAGGCCAGGCGGGGATAAGGTCCGTGCAAGTTCTGGGCAAGGTCGGTGCATGCTTGTGTAAGGTCTATACAAGTTCAGGCAAGGTCTCTGCGGGTTGTAGCTGAGGTCAGTGCAGGTCTCAACTGAGGTTGGTGCACATGGGCCAGGGGCTAAAGGAAGGTCGGTGCAGGTCTGCCCTGAGGTCGGTACATGTCTACCCAAACTAAGGTGAAGTCGGTGCAGGTTTGCCTACGCCAAGGTGAAGTTGATGTAGGTTTGCCCTAAGGTCGGTGCAGGTTTGCCTATGCCAAAGGGCAGGTCGGTGCATGTGTAGGACGAAGAAGGTCGATGCACCTGTGGAATGTGTGAAGGGCCAGTTGGCCAGGGTCTATGCACATTGGGATGTGTGCATGTACTATTCAAAGGGTTTACCCGGGCTAGGTTGAACCATTCACCCTAGCCCGCCTAAACCCTTCCCTGACCTTCTAAATTCCCTATAAAATCCCCTTAGAAGCTCAAGGGGTGGAGACACGCATACATCAATCCAGGCCTCCAGTGATCTCCATGCTTCAAGCTCCATAGCAACAGCAAGGCAACGAGCAAGGAGAATTATGTGTAGGTGACTTGGTCATCAGCTAGGGACGCCGAGGGTATGTCACTTGTACTTCCCTCATGCGGTGTTTTGCCATGACGCACAAGTCTATCCCCACCAAGGGTGAGACGTTATGACAAGGGCGAATGCCCTGCCATGTCGGGATTCCCCCTCGCATGCCCGTCAACCGCAACCATGCATGCACCATGACAACACGCTTCCCCATAGTCGTGAGGCCATGTCTGATCGCTCGACCCAAGCCATGATCGACCCTCACCCAGACACCAGTCCGACGCTTTCTCCAGTCGCCCAATTATAAGCCCCTCATTCGACGGAGCAAGCACGGCCCACGTCATGAGGGGAGTCCCCTGTAAAACACGTGGATACCTGCTTTGTCACGCATTGACCCGGGGACCGACCACCGTGTCAAAACTATCCCGCGGCTTGCGCCCATTGTACCTCGGCCACTATGGTCTGCCTATAAAATCATGTAGCTCTCAAAAATTATACTGCCATTTGAACGAATGTGCTCGCATCCGCGTTCGGGCCCTCAGTCCCCCTTTTTGTGTGTCACCTAGCGTGAATCCCCAACACCTCTGACCCCAGCCAATATCATCCTGTCTAGTGTGAACCCATAGCTGCGAAGTGCTCCTTGCTCTCCACCTAGGACTTTAGGAACATACAGACCTCTCTTCAGCATGGAATGAAGGTGTTCAGATTCAATCCGATGTAAATAAACACTAGTCGCTTGCGGTCGGTGGGGAAAGATGTCCAGTACACGACTCCCCACAATCGCCTGTGCACTTGCACCTATGGAACCGACCTTCCCTCCACGTGTCTCCCACCTCTCGAGTCCACACGCTGCGCCCTGGCGGCGCTTCCCCTGTCAGCTTTCGATTCCATGGGTGATTATCGAGAAATCAATTGGCACGCCCGTACCACACTTAACACTTTACTTCCTCCAGACTGTGTGCAACGAAGAAAAAGCAAGGGTGCCCTGTGGTATCGGACGTGGGCACGATCATTGGGCTTTCACTTTTACTTTCTCCACGCCATTCCTTCTCCATTCATTTGCTTACCTGTCATGAACAATGCATCACATATGTCAGTCATATAAGAGTGAAAAACAACAATGACTTATAGTGTTAGCCATTATGAAAATCATGAGATACAAATGACCACAGGGGCACAACAGACAGACATTTATAGAGGCCCTAGTGTCAACCAAAGCCACATCTATAGCTACCTTATTCAAGGTGATGGAGATGCAGAGTGGCATTTGGCGTGCCACTAGGGGTGCCAATTCGGTCTCAGAAAATGTGATGGCCGGCCCTTTCGTGAGCGTTGCTAGGGCTGATGGAAGCCTATCCACTGCCATGTCCTCACTGACCATGACCTTTTGAAGAAAAGTCTTTAAAGCATCTTGGTGCAGCAGGGATCGCTTAATCTGTCGTGCCCCCTGGGCTTTGATGATGATGATGGAGTGTTGTTTTAATGATAGCAACTTCTTGAGTCAGTTTTGATGATAACAACTTCTTGAGTCACCACATTTGTTCCTACATTAGTGCTTGATTGAGTGATCATTGGGAAACTGTTATGCATGATTAGTGCTGTGCTTGGTATGCATGGTATGCTTCATTCACTGTCCTGCCTATTGCATTTGTTACTGCAATGCTTGGTATGCTTGGTACACTGTCCTGCCTATTGCATTTGTTACTGCAAGTCTGTGCATAGTCATTATTTATAGAAGGTCTGTCAGTGCATATAGGAGGTCTGCATTGTCCAAGTCCATGAATGTTTAGGTCTGTGTGTCACCCGACAAGTCTGTGCATGTCTTAGCATACACTTAGAGTCAGTGTACATGCTCGATGCAAGTCCGAGCATGTTGCACATCTTCTAGGCTAAGCCGGTGCATGGTCAGAGCAACTACTATAACAGTCCTTGCATGTAGAGTCTTGGGCTCAGTCTAAGTCAGAGCATACACTCTTGCAAGGTCAGTGTACTTCTGACCTTAGCCATTTGTAGACCGAGTATGTTATGTTGTACATGAGGTCCGTGCATGACAATTTCTGGATCTGGTGCAGGGTGAAATGACCGTGTTGCAGTATCGGAACAAGTTCATCGAGTTGGGTCGGTATGCGCCGCATATTATTGCTGATGAAGTCTTAAAGACCGAGCAGTTTCTCTGAGGTTTGAGAGCCGAATTGAGGGTGCCACTTCTTGCTACCCGTGTCATTGTCATGGATGATGCATATCAGGTAGCAGTCGCGGCTGAGCTCGATTTGGCAAGGTCTGTAGGGTTCTCTCAGTCCAATGTTGCTCAGTCGGTAGTGCCATTCCAGCAGTCTTTTCAGCCATCAGCACCTGGCATTCTGTCCGTTTTGCCTACTCCTGGTGGTCCTTCAAGGCGGATGTTTAGAAAGTCCAAGAAGCATTTCAATCGTCAAGCATCTTTGGGTTTTGTGCAGCAGCAATCGACGTCTTCTGATTCTGTGCAGCAGTCTGTTTCTCCTTTTCAGCAACGCCGTGAGTTTCTTGTGAGTCAGCTGAGACCATGTCTGAGGTGTGGTGGCAGCCATCCCGGTGTACCATGTTCCTTATCGGTGGTTTGCTATCACTGTGATCAGTCGGGTCACGTTGTTCGAGATTGCCCAATGAAGTCTGTGCCGGCGCAATTCTCATAGGTTACCCAACCGCAGCAGTCTCCATTTCATCTTCCAGCACCACCTCTGCCTCAGCCGTTGTATTTGCAAGTTCCTGCTTCTTCCCAGCAATCTTCTGCAGCCTCTAGCCGGAAGTCGAGGAGCCGGATCACTCACATCACTCGTGTAGAAGCCATTGCGTCCAACCTCGTAGAAGGTACGATTTTGATTTTTGGTCATTCAGCTCGTGTCCTATTCGATTCAGGTGCCACTCATTCATTTATTTCTGAAGATTTTCTTACTCGTCTCGAGGAGCCGGTGACCGAGTCACCATGTGATCTACTCGTTGAGTTACCCTCTGGAGATTTCATGTCCACTCCATTTTGCCTGGAAGATTATCCTGTTATCGTCAGTGACCGGCAGTTGCCAGCGAAGTTGTATGCGTTGTAGTTGACCGATTACGATGCGATTCTAGGCATGGACTGGTTAGAGCAATATCGTGCTGTGGTTGACTGCAGATCCAAAAAAGTCTACTTTCAGCCACCTTGTATTTAGTAATCGATGTGTATGTTCTCATTTGGGATTGTGTATGTTCTGATTTTTACGTGTTTAAGGATCCGCGATGGCGGAAAGGGGGGAGGTGCGGTCCCAGGCAACGCTGGCCGCAGGGGCCCTGGACGTGCAGTGTGGAGCACCGCCCCCTCTGATAGATGCGGTCCCCGATGCACTGAGAGCAGCGGATATTTTTGATTTGTCCACTCAGTTTTTGTCATTGGCTGGGGGAGTGCTATCAGTTGCCCTGTATTGGGCATGGTTCAGGGAGTTAAGTCGGTATGCACCGCCGGCCATGGCGGGTCCGCGATTTTTTACTTAGCAGTTCATTGTTGGGTTGAGGCCAGAGATTCATCAGACCCTCATGGCTTCCGAGGTCACCGACCTAGAGGTAGCATTTCGGACGGTGACGATTTTGGACGTAGACCTGCCGCGTGCCCTGGAGCAGGGTCGAGCATTGCAGTTCTAGCAAGGTCTCCCTCAGATGGTTCAGGAGGAGGTAGTTGCCTCCTCTTTCGCTGTCTATGGTCCTCCCCGACAGGACAGGAGGAGGCATCGGCAAGCGGCTAGGCTTGGTGTCGGGCGACGCCAAGAGCTCAGGCGTCTGTGACAGGATGAGGTGCAGGCACAGGCCACGAAGGAGTCCGTGGAGCAACTAGTAGCGAGGCGACCACAGAGGTGACCACGGCATGGCCTGTCAGAGTAGTCGGGGCACTGTCTGAGGACCCGTGTCAGGTGCGGCCGGGTTGGGCACGTGTTCCGTGAGTGCCCTCAACTGCCACCCCAGCCATGATCGTTCTTTTGGTGGCCTCGTCAAGACTTGGGGAGGCAGGTGACCGTATTTTGGCTCTGGCTGGGGCATTCTTATATAGAAGTTTCAGCTTCAATTGTATAAAATTGTGTAAATCTAATGAATTACGACCACTATACAAACTTGGTTGATGAATATGGTTTATGTGTCACTTTTTCAAAAAGATGATCTGTTACATTCAAGGTCGCCTCACCAAGAATAAAGGACCTTGCTGAATTTTTTTTAATAAAAGAGACCAAAGCTTACTCTTGGTAGATCGCACAGCTTGTGCTAGCTCCACCAATAGTACCTTGGCCCAAATTTTACAGCCAAAACTACCTCCACGCAGGGAGGGGCGTTCAGCCGGCCAAGCGGGGGAAAGGGAAAAGACCGAACGGAGACTAAACGAACGGACGGTGTCAGTTCTGCCTGCTTCTGGAACCACTGGACAGTTAGACGAAGAGGGCACTGCCACGGACACTCCTGAACTCCAAATGGCCTGGGGCCAGGGCCAAAACTCTCCCACTTGACCCAGGAAGACGCTTGAATTTTCTTGGTTCACCTGGAGAAGGCCTCTGGCCGATGCTGGATTTGGTACAGAGCTGGACAGTTCTGGTTCTGGCCGCTCACAAGGTGGCATTGCTGGAAGAAGAAGTCGCCACGGACTGTCACGAACTCAGTTGGAGGCGGGACTGGTATCGAAATGACCGCGGACGAGCCTCCTCTCAAACAGGACTGACGGCAACCTCTGCTGATGTCGGGGATGATCGTACTGGCCAGAATGGTGGGAGTGATATAGTTCAGGAATTGGGGAACCAACCTGGCACACTTCAGGGAGAAAATTCAGAACTCTTGCTGCCGAGATCCAAACTTCGATCCGCTTCTTGGGTATGAAAGAAGACTAGTAGAGGATGTTCCCAGTCAAGTTTGACACCCAGATACGCTAAGGAGAAGCCGTGGTTGGATGTTCTCTGAGGCTCTGGTTGGTTGCCTAAATGGCTTTGCGCAGTTGAGGAAGAATTACTGCCACGATCAGCTCGGTGCTTGGATGATGACGAAACTATGTCGCCTGGAAGGCTCTCTGGAATACCTTTCCAGTGGTATATGATTTTCCACCAGATGGTTCCGGGAGGGCTCGGTGAGGACGTGGCTTCCAGGACCCTTGCTTGCTGCCTGCGAATCCAGACTGCAGATTGAGGATGATAGGTGTGGTGATGGAGTATGGGCGACCAAATGGCAGGGGCATGGGGCCTAAAACTTGTGGGATGCTGGAGGAAGGTGATGGAGGTCGATGGAGGCTCATAGGGGCAAGGGGAAAGGAGAGGAGGGCAGAGCTAGGCCTAGGGGTGATGGGGTAGTTGGTTGGTGGTAGTGATGGAGGCATCACCACCACCTCCCTCTGGCTCGGGTCATCCACACACCCGAGATTGGATTGAGCTCGAGCTTCATAAAGGGGCGCTATTTAATTATTTATTCCAAATAGGATTCTTACCGTTTTATCCGGATCAATTGACGCCACTTTTGACGTCCGTCATTTATCGAATTGACGACTTTCAATAAGTCGCTATTTAATGCTTTGTTGAGATTTTTATGTTTCGAAATTCAGGGTTGCTACACCGGGTCTAGGATCGAGGGATGGTGGCGCGACAAAGCTCAGCCGCGAGTTCGGGGCACCGGCGAGGGTTTAACGGTGTTTTCTTCATGGATCGGTGTCCACGGTGTGTGAAATCCTCGGTGGAGGTAGGGGGATGGAACCTTGACTCTTGCACTTCCTTTCCCGCGAGTTTCGCAGGCCATGGTGATCCGAGTGGGCTTATTTGGACATTTGGGAAAAAATATATATTTTTTAGGGTGTGCTCCCGATCTAATGATTTGATTGTATTTTTGGGGTTTAAATGAGTCCTCTCGGTGCTAGAGAGGTAGGGGACTAGTTTCCCCTTGTTTTTCCCTCCACGTGGACGTGAATGGGGCTTGGAATGGAGTTTTTAGTGTGATTCGTCATTTTCGTGTTTGGGATGACCTAGCGGTCCTTTCAGTGACCGCTAGGGCTCCAGCGGTCTAGTGTGCGACCGCTAGGGTCCCCTATGTCAGTTCGAGCTTTACAGTCACACGATAGACTGCCAAGACTTTTAGCGGTCTAGAGTTAGAACCCTAGGCTCTACCTTGCGGTCCAAGGAGTGACCGTTTGACTGTGTTTTGGTCGATTAGAGATCGATGGGGTAGCGGTCTTACGGTTGACCGCTAGGCATCGCCTAGTGGTCAGGCAAGGGGCCGCCACCCTATCTAGCGATCCGAGGAGCGACCGCTAGGGGTTTGTGAGTTCCTGGAGCTTAGCGGTCCAAGGGTAGACTGCTAGGCTGGCCTTAGCGGTCCAGAGGTAGACCGCTAGGCTCCTTAGCGGTCCAAGAGAGGACCGCCAGGCGATTCTCCATGTTCACCGTGTCTGTTTCGCGTTATGTTGGTCTCCGGTCGACCCGGTTGTGATCCAGTGGTTGACCTTTGGCCTCGTGGATGTCCCAGACACCGTGGGACTTGTGTTCGTGTTTTTGGGGGTGTCCAAAGGTACTGCGTTATCTCGAATAGCGTGCCCATGTGTTTAGAGGGTCCGGGTGACTTCACGTGTTCTGGGCTTTCGTGTTATCGCTGGATCGAGTCACTGTGAGTCAGCATGGGTGTGGAGGGCTTTCCCCGCACAATGTGAATTTCACCAGAAAGTGGTTTTCGAGTGGGCCGTGTGTGAATGGCCTTAGACTGTGAGTCCAATTGACCAGCCTAAGGCTGGAGGTTTCCTGTGTGCCCTTTATGAGGGAAGGGTCTCGACAGTCGTGAACTACCTCGTGAGTCATCGCATCGTAGTTTTGGACCTAGGGCTTAGGCCAAATTGATGGCGTAGTGTTGTCGCATACTACGATCTTGACCTCGAGTCTCGTGACTCAAAGGCCATTACTTCGCGTTACTCGTGATGGGTGCATGCGTGATTTTCTGTGTCCACGTTATGTGAGCCCCTGCTAGTCGTAACCTTCTTACAGTACACATGTGCTGGCCCACCCGGGAGTGGTGGCGAGGCTGACCCAAGAGAGACGGTTGTTAGGCTGGTTACTGTCGGGCCCCCACGCGCAGTCGAGTCTAGGCTTCGTGGGAAGAACCAGCTAGAGAACAAGCTTAGGGCGTATGGTCGGAGTGTGCACATGGGGCTGAGGGCTTCAGGCTCGCACTGACGAGCGCGACCTCATCTAGTCCTTGTTTTGTGTTCCTGGTTACTAGCATGGTGTCTTGGCCTCCGCTTGGGGCGTCGCAGGCAGACACCTGAGGCTATGGACTAAGTCGTCAGTAGACGCATCTAGCCTTGCTTCTGGTGGGCGGTACTCCCATCACGTGACGTGAGTTGTCGTGACCCGGGTTTTCATTTCCCATCTGCGAGACAGGGTTTCGGGTGTTATTTTCAAGAGCGTTCCTATAGCTGAGGTCTAGGGTTTCCAGTGAGCACCACCGAGGGCTTTTTCCTAGACGACGTGGAGTTCACCACAGCGAGGGCGTGATTGTGTTTTCAGACTATATAGTTTCAACTTGGGCCCTGATGTGAGGGCAGGTTTCCACGACTGAGGCATCGTGACATTTTCCTAGTAGCGTAACTAGGGCAGTTCGTGTCTAGTTGTCCCCCGACCGTGGGATCGGGATGTCGGGTGCGGGACTTGGTTGTCCCCCGATGGGAGAACGGGTCGTGTTTTTCGGTACAGTAGGAGTATCTATAGAGCCGAGATTTTACCAGCCGCCGTAGTTACCGTTCCTACTATTGTTATTGTTCTAGCTGTAGTTATTACTTTTCATTCAGCCGTTGTTCTCGGTTGGGGTTCTACGGGATCCCTACTGAGCCAGTGATAGGAGGCTCACCCTTAGTTTTCAAGTGCGGAGGCTCTTCCTCAAGGTTTGAGGACGTTGCGTGGAGGTTCCTAGTTGCCAGCTTACTGAGTTGAGTGTTCACTTGGCATGTGGTACATTTTACTGTTTTAGACTGTACTTTTTTTTAGACTTGACTCTATTGTAGTTAGATTGTTTATATCTATTCTCCTACTTTATTTCTTATTTCTATGTACACCACACCTATCCTTTTAGCCCATCCTAGCCCTCCGGCTCATGGGCGGCGGTTCAAGATTAGAATGGTATCGGGTCTTCTCGGTATCCAGATCTTGGGTCGTTATAGTTGGTATCAGAGTTAAGGTTGTGGAAGTACATGAGAATTTGATATATTGCAGTGATCAGAGTCTGTAAGGTCCAGTACAGTCGGCAGCTAGCATAAGATTTCGTGCTTATTTTCTACTTGGTTTCTCACGTGAGAGCGTGAGTGCGCGATGTTGGCGCTGTGAAGGTGGTTGCTGTCATCGTCAGAGTGCCGACATGAGGTCTAAGGATCGATGTCAAGAGCTTCTCCCTCATCGACGGTGGCCTCGGTTGTGCTGTGTTGGGCAGAGGTTGCCAACAGTTGTGTCGCTGCGGTGCTGTGTTCGAGAAATTTACAGCGAGGTCAGGTGGCTGACGAGGATTGCTCTTGGTTAGGTGGCCGTGAATGTGCTCTGAGGGAGTTGTTATTTAATGCGGGACGAACCCGGTCGAGACACAGGACCCTAAGCCAGCAATCAACATGATGAGGGCATCTCACAGTGCTCTCTTTGGCTCAGATCGCCGGCATCATTTTCAGGAGTCCGACTATGTTATCATGTGTAATTTCTATTTTATTGAGTCATGTCTTATGTAATTTTCTTTAATTGAGTCACCCACCCCCTTCTCTCTCTCTCTCACTCTCGCACTCTCACTCTCTCTCTCCCTTGTTCTCTCTCGTTCTCTCTCCTGGAGATGCCCGACTACAGACGGAGCAGTTCGCGGGTGAGGTGGCGACGCGTGGGACTTGCTGAGACGCGTGGTGGAGCGAGGAACGGCAAGGATTTGGCGCGATCCCGAACGGGGGATTCGAAGTCGACAGTTCGATTCGCGATGGCATTTCGGCGTGGTTTAGTCACCTATGGCACTCGATTTCATCGGTGGAGGTAGGGAGATGGACCCTCTCCACGTTCTACACGTTTTCCCTGTCTTTGTGTGTAGTTTGGTGGCCGATCGGGGAAGATCAAGCCAGTTTAGTATAAACTGTAGTTTTTGCGATTCGTAGGGTTTGCTAGAAAACGGCAACCACTCGTGACGTAGTTGGTGTCAAACTGACCGCTGGGATGTCAGGATCCCAACCCCACCAGTTTCATGTCGATTGGTCGTCATTTGGGTCGGTAGGAGTCCAGGAACTCCAGTGACTCGATTTGGGTCGATTCGTCTGAATTGCCTGAATCTCACATTTTAGTGCATCTCGTCGCATGCATGTGGTCTTTTTAGAATCCTTGAAGGATTTCCCACCGTTTGGATGTATTTCCCCTGTGCTACGATGTGCATGGGGCATGGAACGTGCCGATTGGGCCGTTTCACCGTTTTAACCGTCGGATTGGCATAACGGTCCTACCAGAGGACGTTATGTGCATAACGGTCCCCCGATAGACCGTTATGCTTCGTTCATCGATTTTCATCTGCGAAGGTCTTAGAGCATAACGGACCAAGATACGTCTATTCTGTGGAGCATGACGCCCCTGTCCAGGTGAGTTATGATCGGGTGGTTTTCGAGGCTAACTATCATGTCAGTCCTCTCGACGACCGTGTCTGCCTCGAAGACTATGTCAGTCAGTTTGCATGACGGATTTCCCCCCATGCGTTATGATTAAGATAACACACAGGTGCAGATCCATTATGGTCCGTTGACCGATGCTTTGACTGGGTATGGCGATTGATATAACGCGCCTCACCCAGTACATTTTGTGGCTATGACGGATTAGGTGTGGTCCGTTATATGCCCTTGGTCTCACATCAGGGATGGCTACCTTGCCGTCCCCCTTTGCTTCGGGAGCTTCCCTCCCGTTGTCGGCTTCCCCAACTTTTTGGGGGTGGCCTTCGTCAACATCTTGGACGTGGAGGCGTCCGACAAGCCCAAGACCGACGCCCCCATCTCGGGGATTACTGAAGCTACCACTGGCCGAGCCGAGGCCGAAAACAACTGCAATGCCCTACCAAAGATGTTGGGCTGCCATACGCACCATGTGCACTCAACTGTCGACTCACCGCAGCAGGGATCGGCATCCCACCAGAGGAGGTGCCGGATGAGCCGGGCTACCGCCACGCCAAGAGGTCGACTCTCCAGCTCCGGCAAGTCCGTCATTATTGGAGACATCAGAGCCCATCTTAATGGACGGAGGTCTGAGGCTTATCCCAGACCGAATAATACCAACCATCCCAGTCCGTAATTCTTTCCAAGGACAGGAGAAGATAAAAGAAGGAAGGGCGCCCGTCATTCCGACCGCCGCACCAAGAGACATGCCGACGCACAAGCCGGTAAAACTGAGACAAGTTTGGGTTCCCAAGGAAGCTCGGCCCACGACGCCTGCACAGGCAGGGCCTAGCTGCTCCCGCCGTCCCGGGGGGCGAAGAGATGAAGTGGTCGAAGAGACGGCCACGACCCGCCAACTGGCAGCCGTTGTACCAGCGTCGCCTGAAAATGTCCACCGTCGACGTCATAGGTGCCATCACCATGCTGACCGCCCGGCGCACGTAAACCACACCCGGCGTGCAATCGTCGCTGATACCCAGCTACCGGCCGCTCTCCCCGACCAGGAGTGGGAGGGGATCGAGCAGGCCATGAGGAACTACATCCGGGGTCCAGGCAGTACCCCCGTGGGTCGCCAGAGATTGCTGGGGGCAGTGGCCTCCGCATTCCAAGAAGAAGAAGGAGCTCGGCCCCTGCCTAGCGCGGAGTCGAGGAACCAGTCGAAAGAGCGACGTCAATCCCTTGTGCAGAAGGAACCGCCGCCTCGGCGGTCAGTTTTCGACAGGCTGGTCTTCCCAAGCAGGCCGTCAGGGAGAGCAGCAAGAAGAAGCAGAGGCTAGAGAGTCTTCACCTGCAACATGGCAGGGTTCTCTAGTCGGTACAGGAGGAGCCATCGTGAGCCCTCGTCGTCATCCACGCCATCGGCTTCGAAGAAATCTCTGTTCTTCTACCTGCGGACCCAAGATAGATCCTGAGGCCTGGTTTGCAGACTTCATATCAACCCCATACGGCGTGAATCAGTGCATGCCCTATTCTGTGGAGTTGTTCTTATTCGAGTCATCGTCGCTCCAGAAGTGGTCCCGCCCCGTTCCAACCTCGACACTGATCGCGTCACCCATTTTTGTGTGGCTGTGTCAGATTTGAGCTAGAACCTGAGGTCCGTTTGGCAGAGGCTGTACCGACTTCTACGGAGTGATTCAGCCTGAACTCTCTTCTGAGAGTTTGTTCTTCCCTGAGCCCTCGACGTTCCAGAGGTGGTCTCGCTCCATTCCAACATCAGCATAGTTCATGGTGCTTGTTCTCCAACGACTGCACAAAGCTAGTGCGACCCAGTTTGCCCAGGCTGTGCAATCAACTAGCAGATCATGTCACGCCTTCCCTGCTGGTTTTCAGGCCAAGATTTCTTATTTAGAGTTGTACCTCTCGACGTCCTGGAACCATCCCTGGTGGTTTTGTCATGTTCCACATTTGGTGCTACTCGTGCCGCCCTGCGTAACCCGACTGCATCTGAGTGCTCTCCCAGAATCCAGAGCCCCACCAAAGTGCCGACCACGCCCAGCTCGGTGCTCTGTTGGTGCTCATCTTTTGAGGGTACATAGATCTGTCTGTCAGTAATCCAACCCCATAGGTCTTGCGTCGTTTGGAGTCCGATGGAGAGCGCACCGCCCTTTGCACGCCGATTGCGCAGACTAGTCCTACAGGAAAGATTTGTACAGGCTGTCACCCACGACCTTCCCCACCCTCCTGTGACCTTAGAATGATGCCAAACTTTTAGGAGTGTATCTACACTTCTCAAGCTTCGTTTGGATGCAAGCAGCATCCTTTTCGGACCTTTGTGTGCAACATACCGCTCGAATCACTTCAGTTCTGTCCAGCAGGACAGACATAGGGCAGCAGGCCCATCTCCCCTTCCCCGTGTTCCCCCCTCCTACGTGAGGGTAGTGCTGTATTGTGTGCCCATCCCCGAGTTCCCCCTCCCTGCGTGGAGGTTATCCCATTTGCTTGTAAATTTAAGAAATCTTTGGTTGCTTAACTGGTTGATTCTTCTCTCATCTCTTCCCTCCATTGTGTGCTTTTCATTTATTAGCTTGTGTTAGATTCTGGCTAGGATTCATTGTTCCCTTTTTTCTGTTATTTTAGTGCATGTGGAGTTGCCTCTTCCCCTCGGGGTCATCTCCTAGGAGCGACTCTTCTTTCCTCTGTTACCTCAACCCTCTGTTTGACTCCTTTATAGTCATGTCTTCCTTTGATCTCTCCCGAACCCACGAGGATTCCCTGCCTCAAGGGCTTCTGGCTGACCCATCTAGGGTCATTTCTTTCCAGAGGAGAGAGGGGTCCGCCCCCCCTCTCCCATCTACTATTCCTCAGGGCACCCAGCCCTCTCCTTCTGATTCCCCCAACTCAGCCAGTCATATTCTGCATATGATGGCCCAACTTGATCCCCCTCATCTTGGCCTTCTCAAGCAAGCTCTAGGGGCAGAGGCCCCACCTTCAGTTCCTTCTTCTGGCGTGCCTGCTATCGCCACACCTATTTCTCCGATTGTTGGATCAGCTACTACTTCTGCTGCTGCCATTGATCTCACGCCCATTCGCCCCCAAATTCTTCGGTTCTCTCTAATGGAATTGGGCCAGGCTTCTACCTCGGCCCATCAGCCTCTTGATAAGGGGAAAGCCCAACTCCCCTTGTCGTCCTATCCAGATCCCTATGCTACTGTCTCTCCAGCGCCGCAGGCCCTTCTGGCCCCAGCAGATTTCGCTCGTCTCCAGCCAGGGATGGCCCAGCTCACCTACTCTGACATGGGCCCTTCCCTGGCCCATTATTCGTCTGATGGGCTTCCCCCCCGTTGGCTTATTCATCTGCTCCTCATCCGCCTGCTCCTTACACAGCTGCTGCTCCTTCTTTGACTCCTCCATCCCGGGAACGAAAAATCCTTGACAAATGGGCCGCCATGCAGCAACAGATTGATTTCCTACACAAGAGGGTCGACTCATAATCCCTTGTAGACATCCCTGTTCCCAATTTCAGGGACATTCACTTTTCGCCTCAGTCTGAGCTCCCCGTGTATCGAAAATATGACGGGAATGGCAATCCATTCATTCATGTCAGGGAGTTCCTTTATGAGTCAGCACATGAACAATGGCTAAGTACCCCAACACGCATGCTAAAAGAAGAAAAGAAAGGCCTTAAAGGGATGAAGAGGAGTGGGGCCCTCTAAGCGTCTCCCCGGTACACCCTTCCAGACCTTCAACGGCACGCTCTTAAAACCCTTTCGCCGGCACACTCTCCCTTATCCTTCGTCGGCACACCCCTTGAGTGGTGCACCCCCCCTTTATTTCATGTTCCACCCTTCATCGGTGCAGGCTGCCCTCACCTTCACTGGCACATCTACTAGTGCACCCTTCGCCGGCACACCCCCTTCACCGGTACACCTTCTTCCCCGGTGCATCTATCCTCTCTCAATTTCAACCCTGTGCAGACTATGCACGAACTTCATCAAGCCTTGCATTAAGCCCTGCATGGACCTTGCATAACCCCTGGCCTCCCTATGCACGGACCCTGTACGGACTTGCCCAGGCCTGGACGGACCCCATTCCTGCATTGCACGCATCTGCACGGACCCTGCATGGAATCCACACCTAAAATGCATGGACTTTACCTATCATCGCATAGACTCAACCCCGTGCATATGTACGGACCCTGCACTGACCTTAGTTTGCATGTGCACTGACCTTAGTCTGCACGTGCACTGACTTCATCCCATGTACACTGACCCGACCTGCATGTGCAGTTACCCTGCACTGACCTTGCTCTCTGCATATTCCTTGACTACACTGACTTTCTCTGCATGTGCACTAGCTTCGCCAGCATGTACACTAACCTTGTCCTAGGCATATTTCATAGGTGCACTGGCTCGGCCTACACATACACTGACCTGGCCAGCATGTGCGTCGACCTTATCTCCCATGTGCACTGACCTTCCTTCAGCCCCTAGCCTCATCTGCACGGACCTTGCTTACCCATGCACCGACTTGGCCTTCGTCCCCTGCACGGACCATGCCGGTATGTCCACTGACCTTGCATAAGTCCTGCACGGACCTTGCACTGACCTTGCCCCTAGCATGCATGGAATTAGCCCCTTCACCCAAGACCTGCATCCGTGCATATGCATGTACTCCATCCTACAACCTGAACACCCACCCGGACTTCGTCCGTTAATCTTGTATAATTGCATAGACTTTGTTCCAGAACCTGCGAGAGATGGGGGGAGAGAGAGAAGGGGTGGGGGTTTATATAAAAAAATCTAAAATTTTTAGAAAATACCAAAAAATAGAAAAAATACTCCCCATGATCCTCGAAAAATGCACAATACTGTGGTAACGTCCCAGAGTCAGAGAACGTAACGGTTCACTCTACACTGAGTTCTGAGGGTCTGACAGACAAAAAAACATGTGTAACCGTAAAACTCGATCCGGGACCCACAAAAGTGATCCAAAACCCACGGATCCTGATCTGATAAATATCCAAGAATCCAAGGCGTTATAGCCCTCCCCCTTAAGGAAATTTCATCCTCGAAATTCAGGACAAGCGCTAAGCCACAGGGGGAGAACACCTCAACCAACTGACAACGCTGTCAGAGCCCCAGCACGAAAAATCTCGATTCTCACAAAAGCTCCTATCATGAGGGATACCGCCAGACCTTAATCACGGACAATGCCACGCTCTGCACACCGCACACACATTAGTCATCAGAGCGGGCAAAACACAAAGGCGTAGGTCTAGCATCACCTCTAACAACACGAAAACCAATCACGGCACCACTGCCACCCTCTCGCTCACCGAGGACACGCACTCCTCGTCATGAGAAATAGCACCGGTCAACGCCCATGCTCGACGGACCAACCACATGCCAGCTCTACAACTCGCTGACAGATTTCAAGCCCTGCACCCGAAGCAACCAACACTTAGCTTCCACCATCTTACACCTGGCAAGCTAAACACCATCAGCGACATGGCCAACTCTGCCAGAACTTGAACTTCGATAAGACTCCCATATCCAATTCGGGAAGGCACATCTCATGATCGCCCACCCAAGGTCTCGCTGGCACACGGCTCTCGCCATTCTCGAGCCCTTACAACTAGCATCTTCTGTCTGTGAATGACCATCCACTGGTCACCAGATGCGCGTCAATGGGAAACCTTGACTTGCTCAGCTTCTTCCTTCTTTCCTGGTCCTGCACCAGATCCGAAGGACACATTCCAAAACTCAATAGGCCATCTGCTGACTCTCCCACAGACCATCACTGCATCATGAGCCAAAACCTCACTTGGATGCCGCATCCAGACATATCCCTATGCCAACTCTAACTGTAACGACCCTCTCTCCGTTCTCTCTCATCTCTGGTCCGTTCAACGCGAGGCGCACACCATTGCGGAGCTAGCCGAGGTGGGGACGCGTTGAGTAGATCAATTCGCGGGATGGAGCGTTGGTTTGAGCGTGGTGTGGCGCGATCCCTCGGTGGATTTTGAGAAGGTGTCGTTCGTGTTTCTAGCGATTTTCTGCGTGGTTTAGTCGCTTCGGTGCACGGTTTCTTCGGTGGAGGTAGGGAGATGGATCACTCACTCGTCCTCTACGTTTTCCCTATCCCTGCACGTCATTTGGTGCTCAAACGAGCGAGATCAGGCTCGTTGGGGTTTCGTGGGTTTCGTAGGCTTCGTCGAAAAACGGCGACGATTTCTAGATCAGCTGGAGTCAATGGACTCCTGGGAACATCAGCGTTCCATTGATACCAGTTTCGCGTCGATTGGTGGTCCTGTTTGACCGTGGGGAGCCCGGGAAGTCCAGTTGTCCCTTTTGGGTGATTTCGCTAGAATCGCTCATTTCTCATCGTTTGTCAGCCGTTTTGACTCCGGTTGGAGTCCATGTGATTGTATGTGTGTCCATGGCTGTATCCCCTTCATTTTGGCACGAACGGGGCTTGGGAAGGCCAAGATTGGGCCAACCCCATGGTTTGCTCGTCGTAACGGTTAAGCGGTCGAACCAGGTGCCGTTCATCTATATGAGCGGCCAGCCTCGGACCATTTATCCTCGTCTGGTTTTGAGGTTGAGTGGTCTATTGTTAGACCGCTCGTGGTATGGGCGGCCAGGTGAGGTCCGCCTATCCCCTCTTGGGCAGCCAGCTTTCCGCCGCTTGTCCTTCCGTTGGGATGTGCGGCCAAGTCTTGACCGCTTATCCCAGTTGACCTTTGGGCAACAGTTGGGAGTCGGTCGCGTTAGGCGGTCTGGTCAAGACCGTTTTGACTGACACTATAGTATGTTGGTTCCGTTTAGCAGTTTGGTCAAAACCATTTGGACCAAGAACTCTTCTGGGTCGGCGGGCTTGAGCGGCCAGACCTTGACCACCCATCCCCTTGGGTGGTCCTGCCCTTAACCGCCCATCCCCCTTTAGTGTTTTAGTGGTCTATCACTTGAGCGGGCTGTCCCAGACCGCTCATGCCCTTGAAACATTACCTGTCAACACAGAAACAAACATTAGGTCAGTTGAAAGTGTACTGGACATAAGAAAGATGCACGGAGTATGTTTTGTACATGTAGACTGGCTGCTAAAGAATCTGCTCGGACTTGCTACAGCTAAGGCAGTCACAGTACAGACCTGCTCGGACTTACACGGGCTTAGCTACAGTGTATGCTCAGACTTGCAGAGAGAGGCATAACACATATGCTCGGACATGCATTACTTCTATTACAGTGTATGCTCGGACATACACTAACTTTGACTAGTAAGGTGATGCACGGGCTTGATAGCAGGCAGAGCATGCAAGGACTTTGTTTTGAGGAAAAGCACGGGGTATGAAATGAGCACGGACTTGATGCCAAGTTGTGGGCTTTGTGAAGCAAGGTAAAAACATGCACGGATGCATGTTCTACGAAGCTGAGTCAAAATGTGCACGGATGCATGTTTCAACGAAACGTGCATGGATGCATGTTTCAACAAAACATGCACGGATGCAAGTTCTGCGAATGCTGAGTCAAAATGTGCACAGATGCATGTTTCAACGAAACATGCACGGATGCAAGTTCTGCGAAGCTGACTCAAAATGTGCACGGATGCATGTTTTAAATGAACATGCATGGACTTAATAGAACATGCAAGGACTTGGCTTCAATACGAGAATATGCACGGGGTTTGACTTCCACGGACTATATGAAGGCGTGCACGGACTTTGTTTTAAAAATAAAACATGCACGGGGTTTGGCATGCACGGACTTCATAAAGACTTGCAAGGACTTGGCGAAGACGTGACTGTCCATGGTTGGACTCTGCTTACCTTCTAATAAGAATGTGTATGGACTAATGTTCTTGGCCAAGGCCAGAATATGCATGGACTCATATGCACGGACTTAGAGTGCAGTGGTCTATTCATCCACAGACTTGGAAGAACAACATGCACGGACCTGTTTAATACCTCCACAGACTTCAACAGGACATGCACTAACTTGCCATGCAGTGGATGCAATGTGCATGGACTACTATGCAGAGACTGTGCATGCACGGACTTTATTAAGACGTGCAAGGACTTAGTATGAGACATGCATGGACTTTACAATGCACAGGTAAAATCTCCACTCACAGATGCACGGCTTACTTACAGACGTGCGGGGGAGAATGGACGGTCCCACCTAGCCGTCCGTCACTCCCACGGAAACCGGACTATAACGCACCTGCCCAGGGGCGTTATAGTGCTTAACGGACCAACAAGGGTGCGTTAAGCCCCATGCCACGAAAGCGAACATAACGCACTCATCCAGGGGCGTTATGTACATAACGGACCAGACATGGTGCGTTATGTACATGACGGACCAGACATGGTGCGTTATGTCACGGAGCAAAATAGACCATAATGTGCTCCTCAAGGGGCGCTATGGGCCTTAACGGACCAGCTCCGACGCGTTAAGCGGAAGGCAAGGGCGTTAAGCATAACGCACCTTCCCTGGGGTGCTATGGTACATAATGGGCCTCCCCAGGCGCGTTATGTGACCAAGACCCCAACGGTCAAAACCAACGGTCAAAAACCAACGATCGAAAATCATGACGCACCGGCACAGGAGCGTCATGCCGGACATGGCGGTCAGTCGATGGGCCATTAAACCCTCGACGACCAGACTCAAAACACACGAAGCATAACGCACCTAAATGGGCGCGTTATGCTCATGACGGTCTCTGGAACGACCGCTATGTCGTCCCGACAGTGAAACGGCGAATACAACCCAAAAATGTCAACCACGCCCCCATACCTCCACAGGAGAGGGGGAAATTGAGGGGGAAGCTCCCCAATAGCCCTCGGCATGATTTTACGACCTCGGATCGGCCAAAAATGCGGTGAATCGCTAGATCGGCTCACAACCCCAAAAATATAGATTTTTCCCAAAATCTCCAAATACGCCCGCTCGGCTTACCACGGCCTACGAAACTCGCGGGAAATGAAGTACAGAGGTTAAGGATCTGTCCCCCTACCTCCACCGAAGAAATGACGCGCCGTGGACGCCGATTCACGAAGAAAATGCCTTGAAACCCTCGCCGGTTCACGAGCACGCCTCCGAGCTTCCACGCGCCACCGGCCCTCGATCCTCGACCCGTCCTCATCGTCCTCGCCCCCGCGCCGCCTCCTCCTCGCCCCCGCCTCGCTCCGTCGGCCGCCGGAGAAGAGAGGGGAGAAAGAGAGGTGAGAGAGTGAGAAAGAGAGAATCACCGCCTGTAGGATAGTAAAGCCAGTCATGCCAAAGTGTTTTTACACACCAATTGATGTTAGCACCAGTATCTAAAAAGATTTGACATTTTTTTCATTGTTCTAAACCATCGACGGCAATATAAGCTGGAATAATAATGTTGTTAGTAATCTTTATGAGTTTCTTTATCTGGCCGATTTGGAGCTCGGATAAAGATGACGCTGATTAGGAAAAGCTGCTTATTTCTGGAACTTTGCCTTGCTTATAGTCACTGGGAAAAGATAATGTTACCATAGGAGGTGCTGCCGTAGCCGGGGGTTGTTGAGAATAAAATGGGTTGATAAAATCTGCTTCTGCTTCGTCCTCAGATGATGGAAGAGAAATAGAAGAATGTTCGGACCAGGCTAACTCGGTATCATCTGTAGTATCAAATTGCTGGGAGTAAGAGGTAGAAGGGGTGTCTTCTTTCAATATACCTTTTCCCCTTGAAGCAGCCATTTGTATTTGTAGAAGGGGGTGAGTTGGAGAACCGGAGTCTGTATCTGTAGAAGAAGATCTGTCAGAAGCTGAGGTAGATAGCAGGGTGTAAAACTGTACCTGAGAACCAAGATCTTCCTGAAACTGTTCGGGAGTTTCAATTAGTTACCAGTCGGAGTCTATATTTTGAACCGCAAAGAGGGCCCCTTAATGCGCTTTGGAGCCTTATTGGGGCAATTGCGCGAAAAATGGCCTTTCTGTTTACAGGCAAAACATTCATCTGATTTTGTAACAGTTCGGCGAGTAGCTTGTCTGCGCTTGAAAAAGCGATACGGTTGAAAAGTTTTGGGAGCCCGTTTAAGTTTAGCAAAACGGGGTCTCTTGCCAAAACGCGAGCGTTTATTGCTGAAGCGAGAGCGAAACCTTCTTCGCTCCAATGCTGCAGGATTTGGTAAATTAAACTGTTCAGCACCTTCTATTTGAGAACACGTCGTACGAGAAAGACGGGGCAGGGTTTGTTGGGCTTTCATGTTGTAGCACAATTTTTTTATCTCTTGTCGGATGTATTGAATAATATCCACAAATAAGAGACTATCCAAATACACATTGGTTGTGTTTAGTTCTTGTAGAACTAAATTACTGATTGCTTCTGGAAACGAAGCTAAGTGCAAGCTTATTTGGCGGCGTGGAACGTGGCGAAGCGTAGTACCCCAAGACCACAGCCGGAGCTTCCCACCGTCAAGAAAGATGATTTTTTGAAGACTCTTCAGGGGTTATGCCGTGTAGGGAGTGGCAGACTGGTGTTGCAGTAGCTTCCCTTGCCTGTGGAGGAGTCTCTTGCATCCCCTGCTCCTTGGCACCTGAAGACTGATCGTCACTGTCCTTATAGGACCTTCATTAGGAAGGAGGACTGATGACCAACTTTTTATAGTCAGACCTCTTGGCTTTTTGTGTTGCTGTGGATCCACGGCCCCTCCATGAGTGACAAAGCTGAGGCGACATTGAGTCACCCCTTGTTCGTCGCCTTTAGATATGCCGATGGATGGGGTATGGACCATCTCGGCCTGTACCATTGCTTGCTAGTTCATGGTCATGAAGACCTGGCTCTATTGGCTAAACATTGTATCTCAATAGGGGATGTTTGTTGGTTGGTCTACGAAGGGGCCTCCCAAAATATAGAACCCCCGCTGTATTATTGGTCCCTCTCACCCTTGTATTCTGGACCAGCCGGTATGTTTTCCCTGAATCTGCTCCTGCCTCATGCTCATATTTGTATCCTCCTTCAGGTATATGCGGCGACCTGCTCTAATGGTCACCGTGTTGTGTTGGCGTTCCTTTGTGCAGACCACCCTGACTCGAAGAGAGTCGGGGAGTATAGAAAGCTGATATCCCAGGCTCAGAAGCCCAGCTATTTTGAGACTCCAACTGCTACACTAACGACCACTCCTTTTCCAGCTGGCGGGTCAAAGAAATGGGAGAGACCTAACATCAAGAGAGTAACAACCCATGCTAAGAAAGCCCAGACGGAGGCTGTGGATCGGCGAAAGAAGGATGCAGCATCCCAGCCTGCGGTGTCTCTCCCACAGGTCCCGACATTCGAGGAGTTCGAAACCTCACGACACTAAGAGTAGCCTGCTCCGAGTAAAATCCTTCTGCCTTATTGTCAGGTGCAAAAGTCGAGGACTAACTTTGTGGCCTCTGTCCCTGCTTCTGCTTTGTTTAAGGCGTGGTGTCTCAACCCACTCACATCATGGAGGAGCCTGTTGCAGCTAGCGTAGCTGAAGCAGGGGGAGGTGACGCCGCAGCCATTTCCCCCGTAAAGGAGGATTTTCCCTCGCCGATGCCCAGCCATGAGGGTGAAGGTATCCTATCTCCGCTACTCTACTTTTAGGTTTCTTGCGAGTTTCCTTAACCTTGCAGGCTAATCTCCTTGGACAGATGTCACCCCTTCCGTTCCCGCTGAAGTCCACCATCCTAATGCTCCAATGCAAGGGGAGTTGACAAGCCAAGCTCCTCTTGAAGAGTCGACAATCTTGCCAGTGGAGGAGAGTCTTCCTGAAGCGGCCCCCATCAATTTAGCGTGTTTGCAAGTTCGAGATGCGACAGGTTCATCAGACAGCCCGCCTTTCGAAGAGCCGGTGGACTACGGAACCTCTAGTGATGAGGAGCCCCGAGAGGGAGAGACAGGGGAAACTACTCCGTCAGCTTCTTTTGGAAGCAACGTGATAGCTTTTAGTCCTGTGAGGCTCAAGACAAGCCTTGTCGTCGCCCCGAGCCCCTCTTTAGAGGAAGGCAAGGTCATTTCTGGGCTGACCCACCCATCGATGGAACTCCCTACAATGACTGAGCTGGGTCTTGTGCCAATTGAGGTGAGTCACCACACTTTGCTCAGCCACCTTATCACTTGTTTTGCATTACTTGATGTGGGTTCTGATGTTGTTCCCTTTCTGCATAGGAGCTCATCATTTCCACAGGGCCGACTCTATCACGGGAGGGCGCAGTACCTTCATTTCCAACTTGGCAGCTGGAATCCCTCTTGTTCTCACCTGCTAAAGGTGCGGCGCCCGTCTGGAGGCCACTCGCGCTACGCTTCCCAAGTAGGAACCTTCAGGCAAGGAGCCTTGGTGATCTAATGAAAATCCCCAGGCTCGACCAGATCGTGGAACAACTACAACCCTCACCCCTAGCTTTTGAACAAAGGCTGGCTGAAGACCTTGCTAATGATAGGATAGCTCCTTCGACAGCCGAAGAGGCAGTAGTCGAAATGGGCAATTCTCTGGCAATCATCGCTAGGGCAGGGCCTGAAGAGGTTATTTAGGAAGAAGGGCATGAGGTGCCCTCCCCTGCTGGTCAAGAGCCAATTTCATCTCCCGCGGAGGATTCCAGCCTCACAGTTGAAGTGAAGGCTGAGACTATGGCTATTGCTCCTGCCTTTCCAAGGCCCTTGGAGGAGAGGGGAGGGAAAATGGCGTCCGCTTTGAGAGAAATAGTGGTAGCTACGAGCCCCTCGGCAATGTTGCCGTCCTCCTCATCCGGACCCTCTGATGCACTTTGGGTCGATATTGACAGCATGGTAGAATTTCATCGTCCCAAAGTAGCACCTATGGGCCTACAGTCTTTGGATGAGATGGTGTGGTATTTCCTTAATGAGCTGTGGCAGAATGTGCTGACACATCCCATCTTAACCTATATGCAACTGAAGGAGATAGCTGAATGCATCTCTATAGTGCTTCAAGGTTTCGGGTGCCCCGTGGAGGAGTGGACACAGCGGGTGACTCAACTGCTCAAGTTTGTGAACCGACGTGAGTATATTGATCACGTCGCGGCTGACCAGATGACAGCCTTAAAGTTTCAGCGTGCCGAGTGCCAAGCTGCCCTTCGGTCATCCGAAGAGGCAGATCAGAGCAAGAAAGATGATGCCGCGAGTGCCACTGGGCTCGTTGAATCTTTGCAGAAAAGGGCAACGAACCTCCAAGCGGAACTGGTTTGCCTTCACGGTGACTTGGAGGAGGCCAAATGGCTCCGAGCCTCAAGCCTGGATGAGGCTATGATGGCAGTGGGGGAGGCTGCACCTTTTCGTGAAGAGTTGGCGAGGCTCATAGACGATGAGTCACGCCTGTAGGAGCTGGTTCACTTTCCATCCCTGGGATTGCTTGAATTCAAAGATATCTTCCGTCGCCCCCTGTAATAGTTCTTTTTTTTCTTCGTCCTTTTTTGTGGGTCCTTATGTATCCCGGGTGATGTCCCGAGTGATAACAAGGTAGGACAGTGAGCTAGAACGAGAGGGGTTGAATAGATCACCAGCATTAAAAATTCTTAACAAATTTAACCATAGGAAGCGCTGAAACCAAAAGAGAAACAATGCAAAGTAGATCTAAGCGACAAAAGATCGAGTGATGGATGTGTGCAATTAGCAGAAGAAGAACCAGACAATCAAACCACAAATCTGAGACAGATGATTTTTTAGGTGGTTCGATTGCAACCCGCAGAGACATTCCACAAAGTTCTTGAATCTACATGACTTGACATGACATGACTTGACTTGCATGACCCGCAAAAGGGTATGTACTTGTTATTGCTTGATTGCCCAAAAATGCACCCGAGCGGCCCGATCCTCCCTGGGAAATGGGGCACGCGCTGTCTTACCAACACACTCCGGAATGGCTCGAGTTTCGGATCGATAATCGGAAAGCTCTCGAGCAACTGCGAAGGCGCAGGGAGCAAGATGCCAGCCAAGAGATGGGGCTGAGTACCTTCTCGGCCAACATCATTCATCCTCCTGCTCCTCCGGTCTCTCCTGATTCCCCGACACCACAAGCCGGTCAACCGACCCTTGCCGCTTCGGCCGGGCAATGGCGACCCTGGTAGGTGCTAGAGTCTCTGCCCTTTTCCAGAGAAGACACTGTTAGGCTCCTCCGAGTCCTTCTTGGTTGAGAGGATGTCCTAGTGAGCGAGAATATGACGGGCTCCTCAAGCTCTTCTTGCCCTCTCCCTACTCTACCTCTATCCCTGATGCTCGAGGATAGGAAGGGAAAGCAAAAGGTGGGTGAGGTCTCGGCTCCACGGGACCAGGTCATCCCAACGGTTCGCAAGTTGGGTCCGCCACCACAAGGGCCATCTGGCGTGCGAAAGCAAGACAGTCACCAGGAAGCAGGATGTTAGTCGTGCTCCTCAGGCCGCTCCCCAGCAAAAGCCACAGCCACCACGGCTAAGGCGTCAAACTGTGCACACGTCCTTGGATGCTAGTACAAGTCAGCAGGTTCATGCTAAACTTCCACAGCCACCGCGGTTAAGGCATCAAACCGCGTCCACGTCTTCAGATGCTAGCCCCAGCATCCCAGCTTACCAGGAACTACCACCAGAGGTCATTGAACAGGCGATCAATGCTACCTTGCAACTACAATAATCGGAAGGTGCCTGGATCGAGATCCGGGCAAAAAGGAGCCACTGACCGCGCCCTACAAAGACATCAGCTCGACGGTATCCCCATAGGGATCTGTCGGCTCCAGTTCTAGTGCCTCCTCCTCCCACTCCCCTAGAGGCGGCCATCGCCAGGAAACAGGAGAAGAATAGAAGGAAGAATGTAATACCCCGTAATTTATTACCAATTTCTCCAAAAAGGATCCGAAAGGCCTAATAATGATCCAGCAAAGACCCACTAAGGATCCGGGATATTACATTCTCCCCTCCTTTAAGAAATTTCATCCTTGAAATTTAAGGACTAACTAAGGAGAAGCAGGAAAGAACAACCCGATAGCACAACTACAAAGCGACACGAATCACGAGAAATATAGCTCAGAGGAACATAGTTAGACCATAATCACGAGCACACACTCAGGATAGAGCACGACACAAGTGAGCACAAGTTCGACACCTTTGAAACAGGGCAACGTCACTTATGTCTCACAGGAAAAGAGACACGACTGCCACGATAACCGATCACGAAAAATGAAATGACAACACAGCAAGCTTCAACTTAAACAAGGAAGCACAGTCCTCTCAGTTGATAGCCTGACAACATCATCAGCTCCAGTGCCAAAGGCGACAGGGAACACCTGGCACACAGAACGCCAACGACAATAATACTGGACCACAAGCACAATCAAGTCAGTCCTCACTCAGATATTACAACTGATCGAGTCGCAAGCTAACTCTACTCGGGAAGAGGAGTACCGCAATGCTAACTGACAAGACAATGGTGCAAGACAGAAACACAAAATCATACAGAAATAGCACTTGCAAAAACAACAACAACGGCAGCACTCGCAGGATTCCGACTTCGTACAGCACACAGAACCACAGAATACAAGTGCAAGCAGGGTCACATCAAGGCACAAAAGTAGCTGAACACACAACCACAGGGAACAGGCCATGCATCAGACAGCTCACCAAGAAAGACCCACGACAACAAGAAACGACAAGAAACTGACAATCTCAAGGGACGCATCTCAAGGACTACAAGCACGCCTTGAGAGCATGACACCCAAGAGAAAATACAGAGGAGCAGAGGGTACTCAATCGACAGGAAAGCCGACAAATTCCCCAACACTCACAAACGTCGATGCCAACACCAAGAGAATTACCAGCAACAGCACGGCAATAGACAACATCAAGGCACATCAAGCCAAGATGAAGTCACAACGAGAAGAAGCAATTCTCTCGACCAGTGGGTTATCAGCCCACACACTTCCGCTGCACACTCTCACATGCACACAGGCATCAGAAAATGGCTCGGCGCGAACTCCCGTTCTCTCTCTTCCCTTCCCTCTATCTCTCTCTTCCTCTCTCTCTCCTCCCCTCTCCCTCTCTCTAACCATGGCACTCCCCCCTCCGGTGACCCTCACGCCGCCCTCCACCATCGCCGACGTCACCCGTCGACCAACACCCCCCATCTGCTAACATCACCGCCGGCCTCCCTCTCTCTCTTCTCCTCCCTCTCTCTCTAACTCACGCTCACGCACACACGCACGTCCTCTCTCTTCCCTTCTCTCTATCTCTCTCCTCCTCTCTCTCCTTCTCTCTATCTCTCTCTTCCTCTCTCTCTCCCTGCGTGGGACTTCTCTCTCTCCCCTCCTCTCTCTCCTACCGTGGGAATCCCCCTCTCTCTCTTCTCTCTCTTCCCCTCTCTCCCTTCCCCTCCGTCTTTCTCTCTATCTCTCTCTTCCTCCCGCTCGCGGGATCTCTCTCTCTCTTTCTCTCTCTCTCTCTCTCCGCCCCCCTCTCTCTTTCTCTCTCTCACGTCCTGTCTCCTCTCTCTCTCTCTTTTTCTCTATCTACATATTTACGGTAATACATGTAACATATATATATTATCATTGTTAATAATGCCCACCCTCTCCCCCTCTCTTTCTATCCTCCCCCATTCAGCCGGGTATTAATATATATATATACATGCACCTATACGTATTACTATTATAGCTCCTAATTACCATCTCTTCTCTTTCCCTTATTATTTACGTTAACATCTTTTCGTTGTTACTTTCTCAAAAGACTCTTTTAAAAACAAAAAAAATAAAATAAAAGATAAAAAAAAGAAGATAAAAATCATAAAATAAAGTACAAAAAAGGGTCTCCCTCTCCCTTTCTCTCTCACGCGTGGTGGCATCGACGCCTCGGAAAGTCCTGCCGCGTCCCCGGACATTCGAGCGCGCACGAGGAGGGCCGTTCCGACACGCCATCCGCCCACGCCGTCATCGTCCTGGAGGAGCTCCCGTCAAAGCCCGTCGTTGGCTTCACCGATAAACACTCTCTCACCCTCTCCTTCTTTCTCGTTTATCCCTGTAGTACTTGCATGCATTGCATACATCATCTGTTTACGTTACGTTTCTCTCCACGAGAGAACATCGTGATCATTCATACTTGTGTCTACTGGAAGACTAAACCATGCACGGAGTTTGTACGTGCACGGACTTAATGTGCATGGACTTAACAAACGAGCAAACTCGAATATGCATGAACTTCAGGAAACGTGCACTGACTTAAGGAATCGTGCACGGACTTGATATGCCATGGAACAAGGAATGTGCTCGGACTTATGTATGCACGGACTTATCTATGACTAAAGCATGCATGGACTTAGAATACAAAAACCTGCACGGACTACGGATGCTCAGACTTTGTTTAGCACATGAGACACAAACTGAGACGGAAAAGAGTGTGCAAGAGACGCAGAAAAGAGAGAGACGCTAAAACGTGCACTGTTCATGTACGGAGTTGAAGATGCCTAAGGGAGATATGCATGGACTAACCAAGATATGCATGGACTTTGTTGCCAAACAGACGTGCACTGTTCATGCACGGACTTGAACATGCTTGGACTTGGTTTAGTAAAATGTAGACGGGCACTATTCATGCACGAACTCAATGACATGCACGGACTCATATGCACGGACTCACATATATGCATGGACTTGAGTGTCCGATAGCAAGAAACCTGCTCGGACTTTGGCGACCAAAAACATGCATGTACTTACATCGTGCACAGACTTGTTCTGAGCAAGACAACGTGTACAGACTTTGCAAACCTAAACCTACACAGACTTATGTTCATACCTAAGACATATATGCACGGACTTAAAAATGCGTGGACTTGGAAGGACAACTAAAATATGCACGGACTCAAACTTATGCACGGACTCAATGTAACTTACTATCAGCATGCATGGACTACAGGAAACCTGTATGAACTTTATGCTGCCGAGGCATGAAACCTGCATGGACTCATAATGCAAGGCAAGGCCAGACAGATTGTGAACGTGCACGGACTTTAAACAACTAACACAGATTTCATGCATAATTAATACAGACCTCATGTATATCTAACACAGACCTTATGTATAGCTAACATAGACCTTATGTATAGCTAACATGGACATGAAATGTGCACTGACATGCACGGACTTCATGATGCATGAACTCAACAATGCAAGGAACAAAAATGTGCATGGACTGTGATTTGAACTAAACCTAAAACATGCACGTCGCTCCTCTCAGCGAGCTTCATCTCGATCATTCTTTCTACCATCATCCGATTCATGACCGTGGGGTCAACAGGCTCTGGGTAGAAATGTACCGGCTGCAGGTACGGGGTGACCAGGGTGGTCGCTTGTGGAGGCCGCAGCAATGGAGGGGTCTGATGCACTTGAGGGAGCACTGGTGGCATCAGCGGTTGGGGCGGTCGTTGTTGCATTGTTGCTAGGCTCGGCTACGATGGTGGAGGAGCGGTGTAGAGTGGCGGAGGGTCGGCTTGATGAACTGCTCCCCGCAATGATTCGCCCCGGACTTCGGGCGGCTTGGAAGCAGAGGATTGTTCTATCTTCTCCATCAATTGCTTCTTCAACAGGTCTATCTCCTGCCTATACTTTTGAAGTAGCATTAGTACCGCCGGGTCCATAGCCGCATTGCTGGGGATGACCTCTGGCGCGTCCCCTGGTATATTTTCTGGCAGAACATCAAATAAAGCTTCATCTTCATCTTCCGCTGTCACCACATTGGCGGTAAGGACAGCTAATTCATCCACATGCCGACGACAAGCCAGAGGTTGTTTTCCTTTAGCTGTGGCTAGCAGCTCTTGCGCGGCCTTGGTCCTCCGAGTATTTATCCCCGGCCTCTTAGCCAACTGAACTAACTCGTGAGGGTCTTCGGGGAGTCCCCCATACTGGCTGAATATACCGGCCATATTACAGGTGAAGACCTTCATCCTTCTTCTCCGCCAATGGACTTTCCTCTTAGCTTGATCTGGGAAGGTGAGCCTCTCAAAGACGAGAACTCTTTCCCCTTCTTCCCGCAAAAGGGTGGTGTCATCAGCTTCAGCTTCAACATAGAAACCATCTTCATAGCCATTGTCATCAACCGACGATGTCATCTTCCTTTCTTCTTCCTCTTCTACTGTCATTGGTAGGTAGTAGTCTTCTCTGACTGTGGCTGCTTGCATCAGCCATTGTTGTCCGAAAGAGGGGCTGCCTAGCCCTCGGAAATAGTTTCAGACCAGAGCAGTCATCTCTTCTTGACCCCGTTCCTGATGGAGCACGGGGGACAACTGTCGACCTCCCACAAGAGGGATATGGGCAAACCGAGCTCGATTGGCGGGTTGCTAGAATCTTCTGTGGCTAAGGTCGACGCTAGTTGGGCTGAGGTCGGTGCAAGTTCTGTTAGGCCAATGGGCAAGGTCGGTGCAATGTATGCCCTGGCTAGCATGAGGTCGGTGCATGTTCAAAACAAGGTCGGTGCGTGTTTGGCTGGGCCAAGGGCAAGGTCGTTGTAGGTCTAGGCAAGGTCGGTGCAAGTGCTGACCAAGGGTCGGTGCACACAGGGGTGAGGTCGGTGCAAGTGCGGACCAAGGTCGGTGCAGCTTGGGCTGGAGTCAGGGCAAGCTGGGCTGGGTCAGTGCAGTTCTAAGCAAGGTCGGTGCAAGTGCTGACCAAGGGTCGGTGCACAAAGGGGTGAGGTCAGTGCAAGTGCGGACCAAGGTCGGTGCAGCCTGGGCTGGAGTCAGTGCAAGCTTGGGGTCAAGGTCGGTGCAAGTCTAAGCAAGGTCGGTGCAAGTGCTGACCAAGGGTCGGTGCACATAGGGGTGAGGTCGGTGCAAGTGCAGACCAAGGTCGGTGCAGCTTGGACTAGAGTCAGTGCAAGCTTGGGGTCAAGGTCGGTGCAAGTTTACCCTGGGCCAAAGGTAGGTCATTGCATATGCAGGCTGAGGGTAAGGTGAAGTCGGTGCATGCTCTGGCTAGAGGTCTGTGCATGTTGGGTTCAGGTCTATGCAAGCTTGGGCTAAGGTCTATGCATGTTGGGCAAGGGGGGGGTCTATGCGTGTAGGCCAGGTCTATGCACATTTGAAGGCTAGGCTGCTCAAGTTTGTACAGGCTTGGGCTAAGGTCTGTGTAGGCCCATGCGTGTGAGGGCCAACGTCAGTGCAGGTCCATGCATATGAGGGCCAAAGTCTGTGCATGTGAACTAATGAGGTGCGTTGGCAGGGACGGCGTGCCGTGTAAGGGGCTGGAAGGTGTACCGGGCGGAGGGAGGATGAAGTGTGCTGGGAGACAGTGAACCAGCAGTGTGCCCAGCCAGGTGGACTGGTGTGTGTGCCGGACCAAGTGGTCTGGGGTGTGCCGGACCAAGGCAGGCCAAGAGTGTGCTGGGCTGGGATTGAGTTGGGGGTGTACCGGACCAAGGCCCGTCTAGGGGGGGGAGGTTTCTCTCTCTCATAGGACACACGTGAGGAATTCTCGCAACTAGAAGCAATACTAAGTTAAGCAGAATTAAACCAGCAAGGAGAGGATCTGAGGCTCACCTGATCAGCGTGAAGACACCGATCCCGGCCGGAGACGAAGGCGAGCGAGGAGACGTGGGTATGCCCCTACACGCCGCGCCGATGTAGCTTCGGATGGCGACCTGTTGTTACATGTACTACACCTCACGCAGGAGGGTTGGTCAAGGCGTGGGGAACTTAAGGATTACATCAAAACTACCTCCGCACAGGGAGGGGCGCAAAGCCGGCCAGGCGGGGAGGGGATTTTGCTAAATTAGCTTCGAATGGGTACTTCGCTCAATCTTGTCCAGTTCTGGAACGACAGGATAGGGGGTCGATGCAGATGTCACTGCGCACTCCCCCGAACTCAGAAGTCACCGAAACTGGTGCCGATTCATCGCCAATAGACCCTGGTACGTTGGAGAATTTTTGCGGAGGATCCCGTTGTCATCACTGGCTAGGGTGGCTCCTAGAATAGGACCTTTGTGCTCTGGTTCGTACTAACCCCAGGGTACAATAGTAGATGGATGTAGGTGCCACGGTCGATCCTGAAGTCCAATCGAGACTGGACCAAGTCGAGGACGACCGTGGATGAGACTTCTTCGATCAAAAACCTGGGGGAGCTCCAGATGATGTCAGGGCGGGGAGGAAGAACCCGCTAAGTGAAGGGGGGTCGGGTCTGGTCCTGGGTTACCTGTTCTGCGCACCTGGGGGAAGAAAATTGGTAGATGCTCCTCCGGATGCCGAATGGGATGTCACCTTTTTCTGATGGAAGCCAATTGGTTTTAGAAGACCTCGGCTTAACGGCGCCTTCAGCAGTGGTGGGGTGCGACCGTGGGAGCTCCAGGAAGTCACCTCAGGTCGCCCACTGGTCTGTATCTGCGCAGTCGAGGGAGATCGGACCTCTCGGATAGTTGGGAAGTCGAATGCTGGCGAGACCACCATAGAGACGAATCTATCTTGACGAGCTTTCCATCGATATATGGTACGTCTTCAGATGATATCGAATGACTCCGGGACAGGATCTGCAACTTGGGCCTTTGCTGCTGCCTGCGAACTAGACAGGGTATAGTGGTGGAAGGGGGTGATAGTGGGGAGATGACAGATGCCCAAAGCAGTGGATGTAGAAGAAGTCGGGTCAGACCCGGGATCAGAAGGGATTATGAGGAGAAATTGGTAAATGGGGAGAGGTGGATTCGGAGGGTCCGGAGGTAAGGGAGGAGAATCATGATTGGAAGAAAAATTCGGAGGCTCTGGAGGTAGAAAATGCCGAGGGACGTGATCCCCTGGGAGAAGGTATGGAAAAAGATGATTTAAAAGGAAGAAAAGAATAAAGGACGCGATGTCCTAAAGAAGCAGGAGGACAAATTGGAAGAAAGATAGGGGATAAAGCGAAGGGATGTGATCTGGAGGTTCTAGGGAAATAGCAGGACAGGGGGCGTGATACCCCAGGAGAATTAAGAGGAGAAAATCTCGAGGGATGTGATGCCCTAAGGAGAGTCGGTTAGAAGAGGAAGCAGAGTCCAGAGGTTCTGGGGGAATGGAATTATGAGGGGCATGGAGCCCAAGGCAAATCAGTGAGAAGTCCGAAGAATCCAGACATGAAGGTGTAAAGGGGCCTGATGCCCAAAGAGGGAGGTCCGGAGGTTCCAGAGGAGAAATGAGGCACCATGAGGGGCGATGCCCCAAGAAGACAAGTGAGAAATCCGGAGATCTGGATGCAAAAGTTGGAAAGGGACGCGATGCCTTGAGGGAAGATTGGAGGGGGCACAATGCCTAGGAAGTGTAAAGGGACCGGAAGATCTCAAGGATAAAGATGAACAAGACAGTGAATGTGGAAAATCCAGAGGTTCCAGAAGACGGGGAAGATACGGGTCCGGAAACCTGGCGAAGAAGGAATGCAAATGCATGCGAATGCAATGCAACAGATGTGAGGGATGCATGAAATGCAAAGAATGTGAGATGAGAGGATGAGATCTTCCTCTTCACCTATGGAGTGGCCCATAAAGAGGAAAATTTGGACGGAATAGAATAAGGAGTGAATGAATTGGTGGAAAATCCTTTAGCAAAAGAATGCTCACCCCTCCATGGTAAGGAGAGTGCCAGGCTAGCCTGCTCAATGGATGGGATTAGCGCCCATGAGCTCTCATTAGAAGAATATGTTATAGTGATGCAAGAAGTGGACCCCTTAGGAAGTCGTATAATGATGGACCGAGGGGTAATGATGGATCTTCGAGCGACCCGAAACCAGGGAGGGAGGCCTTCTACGTCCACATAGGCCTCCGGTTCAGGGAGTAACATTATTTTAAGTCTTTGTTTCATCAGTCTCACTGTCATTTTCTTCATTGCATGCATCATTTCCTCCTTGTTTCCCTCTCATTTCTCCGCCCTTTCACATCATTCACACACCTTCCTACATTTTTTAGCGCCCCATAGGGGTTTAAAAACCCCCAAGTATCCCCCACTTCATTTATTTATGGTTATTTCCTTCTCTTGTCACATTTACTACACACCATAGTTCTAATCTGGGTTTTCATTTATGTTCTCTACGTGATTTTGCAGGTCAGCAACCTTCTAACATAAGGCCCACTCTTTCTGGCCTGGCAGAAAGGGTGGAGGTTTGAACTTTTACAACTTAAGGTGCGGTGGCATTGGGCCGCTCTATATTGACCGTTCGAAGGGACGTGCGGCATAATAAGAACCGTGCTTATTCCTCCTGCAGCCAGCTACAAGCCGTTCGTCATCCATTGCACTTTGTCCCACGTCCCACTCTAGCGTCTGTGTGCGGTCCGTCTCCAGCCGCACAACCTGAGGGCGGTTCCTTAGTAGCCGCGCATCCCTACAGCGCTGACTTCAAGGCAAGTATCTCTCCCTCTTTCCAAGGTGCAGCGTGTTCATCACGTTAGATGCCTTGGTGGTGATCACTTCACAGGTACGTACTTCTATTCCCTTCTACCCTTATTTCATTTATTTCGTTCATATTTATTTGGTAGAGAGGGATTAGAAGGATCTTCTAACGCCGGTAGGAAAACATATCAACAAGGCTGAGGCATGTGCTCGAGAGATGGTGATGGTAGTGAGGGAGTGTTGTAAACCTTGTTTTGATGATGGCCAACATTGATCTCTTGTTCAGAAGCCTTATTTTGATGGTGGCCAACACTTCTGCCTTGCTCTGAGTACTTCTACCGTAGCTTTGTAGAGTCCAAGCTACTTATCAGAAAGTCTGTGCATGGTCCATGCACATTCCACCTAATAGCAGAACTAAAGTCCGTGCAGAGTCTTCAAGGTGCATCATATAAGGTTAAGGCATGAAATCATAAGTCCATGCATGTATAAGGTCCGTGCATACAATTTTCAGTTTGTCCATTATCTTCTAGACCCGACCTCCCTCCACTATAAACTCCACCAAAAATCGAAACTTCTTTAAAAGTCCACAAAAAAATACCCTCTTCTTCCTTATTTCTAGATGTACAACCTTCATGAAGATCATGTCACCCAGATCTATCATATACCCTATGGTCAACCCCTGTTCTCAGGAAATCCCACTTTCTACCCTGTCAATCCCCTTCCAGTGGATCAACGACTTCTAAAATCTATCACGGCCACCACAAGAGTTCTAAAATCCCTTCTTGAGCCTGGGGTCGAAGTATTTTGAAAGAGCTTTCCAACGGCGCCGATCTCGCGTCGATCCAACATTGGCACTTATCGCAGTAACATTTCTCGTCTGGTAGCGCACTACCAAACAATAGCTCTAGTTCATGGACGACATCCGGTGTTCACCCCCGGGGCGACCGCCTCACCTTCCGCGAGGTCGACCAGCACGCCACCGCCCCCAGGACTGCCCAGCCAGGGGCCATCGATGCTGCGGCAACCTCCCGGCTTCCTCGATCCACCAGCCAGCACGTGTGCCCCACGAGCACGTGTGCTTGCCTTGCCAAAGCGGCCCCGAGTGCTACCCGCCAACCCGAACACGTCACTCCCGGATTCTGTGTGTAGCCCTTTACCTCCCTGTGTGGAGTGGGCAGAAATCATCAATTCTATAGTTATTATTAATTAGTGTATTGGGAGTACGAGTTCGGCCGGGAACGTCTTCCCCACGCCCGGCGCGTGGAGGTACACCCACACCCTACTTTAGTTGCTTGCTTCCCTAGTTTAATTCTTGATGCCGCTGCTAGTGAGAGTGATAGGACACCTAGCTTGCTGTTTCAATCGTCGTTGTGAGTTGTGAGTGTGAGACCCATCCCGTGACTAGTTTCGAGCACGAGAGTGAGCCGACCACCCGAGACTCAGCGCCAATTTCTCAACCGTACAGTTCGATTCGTTTCCCTTGCCGGGGATGACCGCGAGTGAGTGCTTCTTATTTTTGGGGCATTCTTGTCCCTTCGGGAGCCACGTTAGGTGATGACTTGGTCGTATAGTTGCTGGTCGCGTCATCTAGTGAGTCGCGTCATTTCGTCTAGGTCATAGGATCCCTCATCGCTGTCATATTTTCCAAAAAGTAGTCTGACATTACTACACCAAGGAGAAAAGAAAATTTTCTTCAAAAATACATTGAAGGAAAGAGCACAAAAAAAGAATGCAAAGATACATAAGGCCTTGGGTCCACCCTAAGACTCGGGGATCAAAGGCTCTTCGACATCAGGTGATCTACCCCTAGCACCATCGGCGATGGTCAACCTAGGCACTGACCTCACTGGTGTGGGAACTGCCTCGGTCGCGAGCCCTCCTGAAGCAGCCGAAGTTGGTGATCCCTCGGACGAGGTAGAGTCCCCTCGGCTTCCCTCCACAGTTGACACCGAGCCAGAAGATTCAGAAGATGCTGAATCTAAGTCGTAGCACTGCCCAGATGGGAAGATGACCACCCCTGGTGCCTGCTCCTCCACCCAAAAGTTAGCCCAGTGATAGCCTTGGGCGAACCCCTTTCGAACACCTCGACGGAAGCCCGGCTGGTAATAAGGGAAGGCAACCTTTTAGAGATCAGTCTGGTAGTCCTCCGAGCTTTTGTACTGCTCGAGCGCCTCCACCCCGACTGACTCTACCCTACTAGCAAGCTCGACCGACCTCTTCTCCACCTCGGCCAGCGCAGCCTCAACCTCTGCCCAAAGTCGCTTGACCCCCTCGGCTCGATCCTCAAGCTCCGTACGCTCGGCCTCCCGCCCATCACGCTCGATCTGAGTCATGCGCTCTTGCTCTAGGAGTCCACTCTTCAACTCGAGTGAACTACGGGACTGAGCCAGCTGCTCAGTCGATGCCCGAGCCTCTGCCTGGCTCGACTTCGCCTGTTCCCGAAGCAAGGTGATCTCCCGTTGAAGCTCCTCGAGATTGATAGTGAGCCGAGTGACCTTCCGATCAGATGTCCGGACGGCCCAAGCAAGAGTCGATCACTCTGACTCCGCCCGAGTGTAGGCGTCGGCTATGTCGGCCCCCATCTGGGCTAGAAACAAACTGCCCTCCATGGTCATCTCGTGGACCATGGATGGAGGATTCTGCCTATCTCCTCCTCGCACCACCCCCGAGGCTATGCTACGACATCTCTGATACAGGGAACCCCGGATGCCGGAAGGAGGGCCAGTCCACTCCGGAGCGGCCGGAATGGGGGCTCCCCCTCCGAGCGATACTCCCTCGGGAGCCCCTCCGGTTGGCTCGGACTAGGCCGCCCCGTCCTGTGTCTCTCCTGCCTCGGCCGGCTGGGATTGAGTCGCGTCTCCTCGCGACCCTCCGGCCTCGACTGGCTTGGCCCCGACACCTCCACCCTGCGCTCCTCCGGCTTCGCCCGACGCTCCAGCATTGGCCACCACCGCCCGAGAGTCGCCCGCCCCCGCTGCGACCTCCACGACCTCATCGGCCCCCTCTCGCTCGGCAGAAGGGAGAGTCGGCCGAATAGGCTCCGGCCCCTTCTAGCTCGGCGGAGGGGAGAGCCGAGCGAGCACCATCTTCGACCGAACGGGCAGCCCCAGCCCTCTTTGCCCGCTTCTTCTCCGCCGATTGAGCCTTCATAGAATCCCGTAGTACCTTCTCCATGGGATCCTTGCGCTTGGCCCCCTGCCGCTCGGAAGCCCCTTCTTGGGCTACCTGCTTGCCTTTGTCTCGGGCTCGGGAAGAACCCTCGGGAGCCCGCGACTCGACAGCGGCCGGCGTGTCGTCCACATCGATCATCTCCAACTCGGTCGATGGCGCCTCCTCCTCAACCGGCCGCCTCGCATCTGAACAAAAGAGGACAGGGTCATGAAAAGAAGAGCATTTTCTCAAATAGAGGGAGAAGCTGATTTCTAAGGCCCTTACCCGTCGTCAATAGTCGCTCAGAAAGGCACTGTTCAATATTAGCTGGAATCACCAGCTCACCCGTCGGTCAACGATTTTTCAGGAGAACCACAGCCCTCTGCTCCACCTCCGGGGATACCTCGACTGGCTTCAAAGGAATGTTCGGATGGAAGTTGGGCACGGTTGGGAAATTCCTAGACACATCCATTGAAGATGTACCCACCCAGAAGTACTGAGTCTTCCACCCCTTGTGGTATGAGTCCTTCTGGGACAGAGACACGCAGCTCCTATTTCATCTCGCCTGGATCAAATAGAACCCCTTGCCCGCCTGCAGGTGCTCCTTCAACTTGAAGAAGTAATGAAAAAGATCCAGCGAGGGAATGATCCTGCACTGGCGGGAGAGGAAGCGAAAAGAATAAATGAAGAGATAAGAGTTGGCAACCAGCTGGACAGGAGCCAGCTGGAAGAAGCAAAGGAGTTCAACGATAAAGGGATGGAGGGGGAGGCGAAACCCACTCTCCCAATAAAGAAGAAAGGAACAAAAGTACCTGGAGCAAGAGTCCAGGCTCGTCTCATAAGGGGCAGAAGTTGAAAAATGGTACTTCCAAGGGAGACCGTACCGATACTCCAGCAGCTTTACTTTCACCTCGTCCAACTTACTGTGATTTAGAGCCAGCGGCACCAACAAGGTCCTCGAGGCCCGCCCACTCCACTACTCCTCAGCATCCGGATGCTGGTCTGCGCTGGAATGAGTAAGAGAGCTAGAGGAAGACGATTATGTTGACTCTGGAGGAAGAGGAAGCTGCTGAATCACCACCATAGTAATCTCCGCCTGCTCCGCGAAGGCTACCGCAATTCTCTACTCCTTTGAGTAACCCTCACGGTGCATGAGAAAACCCCAAAGGTAGAAGCGATGAAGAGCAAAACCCTAAGCCATGGGAGTATAGAATGCAAACAGCGTACAACGCTTATAACCCTCAGCAGGAGGCAGTGCGACGTTTAGATCTCCAAGAAGAGGGGCCTCCTCACCTTAATCCGTCAGGATTATCATCAATATAGGCACAGTTCTAGGACAGTCGCTTCACGTGGCCCCTATTAAAGTTGGATATCCACCCACCTGAGCCACAAAAGTCCAACCCAAACAGCTACTCGACCGAGCCTAATTTGGCCCGGGAGTAGGAGGGGGACAAGTGGAGAGGGGTATTTCCACAGCCCATATACGAGCAGCCGAACAAAGTCCAACCAGATCGAACGAGGCCTAGCTCCCTCAAGTGACAACCCTACCGGGCCGACTTGCCATGAGATAAGCCCAATAAAGTCACTCAGAACCAAGCACTTCTTAGGCGGCCTCTTGGCTCGGAAGCCCAAGCGTCGGTCTAAAATGGGGAAGGTCGCCCACTACTGCCTCATACCCCCTTGCCCGAGCTATGCTTCCATCACTCGGGTAAGAGCTAACGCCCCATGCTCGGGCCGACCGACGGATGCTTATCCCCATAGACAGTGAGAATCCTTTAATAGCCAGGAGTTTATAAGGAGATTTTTGCCGCGATCAAGATAGGGGGATGGACTCCTTACTTTGCTAGAAACATTTTAGTACCACATGCATGCCCATCCATAGGCATTTACATCATTTTCTGTGCAAGTCCCACTTTGGGGGTTTTTAGGGTTTAAATGCTTTAAAAATTGGTTAGGAGTGGTATACTTGCATTTTGGGGTATGTCGTAGTTATAGAAATTTAGCTATTCATCTCCTTCTACCCTTTTCTTTTTGTTTCGTGCCGATCCGAATTGACTAGAGGGGAGTTCGGTTCGAACTCATCCCTCACATTTTCCAGTTGGTATAACAGACCCTAGGGGGTGCGTTATGCATTGCATGGCGGACCGATCGTGGTGCGCTATGTGAGCGAGGTTCTTAGTAGGTCTGTAGGTTGTGAGGCATGACGGACTAGTCTCAGTCCGCCATGTATTGTATGACGCCCCTATCATGGTGCGTTATACGAAGTGATTTTCTGTGGATTTTTCTGGGTTTTTGACGTTCGGGTGTCTTTAACGGACCACCAATGGTGCGTTATAATCACATGGCACATCCGTCCTGGTGCGTTATGTTCTGTGTAGTTTCAGTAGGTTCTCTAGAGAATATAATGCGCGGGCCAAGGCGCGTCATACATTACATGATGCCCCTGAGGTAGTGCGTTATAGTCTGCAGGTTTGGGTTTTCCCTGTGTGCGAGTGAGCAAAATAGCCCTAGGGAGGCGCGTTATAGTCGCATATCGCCCCCAACCCAATCCGTTACACTCTGCTACTTTGCAAAGGTTAGAAATGCATGCTTCGCTACTTCTATATATATCCTTGCTAGTTATTGTGATTGTTGGCTTGCTCCTAGTATCCCAATGGAGTGCTTGGACTTTTCATGTGATGGAACCACTAGACATAGCCCTAGACTTCATGGATGGCCGACCCACTTGGGAGAGGTGGAGGGGCATACCCGTCAAATGGTTTAAGCTAGTACCGTGGGCCCTCGGTCCGACTGTAGCGCTATACGGGGCGGGAAATCTAGCTGGAGGCCTGGCCCTAGGCACGGGTCAGTGTGTGCACACGTGGTCAGAGGCAAGAGCTGACACTGACGAGTGTTACTCTGACTAGTTCTCGGTTGGTACTCGACTTCAGTTACTTATATGAACATGCACAAGAACTTGCACCGACTTCATGCAATATGTACTGACTTATATGAACATGCACAGGAACTTGCACCGAGGCAAAACGTGTAGCAAACAAAGCAATGCACCGAGTATGGTTTGGCTTTGGCCAGGAGATTGGAAAAGTTACACCGACCTTATGCAGCCCAATGCAAAGTTTGCACCGACCTTGAATAGTGATATGCACAGACTTTACCTGTGTGCATCAACAAGGGTTGCACCAAGTATGGTTTGGCTTTGGCCAGGAGATTGGAAAAGTTGCACCGACCTTATGCAGCCCAATGCAAAGTTTGCACCGACCTTGAATAGTGATATGCACAGACTTTACCTGCGTGCATCAACAAGGGTTGCACAGACCTTATGTATGCCATAGACGTAAACATGAGATGTAGATGCATGCACCGAGTTGAACAACCAAGAGTCGACATTTTTCAGACTAAAACCAGAGATAATAATATATGAAGATGTGTGATGATAAAGTAATCTTGTTTGACCTATAGTGTATGACATCATCAAAATCGTAGAGATGTAATAGGTCTAGTTGTCTATCTTGAGTCTGATGGTAGTTTTGTGTACTACCATGTGTTTCGTAGTGTGTGTGATAGGGGAGTGTTTACCCTGTCCATACTTCAGAGTTTCTTTTCGAGAGTCTTTGTGTCTAGTGAGCCTCCACTAGTTGCATCCTGACAACACTTGGTGTCGGCCAACCTGGGAGTTGTGGCAGGGTGTGTTCCCGAGTGATAGTTTTTAGGTAAGTTTTCGTGGGCTCCCTTACTTTGCAGTAGTGTCCTACTAGAGGAGAAAACTAGCCAGAGGCCTGGCTCAAGGCATTGGACTTGCGTGTGCACATGTGGTTAGGGGCATTTGGACGAGCGTCGATGAGCGTGACCCTGACTAGTCACTCATTACTTTTATTCCTTGCACTTGGTACTGTGTTTGAGTCACCGTGTTCGAGGCGAGTGTGAGATGCTTGAGGCGCAGTGTAAGACGTTAGTAGACGCATCTAACTTTGCTTCTAGTGAGGAGGTACTTCTGTCACATGACACATGACTTGTGGTTTTGTGACCTGTTCTCCGTCATGGTTTATGGCATCCTCAGACCCATACATTCATCTTCCCATCCTTTGAGGCCACCATTCTTTTAGAGGAGGTAGAGACTTATCTATCCCTTCCCAGATCTAAAGTAGGTGAGGAAGACTTGGTTTGCCATACGGTTGCCCCTATAGATCCTACCCTCATCCTAGGAGAGTTGATTCCCAGCACTAAGGACATCCACACCATAGTGGGCCCACACCACATCCATTTGCTACCCCTCAGCTAGTAGGTCATAGCTCACTGTAAGAATAAGTGTGGGTGGGATGAGGCCATAGCTAAGGCTGTCTCTATTTGCCTGTGTGGGGTCATACTCTTCCCATCTACCAACCATGTCCTGAACATTCCCATCCTTAGTACCATTAGTGGACTGTGGTGGGGTCTTTCCATTTCTCAGGCCGTCCTTGCTTACCTATACGAGGGTCTTAGCTCAGCTGCCCTAGGGGGTCCACTCTTTGGTTCTATGATCCTCCTAGAGTGCTGGATGGGGGTCAGGTTGAAGTTCATGCCTAGGGAGGATATCAGTACTGTCAGTCGGATCTTTGGGAGCCATCCACTTTTCTTCATTGGCGGCGCCTTCAGGTTCTCTCAGCAAGTGGAGTGCAGGACTGCAGACAAGAAGACTAGGGATGAATGGCGCCTCTACATCAACACTCTGCCCCTGGACCGGTTTGTGATACGTCCTTCCTTCCTCCACGGCACCACCCTCAGGCTTCCTAGGAGGCTCGAGCTTGACTTAAGGCTTGTGGGAGACACCAATTTGGCGATGGACAGTCCCCACAGGTAGTTTCTACAGGTCGAACTACCCCGCACTACGGTTCTGGCGCTACCCCATCTTCCCGCACTACAGGCGAGGAGACTTGGGATAGAGGAGGATGAGCAGGCGGTTAGGAGTGCCCCGATTATGTGGGAGGCCAGTAGGGTGCGCACCCTACCAGCTGAGGTGACAGAGCTTCTAGAGGAGTATTAGGCATATGTGAGAGAGTTGCATCGCGGGGATGCCCGATTGAGGATTGAGTGATTCCTTCCTTTCTTATCTTGTATAGAGACCCATAGATTGAAATGCTTAATTTTGAATAAATGAATAGAATGGTTTGATTGAATGAAATGTGGACTTATATGAATGAATGAATGACTGCTGTGCATGACACTTGCTTCTAAATGCAGCTAGACCCACAAGGGCGCATCGCCGAGCTCGAGGGACTTCTCCACGCTACCGTGTAGTAGCGGGACGAGTACCGAGCTACTTTGGAGCTTCTGGTGAGTTTTTCTAGACTTAAAATTGAAATGCTTATGCAAACTAAACTGATCTTTGAAAAATGCACCGGGCCAAGGGAGCCCAGAGGATCGGACCGGATGCACCGTCCTCCTCTACACAGCCAGCCGGGGGACGGGCTGAGTGGGACACAGAGTTTACCCAAGCCGTAGCTCGAGCTGAGGAGGCCGAGGCTACCCTCGCGGAGCGGGTAAGACACCAAACTCTTCTAAAAAATGCTTCACGATTATGCATATTCCTAAACTAACCATGATGCGAAAATGCAATGTGTAGGTGAAAGAATTAGTTGCAGCATTGGCGGAAGTGGCAGAGGTGCCCCGTCTCCGGGAAGAGATTGACCGACTCCGGGGAGAGGTGACCCGGTTGAGCCGAGATGCAGCAGACATCGAGCGGTACCAGACCGAGGCTCGCGAGGCACGACTTCAGGCTCACGACTTAAAGATCGAGCTTTGGACCATGGAGCGGACCGTCTGGCTGATGGGCCGAGCACCCGAGCGGACTGTGTCCCGGAGCAGCGCAACAGGAGGCTCACGCAGCGCGGCACCGAGTGCGTCGGTGGGAGATGTTTTAGCTAGCTCTTTCACCCGCCGGAGGAATGAGGAGGCGGAGCGAAGACACCCACGGGAAGAGGAGGAGCAAAGCGCCATGGAGCCACCGCCAAAGCGGCACGAGGGCACCGGGGATAGTGGCAGTCTGGGAGATAGACCGGTGGAGTGATACTTCATTTTTGGTTTTTGTAGTTTTCTGGTTTTTGGTTTTGTGGACACACATTATGTGACAATTGATATATGATGAAATGAAGGAAATTTTTATTTTGTGAAAAAGTGATTGTGGATGTGTGTATGAATATGAATGTATGATTGTGTGAATGGATGGTTGTGAAGTGAATGAATGTGATTGGGAATGAATGTGAGCTAGTTAACAAGTATAGAACAATGGATGTGTGTGTGTGAAATGCATGTTCTGCGGGAATTACAAAATAGCCAGGCTTCTCAGCCTGGGCAATTATCCTCCTATAGAGCCCTTGCCATTTTATGTCTGGTCTATCTGTCGAAGACACAAGAAGAGCAATGAAAGTCAATAAATGTAGAATTTAACAGCAAGATGAAAACTCTACAGTCAAAAGAAGAGGTCATACCGACTGGGCCATCATAGAAAGTGGACAGCGGCCAATACAAATAGGCCACCTCCTCTGAACGAGAGGCAGCCTCCTTAATGAGTCAGCAGACGTCACCGACGGTCTGACATTTCTCCACCAATGCAGCCAAATCACCATGACCGTGGAAGTCCAGACAATGAAACAAGCCGAGATGGTCCATACCCTAGCCATCCGCGTAATAGAAGGAAAGGAATAGCGGTTTGTTCAAAATCCTGGCTATTGGGCTTTCTGCAGACAGGCCATGAATGTTCAGCAAAACAAACAGCCAGGACGTGTGCTGATAAGATGTTTGGGTTCGATCTACCCTACGCACAAACGTCCTGTTGGGATGAAATCTGTCTGCTGGACCCTTCCAAGGGACTGCTATCGGGAGCGGCTCTTCAGGAGGGAACGGATATTGCTGCTTCTCCAAACGAGCACTCCCCACATGGCATAATTACCTTAAGTCCTTCCTCCCCTCTTTTAAGAAATTTCATCCTCAAAATTTAAGGACTAACAAAGGAGAAGCAGGGAAGAACAACCTGACAGATACAACTACGAAGCTACACGAATCATGATACACAAAGCTTAGAGGAACATCGTTAGACTATAATCACGAGTACATGCTCGAGATCAAGCACGACACAAGTGAACAGAAGTCCGACACCTCTGAAATAGGGCAATGTCGCTTACGTCCCATGGGAAAAGAGACACGACTGCCATGATAACAGATCACGAAAATCAAAATGACAGGCACGGCAAGCATCAGCTTACATAAGGAAACACAGTCCTCACAGTTGATCGCTCGACTACATCATCGGCTCCCGTGCCAAAGGTAACAGGGAAACACCTAGTACACAAGATGCCAATGACAACAACACTGGACCACAAGCGCAATCAAGTCAGTCCTCACTCAGATATTACATCTGATCGAGTCGCAAGCTAACTCATGTCCAAAAATAAGTACAGTCAATAGAAGAAAAAGTATAAGTACACAGGGCATATCTCGGCTCTAGCAACTGGCAACTAATCCTGACCGTACGAATCACGAGAAACCTCAGACGCGCCTCCCAACAAACCCGCCTCACCTGAAAACATAGGGGTGAGCCTCATTGAGGGATCCCGCGAACCCCCACCTCGCGCGAAAGAAACAATGCGAAAGGCACGAGCAAGCATGGAAGGTAACACTACCTAACGAAAGTACGACAGAATCGACAAGTAATAATAAATAAACAGAAAAGCTCTCTACAACTAGTCATACCGTACAAACCAACCTCGGACCGACAAAACACGAGTCCGTACTTGCCAGGAGATAGGAGCTCTACCCACTAGAAGCAAGACCGGCTGCGTCCCCTGACGTCTTACACTGCGCCCAAGTGTCTCCCTACTCGCCCCAGGTGGAGACTGAGACACACTCAACAAGTACCACGAATAAGGACTAGTTGGGGTCACGGTCGTCAGCGCGGGTCCAACGTCCCCAACCACGTGTGCACACACAGACCATGTGCCATAGGTCAAGCCCTCTAGCTGGTTCTTACCCCGAAACCTGGACTCGGCTGCGCGTGGGGGCCCTACGGTAACTAGCCTAACAACCGTCTCTCCAGGTCACGCTCTCCACCACTCACAAGTGGGTCCGCACCCGCGTGCACAGGAAAGTTACGACTAGTGGACATGTCACTAGAGATGAAACTCGACTCACGAAAATCACCAGTCGAAAGGAAACAGGATGGCGGTCCACTCAGGACTGCCCCTCAGCCTAGTGGTCCTCTCTAGACCTCAAGGCGGGCCTAGCGGTCTCCCTGAGACCGCAAGGGTCAGCCAAATGGTCAAGCCATGACCGCAAGGGCGCGAGCCACTAGGGGTCAAACGGTCTATCGCCAGGCCGCTACCCCCAGCCAAACGATCCCCACCGGATAGGAAGGCAACAAGAAACGGTCGTGTCCTGACCGTTACCCAGAACGTGACTCCCAACGGTCGGAAACATGCACCCCGAGGGTGCTCCAGTCAAACTGGAGAAACGACCGTCTCACAACTGCTAATTCGAGGGTAGCGATCTATCCCGTGACCGCCACCCGTTCGGAGACGTGGACGAGCGGGGAAGTGTGGGTTCCCCGCACACTGCGTTGGTGAGGCTTCTCCCTGTTTAAAGGTTACATGAACTACACCTCACGCAGGAGGGTGATCTCAGGGCAGGGATTAGTTACAGTTACATCCAAAACTACCTCCGCACAGGGAGGGGCCTTCAGCCGGCCAAGTGAGGGGAGGGGAAAAAAACCGACGTAGAAGAGAACCCACGATTCTGTCCGGGTCTGGAACAGCCGGATAGGTGCTCGCTGTAGACGCTGCCACGCACTCTCCCTAGCTTGGAAGTCACCGTGGCTGGTGCCAAAATGTCACTGATAGGCCTTGGTACGCTTGTGAATTTCTATGGGCGGCCCCGTCGTCGTCACCTGCCGGGGCGGGCTCAGGTCCTGGACCTCTACACTTTGGCTTAGACTGGTCCTGGGGTGCAGCAACAACGGGTTGAAGTCGTCACGGCCACTCCCGAACTCCGATCATGGCAAGACAAAGTCAAGGACGACCGTGGTCGAGTCTTCTTCGATCTTCAACCAGGAAGGACACTAGAGGAGGCCGAGGCCGAGAGATATGTCTAGAAGAGTGGGAGAGGGTCTGGATGGGTCCTGACTGACCTGGCCTGCTACCTTGGGGTAGAAAAATAGGAACGGGGTGCTCCGAGCTTCAATCGGCGTCCCGCTTGTTCCGTTGGACAGGTGACTGGTGGAACTACCATCCGGCTAAGTGGCGCACCAAGGGGAGCTGTGGTGTGGTCGCTGGAGCTTCTGTAAGCCACCTCTGGTTGCAGGCCGAACTGGTTCTGCACAGTCTGTGGAGATCGACTCTCAGGAAGGCAGCGGCGCCGTCATAATCACTCCCATCGTCGAAATGGTGCACGACCAAAATGGGCGCATCCGTGAATGAATCTGATGTGACACAACCTCGGACCTAAGCGAGCAAGCACAATTGCGAACCGAACGGGCCGAAGTCGGCGGCCAACTCACACGGCTCTCACCCCAAACCCGTGGGTGACTCGGCGATGCCGAGTGGATGATGTGGGGTCTGGTCCCTTACTGGTAGAGGGCCAGCAAGGCCAGAGGGTCTCCCAAAGGGGTTTGGCTAGTCCGATTCTAGGGCCGGTTATCATGCAAGAGCAACTAATACCCAAAAATCTCATGCACTGCATGCATGAGGCATCATCAAAATTCTATTCACAAACGCCCATTTCAACCTACAAAATAAGATGTCATCATGTTAGATTGTTTAACATGAAAATGCCATTAAGCATAAAACACACAATATATTAGAATCATCAAAACTATTGTCAAAGACAATGAGGGGGCACACAGAACCCAACAGCCCAAACCCATCCGTTCATGCTAGATGAATGGCTCACATGCCGACCGCCCATGGGACTCCCCGTCTCCTCGTGCGGCCGACCCTCAATCGCCCAACCCTTGAGCAGCATATCTCTAGCCGCCTATCCCTTAGAACCCCTGGTGGACGAGCGGGCACTCCCCAGCCATCCATCCTTGAGCGGCCTTGCCTTAGTCGTTTATACCTTGTGTGCTGGCTTTAGTATATATACTGAGTGGCCGAGACCCAACCGTGTATGCCTGGATGAGTGGCGGACCCCAGATCGCCCATCCGATGAGCGGCCAGATCATGACCGCCCATCCCTGCAGAACTTTAATTTTAGCATATTTATTCTATTTATGCTTCAAATGCTGCATTATCGCCATGCTTAAAATATTTTAATAAACTGTGGCATTATTTTAGATCCTAATGGAATTACTTTCTCTTTCCTTGTGATGGAATCACTAGTCGTAGCCCAGCGACCTTTAGTGTCGGCCCACCTGGGAGAGGTGGAGGGGTAGTCTTGTTATACGATTTTTAAGCTAGTTCCATGGGCCCTGGTCCAACTGTAGCGTCTTACGGAGGGGAATACTAGCTAGAGGCCTGGCTCTAGGCACGAGCCAGTGTGTGCACATGTGGTCAGAGGCTTGGACTGACACTGACGAGTGTTACTCTGACTAGTTACTTGGTTTTGGTACTGTTACGCCTCTCACTTGTCATGTTCCAAGACTTGCGAGTTGCTTGAGACGCAGTATCAGCCGTCAGTGGATGCATCTGGTCTCTACTTTCTAGTGGTCACCTCTCTTCTTCTTTCTCCTGTCACTTGGTTAGCTGAGGTTTATTCTATTGGTAGATTTAGCTCCTGATGCTTATATTTAATTTAAATTGGCATATAGTTAGCTGTTACTAAAGTAGCAGAAATAAAATTATTTTTTAATTAACAGTTTAAATTTAACAATTATAGCCCAGAGTCAAGTCCAAAGAAAAGACAACAAGTGTCATGTACAGTCAATAGAAAAGAAAAGATGTACCAGAGAGTCAGGGGAAGCCCAACTAGGGTACCAGCTGGCCACAACTAGATGCTACGAGCACGCGCCCCAGGTACACACGGAAGTCAAACGAACGACCACCACCTGTAGAGCAGGGGTGAGCCTCGTGTCACAGGCTCAATAGGGGTCACGCGGATCCCCACCGAGGAAAACACGTAGTAACACGTTAAAAATAGTAGGCAACAACAGGTAAGCAATAAAGCAGGAAAGCTAAACTACAAAGCTATAAAGGAAATAGATCAGGAAGTAGGAGTAGGGAACAAGATAAGGAAGAGGGGGAGGAAGAAGTCGTACCAGACAACGGCTACCGAACTAACCTCAATATCCCAAACTACTGCAAGCAAGGGCAGGAGAGCAACTCAGAGCTGACAGAGTCAAGAGTTGCCGATCTGTCGACGCAAGGAACCTGCAAAACAAACAAAAGGAACCTAGGAAAAGGCTAGACAGATGATCGACACAATCGACGGACAACACGACAAGGACGTCGTGCACACTACCACTCGCATGACAAGAACGTCACGCATGCGATAGGACACCGACCATGAGTACAGCCACAAAAGGGCAAACCCTGAAGGTCACGATGCATGAGAAATGTGAAGAGAACTGTGAAGAGTCATGGGTCACGTGACTGGAGTGCCCCACACTAGAAGAACAGCCAGCTGCGTCCACTGACATCTTATGCGGCGCCTACTAGCGTCTCATCTGCTATGCCTATAGCCAGGCAGATACCAAGACACTATCAGAACCAGAACAGTAACCAAGTCGCAAGTGACTAGATAGGGTAACGCCCGTCGGCGTTAGTCCAAAGCCCCTGACCACGTATGCACACAATGGCTTTTACCTAAGCCAGGCCTCTAGCTAGTTTTCTCCCCCCGTAGGACGCAACGGTAACTGTAACATCCAGGATTCTTGCCGGATCTCTATTGGGTCTTGGCGAGCCTTTGTTAGGTTGTTCGGATCCTTTTGGAGGAGTTTCGGATAGGGATGCAGGAGTAGGGAGCAAGCTAAGAGCTGGGGGAGCTAAAAAGGAAAGGGAAAGAGCCGTACTGAACAGGCGTAACTGTCAAACTAACCTCGGCTCCCTGAACTATTCCAAGCAATGACAGAAGGGCAGACTCTAATCTAATGAAGTCAGGAGTTGCCAATCTGCCGACAAGACGCCAGGCCTAGAGCGAAGACCTACAAGAACAACAAGAAAATCTAGGAAAACCTAGACAAACGTAGACCCAGACGACATGACTAGAACGTCGTGCACACTATCCCACACATGACCAGAACGTCATGCATACAACAAGACACTGACCTCGAGTACAACCACGAAAGGGCTAACCCAGGAGGTCATGATGCACAGGAAACGTAAAGAGAACTGCGAAGAGCCACGTGCCATGTGACTAGAGTGCCTCACCACTAGAAGAATAGCCAGCTGCATCCACTGACATCTTATGCTACACCTACTAGTGCCTTGTCCACGTACCCTACCGCAAGGACTAGGCCGAGACCAAGACACAGCCAGAACTAGAACAGTACCATAACGCGAGTGACTAGTCAGGGTCACGTCTAATGACGCAAGCCTAAAGCCCCTGACCTTGTATGCACACACTGTCCCACTGCCTAAGCCAGGCCTCCAGCTAGTATTCCCTCTCCGAAGGACACTATGGTTGGACCAGGGGCCCACGGAACTAGCTTAAGAACCGTAAACCAGGAAAGTGCCCCACTATAAGAGCCGTCACACCGAAGCGTGCCATAAGGTTATGACTAGTGGAGGCTCACAAGACACAGAGACTCAAAACACGAGTGTGAAAGTACAGATAGGTAAGAGAGTACTATCGCACGTACTTCGAAGTGCCAATGGCAGCACAGCCACTATCGACAACTCAGGACAAGGCAGCTAGACCTACTCACGTAATGATCTTTGAGTCTCACGGCTCGGAGGCAAGATCGTCACAGATAGCGGAACAAGCCGCCAATCAGTCTACTCCTAAGCCAGAGGAAACAGCGCTCGGTAGAAAATGACTCACGGAGACCAGAGGGGACACCAAGAACCCTCAGTACACCTGGACACACAACCGAGGTAGGACAGTATCCCGAGGCATCCAGAACACTAGCCACACTTGCTTAAGTGTGGGGTGGATGTAGATCTCTGGATAGAGATCAAACCACCTAAAAACCTACTGTCTCGTGGTTGCTTGATTCACGAGGGTTTGATTGCGTAGATGGTTGCATAGGACCAATTGAGAATCAATCTACTTCAGTTGCTCAGTTCGATCTAGTTGTGGTAACGGGTTTTGTGATCGTTCTATAGTAATTCCTGGCTGTCGTATAGTAGCTTGTTTTAATTCCACACTTGATTAGCTGCTGTAGAAATTTTTATGTAGGTGATTGATCTATTCACCCCCCTCTTTATCCACATCGCGTGGTATCAGAGCCTAACTCTTTTGCAGGGACTAACTGAAGAGATAGCTAACATGGATGCTAGAGGGATGGCAGTAGAAGGACATTCCATGACAAAGCCTCCTTACTTCCACGGCTCCAACTGTACATACTGGAAGAACCATATGCAAGTTTTCCTGAGGGCGAAAGACTTTGAGATTTGGAGAGTAGTTAGTAAAGGTCCATATAATCTATCTAAAAATGAGGATCTATGGATGAAAGAAGAAATTCGAGAGTCTACGCTCAACTAGAGTGCCATCAACATGATACAATGCGCTTTTCATCCCACGGAATTCTCCAGGGTTTCATCATGTGCTATAGCTAAGAAGATGTGGGATAAGCTGGAGGTGATATACGAAGGGACTTCCCAAGTCAGAGAGACTAAAGCAAATATGTTGGTCTCTGAGTATGAGGCATTCAAGATGAAGCCGGGTGAGGCAATTACTGAGATGTATGCTCGCCTCACAATCATCACCAACAATCTTAGACATCTCAGGAAGATTCATTATGATTATCAGATAGTAAGAAAGATCTTGCGATCCCTGACTCCGATTTGGCACACCAAGGCAACAGTTATTGAGGAGTCCAGGGATTTACAGAATACCAAGGTCGATGAGCTGATTGGTTCACTCATGACATACGAGATGAACCTGCCAAAGACAGATGAGCTGGAGAAGAAGAGAAGACCTATTGCGTTGAAGGCCAGCTCTAGTCGATTGAGTCACAGTGGATCATCCAGTGATCATAGTCTTTCAGGATCAGAATTTGAAGAAGATCAGCTAGCCATGCTGACTAGGGCTACGCCCTTCCATCCAGTTAAAAGAACAAAAAGGCCCCTTCTATCGTCAGCATCATGACCTTTCATCTAGGCTGGGACGTAAACCAACAAAAATACCCTTGTCCGACATCGTGGCTCCTTTCGCCTAAGCCGATAAAAATTTATCTTGGCGTCATGGCTTTTCACCTAAGTCAAGCTATACGGCGTCGTGACTTTACGTTTAAGCCGTTAAATATCTTTGTCTCGCGTCATTGCTCTTTCTGCCTAAATCGGTAAATATTTTACCTTGGCATCATGGCTTTCCGCATAAGCCAAGCTACACAGCATCATGACATTACGTCTAAGTCATTAAATATCTATGTCCGGTGTCATGACTCCTTCTGCCTAAGTCGGTAAATATTTTACCTTGGCGTCATAGTTTTCTACCTAAGTCAAGCTGCACGGCGTCATGACTTTACTTCTAAGTTGTTAAATATCTTTGTCTGGCATCATGGTGCCTTTTGCCTAAGATGGTAAATATTTTACCTCGGCATCAAGGCCTTCTGCCTAAGCTAAGCTATAAAGCGTCATGACTTTATGTCTAAGTCATTAAATATCCTTCTCCGGCGTCATGGCCTTCTGCCTAAGTCGGTAAATATTCTACCTTGGCATCATGGCCTTCCACCTAAGCCAAGTTGTACGGCATTATGACTTTATGTCTAAGCCGTTATACATCTTTGTCCGACATCATGGCTCCTTCTGCCTAAGCTGATAAATATTTTATTTTGGTGTCATGACCTTCTACCTAAGCCAAGTTGTATGGCGTCATGACTTTACATCTAAGCCGTTAACTATCTTTGTCCGGCATCATGGCTCCTTCCGCCTAAACTAGTGAATATTCTATCTTGGAATCATAGCCTTCCTGATGTGGCATAGCCCTATGATGTTGTGGGATGCAATGACAACCCTAGGACCTAGACCAGCAAGCATATAAAAGAGATCACGGACTTACGCGTACGGCTTGCTCTCACGGCGCACACGATCCCCCGAAGGTGACCGGGCGATGATGACGAGGGTCCAAGGCAGAACCCAATCGTTCTAAGGGCCAAGGCTAGCTTAGGCTGACCCCTAAGGGTCTGGGATTCCCAACTAGAGTGGGGGCTTCATAACTCTCCAAGCCTCTTCAATGGACAGGCATCGGAGGAGTAGCTTTTGCTTGGCATCGGCCACAATTCGAAACAGTATTCCGTTTTGGAGCTCATAGGAGTCCTTTGTTCTGATCAGTCTAATCTTCTCCTCCCTTTGCTTGGGCAGTTGTTGGTACTTGAACCATTGCATAAGAGGGTCCCTCCAGTTGGGCAGACTGATAGCTTCTACTGTGGTGACCTCCAGTTCCTCTTCTTCTTCCGATTCTTCTTCTATCATGCTAGGTACTTGGCGCTAGTTGATCACCCGGATGTCGAGCGATCCATCTGGCGGGACTGCTAGTGAGCTTGCCAGCTTTGCCAGGGCATCGGCTTGGGCATTCTTTCCTCTGGCGACGTGGCCTATCTCAAGGAGGTAGAACTGCTCCATGAGTCCCTTTGCCTTAGTGTGATAAGGGAGTAGCTCCGGCTTCCAGACATCGAACTATCCTTGAACTTGCTTGACGACCAACAATGAATCACCAAATACTTGCAGCATTTTAATCTCCATTTGCAGAGCAATCTGGAGGTCGATAATTAGAGCTTCATACTCTACTTTGTTCGAGGATATGCTTGACGGAGTCAGCCCTGGAAATCAAGCTCACTTCATGGGACAGCATGTAGTGCCTCAACTTCTTGACCGTGAAGACCAAGGCGAGGCAGACCTTCTCGATAGGAGTGTACTTAGCTTCCGCCCCCACTAGTCTTCGACTAAGGTAGTAGAGAGCCTACTCCTTCGCTTTGTCATTGTCTTGGGCGAGCATTGCCCCCAGTGAGTATTCGGTAGCCGTTATGTAATGGATGAGCGGCTTGCCTTTGACAGGTGCCCCCAGCATAGGCGGGGTCTTTAAATAATCCTTCAGCTGGTCAAAGGCGTGCTGGCATTCATCGCCCCAGCTGAACGGTGCATTCTTCATCATCAGTTTGTAGAACGGCTGGCAGCATCCTGATAGGTTAGAGATGAACTTGCAGATGTAGACTAGCTGGCCTTGCAGGGGCCTCAGTTCTCCCACGTTCTTTAGAGGTGGTAGCTCCTGGATGGCTTTTATTTTGAAGGGGTTGATCTCGATCCCTCTATGCCAAACGTGCACTTCATCAGGTCTCTGCCTAGCGCGCGTAGTCGCACGTAGGCCCAAACCTGCATCACAGCATCGTGTCAGCATAAAGGAAGCATTTAGTAATTGCATAATCATGTCTAAGGTAGATTTCATACCTGGAGTAGAGGGGAGAAGCCCTCGAGCATGGTCCGATGGCCCGTCGAACTCAAGGTGTCGAAGAGGAAGGCGAGGACCGCCGCTCCCCACGCGTAATCTCCGACATGGTCAAGGTCCTAGAGGAGTGGCAGGAAGCGGCAGCTCATCACGTCCGTGCACGTAGAGAAGAGGAGTCACTCGAATAATAGCATCAGGAACCTCCTCAGCACCCGATCAGCCTCTGCTCCAGCCTCTGCTGCCACTCTCGATCTCGCTAGCTCCACCAGTCGTTGGAGATGCTGCTCTGGCTGCTCTCCAGTCGCTATCCCCGCACGTCGTAACCTGAGACTATCCTGAAGACTCGCCTGGGGTAGGAGGGTAGACTGTCGCTCAGAACGCCGCAGCTCCTGGCCCAGCAGCTCCTGAGCCATCTCCCGGTAGTCGGGATATGTACTCCCGCTAATCAGTAGCTCGTGCACTCGTAGGCCAGTGAGTCTGGCCACGTCCTCTAGCGTAAGGACCATATGCCACCACGGGAAGAGGAAGGTACGACTCACTGGATCCCAGTGGTCATGTAGGGCGTAGAGTAGAGCTGTGTCGAACCGACACACCTTAATACTCAAGAATGGGGCGAACCCCATGGCAGTCAACCGCTCCTACTGGAAGTCCGACGGTGCTAGATACACTGCCTAGACCTGCAACCATGAGATGCGGGTCCTACATTTTCCCTGCATTCATTCATTAATTACATGTATTTAATAATAGATTTAAGCATTTTGTTTCATCAAATAAATGAAAATCATAAAAATTGTATTTCTATTAGAAGGGCAGTTCCCCAGGGACCACTCGTCCTGATGTACGGCCTTATGTGGGCCGTTCAAGTTCTCAGCCCTATTGTGTTTGAACGGACCTCCCTGGCCCATTTATCAATTATGCGGTGACAACCTAACCGTTCTTCCATTCCTCCCCCCATCGTTTTCTAAGTTTAGGCGGCCACTCCTGGTCCGCATGTGTTATGAGCGGCCCTATGTCACCAAGGCTGGTGCGTTATGAGGATATAACGCATGGGTCTAAGCCTATTAAAGTCACCCGAATGCCAAGAATCAATAGAAAATCCATAGTTTTAATGGATAATATAACACACCATATCTGGGGCATTATATGAATATAACGGATCTACCCTACACCGCTATGCTAACCGCCTTACAGGGTCAACGGTCAAATGATCGGTCAATGGTCAAATGACGTACCTGGAGGAGTCCGTCAAAGGGCACATAACGCACCTCTTTAGGCGCGTTAAAGGACTATAATGCACCGGGCCTGGCGCGTTATTTTAACTGGGTTACGGGTTGGGCAAGTTCGATACCGAACCCCCTCTCGGTCGACTAAAATCAACGGGGGACGTGTAGAAACCTGCTAACCTGTTCAAGCATGCATCCATACATCCATTTACATCAAAAAAAATGTAAGGATGATGCCCATGGACGTAATGTCATAATTTAATGACTAAATTATGCTAACATGGAACAATGCACAGAAAATGATGCAACTAGCATCGAACCACGACGCATGTGGTACCTGTGGGTTCCTAGCGAGGAAGAGAGTCCATCCCCCTACCTCTGACATGACGAGGAAGTCGATCCGACGTCGAACGGATGACGAGGGCCACGGCGACCTGCCAGCTCCACGTGCCTCCACGCTCCACGGGTCGAGGGAAGAAGGACGTCCACGCGATCCTTGCAAAACGACCTTCCCAACGGTGCCTCCCGCGCCTCGATCAGCGGCCGTCTGGACCAAAATCGAGCGAGGAGAAGAAAAACCCTAAAATTAGGCCTAAAATCCCCCAAATAGGGTTTTGCACGAAAAGTGGTGAAAACGCCAGTCATCGGCGACGCATGCGGCATCAAAACGCTCCTGGTGACACGAGGAACTCATTCCCCTACCTCGATCGCGACGAAGCCCACAAAATGGTGTAGATCGGACGATGGGGCATCGCGACTCCTCTCGGCCTGTCTCGTCTCCACACTCCCCGAATCGAAGAAAGAGGGGCACCACTGCGACCTATGCGTCGAGCCCGTCCCAATGGTACCTCCCATGCCTCGATCGGGCCTCGTTTGGACCGAAATCGAGAGAGTTTGGGAGAGAAGGAGAGAGGAAGAGACATATGTCAGTTAGAGCCTTGTCCCAAAATGAAGATAAGTCCTGAAGGGTGCCAGTAGCTGAGGAGTCTAACCTACAGATTGGCTTGGTTCGACTTAGGTCACCGCAAACTCATCAAATGACGGGATCGGAGGCACCAGAGGAATGGCCATCGGAGCTTTGGCAGCCTCCATCTTCCGCCGCTTGGCCTCCCATTGTCCGGCCACCTTGGCAGCGTCCAATGCCTTTTTCACCGGAGACTTTACCCTGGACCTCTTTACGGCCTTGGGCAGGGGAGTCGTCGTCGGAGCCGATGGTGCCACCTTGAAAGATGGAGGCTTCTGGACGAACCGTAGAAGATTCCGGTATGCCGCTATCTGGGCGCTGTCGGGGTGATCTGTTGAAGAGAAAGAAAAGAAGAAAGAAGCGACGAGGAGGATTTGATCAGTGTCCAGTGCTACGAGACGGCCACAATAATGAAGGGCGAAAATAAAAGAACAAAGAGACATTAAACACCATGACGGCCGGTATATAGCTGAAGTATTATCGGCCAGTAGCTCAAGGAGGGCTCCTTGTCCCGGCGGGTAGCCTCCCGAACCAGCCAACACACGTCCCCGATCTTCTGACAACGGTCGGCGAGGACGGCCAGGTCGGCATGCTTCTTAAAGGCTAGGTGGCAGAAAAGGTTGAAGTGGTCCATGCCCTACCCATCCGCATAATAATACGATACATGCAGGCGCTTGTCCATGATCGCGGCTGTGGGGTCGTCAATTCTCAGCCCGTGTACCTAGAGGAGGACATACAACCACATGGTGTCCTTATACTTTTCAGGCTTCCGTTCCTCCCTCCTCAGGAATGTGCGGTATCGACATAGCGGGTCCCTTTCCGGACGCCAGCTCTTTGCAGGGGTGCCTTCTTCCTCCATGGGGAGCCGGTAGTTGATGAGCTCCAGACGATCACACCCTATGCGACAGAGGTCCCTCAAGGTATTTTGGTATTCATCCTTCACCACTGGAGGGAGTTTGACCTGCGGTGCTGGCTTCATCTCTCGGGCCTCCCGACGCGCGGCCAGATATGCTGCCACCTCCTTATCCTTCTTGTTCTTGAGCCGAAGGAGATGATCCGGGTCGATGTCAAGAGACCATGTATGGACATGCACTGCCTTTGCTACAGTGTAAGCTCTGAATTTAATACGCAAAGAGCAAAACGTGCAAGGACCTTATTTGAAGAACGTGCACAGACTTGTCTGTGCACGGACATGCATGGACTTGACAAAAAGGTGCAAGGACTTTCTTTCGGGAGAAACGTGCATAGACTCATATGTGCACGATCTTAGTTTTCCTTCCCACAGAAAATGTGCTCGGACTTGGTTGGAAGAAATGTGCACAGACTCTTCTGTGCACAGACTTAACGAAGGAGTAAACTCGAATATGCATGGACTTCAGGAAACGTGCACAGACTTAAGGAAACATGCACGGACTTGATATGACATGGAACAAAGAATGTGCTCGGACTTATGTTTGATCCTAAGATGAATATGCATGGACTTTAGGAAACGTGCATTATTCATGCACGAACTTGATAAGATGTGCACTGACTTATGTTTGAGCCTAAGATGAATATGCATGGACTTCAGGAAACGTGCACCATTAATGCCCAAACTTGATAAGATGTGCATGGACTTATGTTTGAGCCTAAAACGAATATGCATGGACTTCAAGAAATGTGCACTGTTCATGCACGGACTTGATAAGATGTGCACTGACTTATATTTGAGCCTAAGATGAATATGCATGGACTTCAGGAAACATGCACCGTTAATGCCCAAACTTGATAAGATGTGCACGGACTTATGTTTGAGCCTAAAACGAATATGCATGGACTTCAAGAAACGTGCACTTTTCATGCACAGATTTGATAAGATGTGGACGGACTTATGTTTGAGCCTAAGACAAATATGCATGGACATCAGGAAACGTGCACGGACTTAAGGGAATGTGGACGGACTTGGAAAGTGCATGGACTTCGACTTCATGACAAAACATGCATGGACTTATCTATGCATGGACTTTGTTGCCAAACAGATGTGCACTGTTCATGCACGGACTTGAACATGCTTAGACTTGGTTTAGTAAAATGTAGATGGGCACTATTCATGCACGGACTCAATGACATGCACGGACTCATATGACTTGAACATGCTCGGACTTGGTTTACTATTCATGCACGGACTCAATGACATGCACGGACTCATATGACTTGGATCTATCCATTCGCTCCATGAGTAGAGCTATCATGTCCTCCAGAGAACGGCCTCCCTGGGCGGCACCTCGGGGTTCACCCATAGTGTCAGGGTGATGGTACTGAGTACATCCACGAGTAGGCATGCAAGGGGACCTAAAGGGAGCTAAGGGTGACTCACTAGATCTACCTAGATGGACCAATGCAAACCTAAGATGAGATGACTAAACTCAAAACACATTTTTTTTATTTTTTTGCAAAGACGACCCTAGACTCAACACCGCTCTGATACCACTTTGATGCGGGATGACAATGAGACTCGACTCGGACTTGTTCGAACCTTGGACTCTAGACGACGCGACTTGTGACTACACACACGACTCGACACCTAACGTGGTTCCTGAAGAGGTGAATGTGCCCCAAACAAGAAGCACTCACTCATGGTCATCCCCAGCAAGGGAAATGTGTCGATCTGCACGGTTGAGAAATCGGGAGTGAGTCTCGGGTGGTCGACTCACTCTCGTGCTCGGGACGAGTCACCGGATGGGTCTCGCATTCACAACTCACAGTGGTGACTAACTCAAACGAGCTAGGATCCTAACATGCTCACGAGCAGCGGCAAAGAGAGCCTATACTAGGAAAGCAAAGTAACTAAGGAGGGTGGCGAGTGTACCTTCACGCTCGGGGCGTGGGGAAGACGTCCCGGCCAAGACTGTAACTCTCGGTACAAGGGTTAAGATTTAATTACAATAGTGAAATAAGGGCCCACTCCATGCAGGGAGGTAACAGGCTACACAACGACTCCGGGAGCACCAAACTTGGGTTGGCGGGTAGCACTTTGACGTGTCCCGTGTGGTGGCAGGTGGTGGTTTGGGTTCCGCTACTGGCTGGCCGGCAGGACAGCGTGCACAGGCATCCAAAGGGGTGACATCCTTCGAAAGGCTTCTGGAGGCAGTGGTCCACCGGGTCGATGATAGCAGGCCCCTGGTCGATCTCTGGGAGCGCCGGTCGCTGAGTTGGCATCGAAGTATTTTTGGAAGATTTGTCTTTGACCCTTTTTCCTGCTGTCCCGTTTAAGGATAGTCTTGCATGCTTTCACGAGATCAGCCGCCATGACCAAGGCAGATGTCAGAATGAGGCGGGGAGCAGCATCGTCATCCGGGCAATTCAGGAAGCGCAAGAGCTACCGATAGAAGCGTCTCCAAGTCTTCTTCGCATCGACAGTCATCTCGTCCTCTTCTGATTTCGTGGCTGTCCGGGGGAAGCGATCTACCTCGACTGCGCAGAAGAGGTCTGGCCAGCAACCTGAAGCCATTTGCAGAAGCTGCCGCGGCCAGACACCTGAATATCTGAAGACGGGGCTTGGCCGACGCCTTCTACATCGAGTCTTCTTCCTCCTCTAAGAAACGGAGCTCCGTTCGGCCACCGGAGAGATTTCTTCTCCTATTTCTCCTCTGAGTGTGCAGTTCTGTCCACCCTGGGGCAGAACTGACACACTGTTAGTGTTCCGGTTGCTGCAGCCTGCTCCGACATGGGCTGGCACCCCCGTGGGTCTTGATTCGAAGAGAGATCGACGATGGTTCCAACGCCATTGACCGTACCCAAATCGGAGTTTGGGACTATTCGTGGTGACGACATCTTCCAGAAGCTGCAGTGCTGTGACAGTTCGTGGTAGAGAATAGAGTCCTTGCTTCCTGCTCCACCGCGCCCGACGATGGCTTCCCCAGCCCCCGCCAAAATTTCTGCAACTTCCTGGACCAATCCACGAAATTTTGGCACTGGTCTCGCTAGCATTGGAGTTCGAGAGCATCCGAAAAAATTACTACATCGACAGTCGGTACCCTATTCCAGAGGAGGGACAGATTCGACTCCATCCTCACGCGAAGCCCTATTCTTTGTCTTTCCCCTTCCTGCTTGGCCGGCTGAAGGCCCCTCCCTGCGCGGAGGTAGTTTTGGTTGTAATTCCCTTTACCCCCACCCCAAGATCCCCCTCCTGCATGAGGCGTAGTGTTGTAATTTGCTTGAATAGGTCGAAGCGTCCTCGCCGCAGCGTGGGTAAGCCCCACGCTTCCCCGTGCGCCCTCGTCTCCGAGCGGGACCAGTTTCTTCAAACCGGTCGAGTAAGTACTCATTTCCCTGCTCTATTATAGAACTTTTCATTCCATATTAGCTCATAGCTCCGCTGGACAGTGAGAAAGAGAGCCCGAACTCGCAAGTCCCAGACTTCGAGTGATCACCGTGGGGAGTGAGTGTTACCCGTGCCCTCAAAAAAATATCGACTACACGTACATCTACTGATCTACGCGGGGAAGGAGGGCCGTCGAAGAAATAAGGGTCCGGTCGTTGTTTGCATTTTGCAATGCCCGACGACTGCGACGTTCACGCAGGACCAGCTCGGAAGCAGCCATGATGGTTCGGACGAGCATGGAACGAAGGCCAACTTCCGTGACTTCGTGTACATTGATTGGTACCACCCACCACCCACCACCCGCAGCAGCAACAGTGGTAGTAGCAACTGTTCCACTCAGTTCCCTTCCCATCTCAGGTCTCACCTCCCTCTCTCTTCTCTGCTGCTCGACCTCTGAGGTGCCTGTGAGCATGGCGGAGCTGGCCATCGGAACCACGGTGGGCGGGGCATTCCTCTCGGCCTCCCTCCAGGTCCTGTTCGACAAGCTCGCCTCCCCTCCCGTCCGGGAGTTTGGGATGCTGTGCGGCGTCGGCTACGAGCTCAAGAGGCTCCACGGCACGCTCCTCAAGATACGGTACCTGGTCGGCGACGCGGAGGGCCGGCGCATCAGGGATCCCCACCTGGCGATGTGGCTGAGGGAGCTCAAGGACGCCGCCTACGACGCGGAGGACGTCCTGGACGAGTTCGCCACCGAGGTCCTTCGGCGGAAAAGCCAGGTGAGCAGCGGCTTCTTCCTGTCCTCCATCAATCCCCGCCAGTTCCTTTTTGATTACAACATAGCGGACAAGATAAATGAGATACGGGGGAGGCTGGATGACATCGCGAAGGAGAGGGACGACCTCTGGTTGGGGGAGTTGGGTGATCAAAGGAGGCGCCTTGAGGTGATGAGGAGGGGCAGGGAGACCAGTTCCTTCCTCCGTGACCCAGATGTGTTCGGTAGAGAGGAGGAAAGAGAGGAGGTGGTGTGCTCCTTGTTGGGCTCGAATGGGGAGGAACAAGTGGTGGTGTCTCACTCATTGCTGAGTCCTGATGGCAGTGGAATATTGCCAGCACCATATGGAGATATGGGTACTAACAATTTGAACCTCTCAATTCTTGCTATAGTGGGCATGGGTGGGGTTGGGAAGACCACCCTTGCACAGCTCGTCTACAACGACCGGAGGATAGATGACCACTTCCAGCTGAAGATGTGGGTTTGGGTGTCTGACGATTTTGATGTGAAGGTGATCATTAAGAAGATTATGGAGTCTGCTGGAGAAGCCACTGATTATGAGCTAGAAAACCTTGACACACTTCAAAGAAGACTTAGTGAAATGCTGAGGGGGAGACGCTTCTTCCTTGTACTAGATGATGTTTGGAATGAAGATCGTGTAGAATGGCATAAGCTCCGGGCTCCTTTGCTCCAGGGGGAGAAGGGTAGCCAAGCGGTGGTAACAACTCGCAGTGCCAAGGTTGCAGGTGTTATGCAGACAATGTGGTCCCTTAACTTGGAAGGCCTCTCTGACGAGGACTGCTGGCGTGTCTTCCAGAAATGTGCATTTGTTGATGGGAACTCCACTGGAAATTCCAGCTTGGAAACAATTGGTTTCAGTATAGTTAAGAGATTGAGAGGTGTGCCACTCGCTGCAAGAACACTTGGAGGAATCCTACACTCAAAGCTAGAAGAATGGAGGTGGAATCACGTACTCGAGAGTGAATTGTGGGAATTGCAACAAGGTGAACATGACATTTTACCAACATTAAGGCTGAGTTATCAGCACCTTCCTACTCACCTTAAGCAGTGCTTTGCCTATTGTTGCTTGTTTCCCAAGGGTTACATTTTCGACAAGCCTAAGCTAATTGAGCTCTGGATGGCACTACGTTTTATTCATACACAAAGAGGAGAGCGGGCGGAAGATGTAGGAAGCGACTACTTTGCTGAGCTATTGGGCAGATCTCTTTTCCAATGCTCTGGTGATGGTTATGTCATGCATGATTTGCTCCATGATCTAGCATTCTCTGTGTCTGATGATGAATGTTTTATGGTTAGAAGTGATGAAAGACACATAATGTCCCCTGAGGAGGATCACAACCTGCGTCATGTATCATTTTCCTGTTATATTGAGTTTAAGAACCTCTACAGGTTTAAGAATTTGCGCACACTTTTGAACCTCAAGCATTCATACCAACAAAATGTCCCACATGATCTGTTTACCAATTTAAAGGTACTACGAATATTAGATTTCAGTTGCAGTCGCATTACACAGCTGCCATATTCTATTGGCTGTTTGAAGCATCTCCGGTACCTCGATGTTAGTTACACTGATATTGAGGTTCTTCCAAGGTCCTTATCTAGCCTCTACAACCTTCAATGCCTCAAACTAGAAGCATGCCATCAGCTGCAGGAGCTGCCGAAGGACATTAGCAACTTGATTAACTTGCGCCATCTCAAGGCAAATGCTTCACTGCTTTCCAAGATAGATGGCATTGGGAAGTTGACATCTCTCCAGGAATTAGAGGTATTCAGTGTTTTCAATTCAGATGGACACAGGATTGGTGAGCTGAAAGATATGACAGGCCTTCGAGGGAAGCTTTGTATCGATAACATTAAGAATGTCAAGAGCAAAGAGGAAGCAAGACGGGCTGTTTTGAGCAATAAACTACACCTTGATGCAATAGAGCTGAAACGGGTGGATAATGGTTGTGCTGATTGGAGAAAGGCTAGACTTGAAGAGGAGGTACTTGAAGCACTCCAACCACCTCCAAGCCTCAGACATCTGGCCATTAAGTCCAATGCTGGAGTTGTGTACCCAAGTTGGATAGGGAATCAATACCTCACCAGACTAGAGTCCATTTGCCTTCACCAATGCCCGAGGTGGGAATGCCTCCCTCCTCTGGGTCATCTTCCCTCATTGAGGTCCTTGCAAATAGGAGGGATGGATGGTGTGAAAAAAGTGGATCTTGAATTCTGTGGTGCCCTGGGCTTTCCATCGTTACAGGTAATGGAATTCTATGGCATGCCTGAGTGGGAGGAATGGTTAAAACCAGATGATGGGCAAATATTCCCTCACCTCAGCAGGCTTCTGATAAGAAACTGTCCCAAATTGCACTGTACCAATCTTACCCTGCCATCATCTCTCCAGTACCTTTGTGTTGATGGTTGTCCTGGTATCATCGATGAACCACTCTTTGTCAAGCTGCAAAGCCTCACATCACTATCCTTCCATCTTCGGAGACATTACTCAGACCTGTCATCATGTATTCGAGAAGCATTGCAACATCTGAGAGAAGTCCAGTGCCTACAGATACATTTCCATGAGGATTCAATCACTTCCTTGTTAGCAACTGAGGAAGCCCCTGTCTCATTAAGGTACAATATAGATGAAGCACCCTATGACAACTGCCACTCCAAGGTTTCCCTTGAAAGTAAATACATCCCTGATTGGCCGAAATTGGCCGAGCGACACAGGTACTTCCGCCAAGAAACAAGGTCACTTTCATTATGCGCTTCCGCGCAAAATTGTACGCAAGGGGAACGTGAGGATTTTTTCCGCTGTTTCAATATGGGAAAGCGCCTTGGTTGCGAGTGGGAATGGCTGATTTTAATGGGCTTAGCGATGCCGGTAGATATAGCTGTGTGGTGTTCGATGCGAAGGCGGCGGATGAGAGGCACTTGACAACATTTGTGCAAGCAGGCGGAAGTACTGCTGCATTGAGCGTATTGCCGCGCTTCCGGATGGGATAAAGCTGCCAGCCTCAAGGTCAGCGGGAATGCCTTCGGGTATGGCGGGGTTTCGTTGCGGGGGGGTGGGCGATTCGCCGTTTGGCGTGTATGTGCCTGGGGACAAGTTTTGGGGGCTCGGGTGGGAGCGGTGGCAGTCCGGCCATGGTTAGCAGGAGATTGTTGGCGGATTTGAAGAGGCTGAAGTCTCTGTCTTCGCGCCGGCCGTCGGTGGCCGCGAGGAAGATGGCGGTTTTGCGGGACTGGCTGATGGCGATGTAGGTGGTGAAGCCGGCTCCGCCGCCGGTTTTTTGGATGATGTGCGAGGGATCGCCGGGAGGCAGCAGATGCATCCATCCGAGGCCGATGCCGGTGGGGGTTCCGGCGTGGTCGAGGCCCTGCTCGCTTTTCAAATTGGCGGGCAGGAGGTAAACGGCCTGCGCGGCGTGGTTTTGCGATGGCAGCACGGGAACCTCTGTGCCCAGCAGATATTTGAGCCAGATGCCCATATCGTGGGGGGTGGAATAGAGGCCGGAGCTGCCTTCGGTCTGCTCGGTGATGGTGCAGGGGCCTTCGTTGCCGATGCTTTGCAGCAGGCGGGCGCACTGGCTGAGGTTGGGGTAGTAGGTGGTCTCGTACATCTTGAGCGGATTGAGGGTGCGCTCGGCGAGCAGGCGGGCGTAGGGCTTGTGGGCGGCGGACTGCAGGGCGTCGCCGAGAAAGTCATAGGCGACGTTGGAGTAGAGTGCGGCGCTGCCGGGGATGGTCTTCAGATGCTGGGTTGCGAGCCAGCGCCAGCGGGTCTGGTAGTCGGGGTAGGTGAAGTGCGGGGTGCCGCGGGGGCCGGTGCCGACTTCGCGGGGGAGACCGGAGGTGTGGGTGGCGAGGTCTTCAAGGGTGATGGGCAGGATCTTTGCCGGGACGACGGCGTGGGGCGGGGCATAGCGGGCGAGTGTGTCGTCGAGGCGGACGGTTTTGCCGGCGGCGAGCTTGGTGAGCAGGTCCGTGGTGAAGATTTTGGTGAGGGAGCAGAGGCGGATGATGGATTCGTTGTCGGGAACGCGGCTTGAGCCTGGGGCAGTTTCGCCGTAGCCGTGGACGAAGACCTGGTTGCCGCGGACGACAACGAGGACCATGCCTACGGAGCCGGAGCGCTGGTAGAGCTCCTGGCCGAGGGTGGTTGCGGATTGCAGGGTGGGGAGGGGTGGCGGGGTTTGCGCGGCGGCGGATGCGAAATGGAGCGAGGGTGCGAAGGTGAGCAGGAGGGAGAGCCGTCGGAGCAATTGAAAGGTCATTGGCTTTTGAAGGGGTTTATGGCAGGAGACGGAAGTAGCGCTGGGCGCGGCGGACGTCGAGCATGATCTGGGCTTTGAGGGCTTCTGGGGAGGGGAAGGTGCGTTCATCGCGAAGACGGAAGAGGAATTCGAGAGTGATGGGTGTCTCTTCGGTGAGCTCGGGTGGGTTGGCGGGGTCGAAGTTGAGGATGTGGGACTCGACGGCAAAGGATGGCTCGCCGAAGGTGGGGCGGTTGCCGGCGTTGGTTACGGATTGGAAGCAGGGGGCGTTTGGGCTGTCTCCGATGGTGAGGCGGGTGATGTAGACGCCGTTGGCGGGGAGCAGTTCTGTGTATGGAGCGAGGTTGACGGTGGGGACGAGGAGACGGGTGCCGATGCCGCGTCCGCGGGCAGGGGTGGAGTGGATGGCGAAGGGGCGGCCGAGCATCCAGCGGGCGCGGCGCAGATCTCCGGCGGCGATGCTTTCGCGGATGGCGGTGCTGGAGACGGTGAGGGAGTGGGTGTGGATGGGCGGGTGGACGGTGAGGGTGAAGCCGAGCTCGCGCCCGAAGGCGGCGAGCTCGGAGACGCCTGCTTCTGCGCGGTGGCCGAAGCGGAAGTTGGCGCCTTCATGCATGGCGCGGACCTGGAGGCGGCGGACGAGGATCTCTTCAACGCAGTCACGGGCGGAGAGGCAGGCGAGGGCGTCGTCGAAGGGGAGGACGAGTGTAGCGTCGATGCCGGTGGCTGCGAGGAGCTGGAGCCGGACGGGCATAGGGGCGATCAGTTTGGGGGCGTGATGGGGACGGAGGAATTTTTCCGGGTGGGGATCGAAGGTGATGGCGACGGCGCGGCAGTGGAGGTCGCGTGCCTGGGTGGTGATGGCGCGGAGGACATCCTGGTGGCCGAGGTGGACGCCGTCGAAGTTGCCGATGGAGGCGACGGTGGGGCCGAAGTTGGCGGAGATTTCGCTGAGGGAGCGGAAGACTTTCATGATTGGGCGGCCTCGGCGGATGCCGTAAAGGGGATGGTCAGGCCGTCATAGGCGAGAGACATGCCGGAGGGCAGGACGGCGTTGGTCTCGTCATGGCCGAGATCGTGGGAGATGTGGGTGAACCACGTGTTCTTTGCGCCGATGCGTTCGGCCCAGGCTACGGCTTGTTCGACGGTGGCGTGGCTGGGGTGAGGAACGTGGCGGAGGGCAGAGACGATGAGGGTATCAAGGCCTTCGAGGAGGGTGAAGCTGGACTCGGGGATGGTGGAGACGTCGGTGAGGTAGGCGGTGTTGCCGAAGCGATAGCCGGTGATGGGGAGGTCACCGTGGAGTATGGGGATGGGAACGAAGCGGAGGTGGTCGACGATGACGTCGCCGTGAAGGTCTTTGAGAACGACACGGGCGCGATGAATGTACTTGGTGTCGGGCGAGAAGGTGTACTCGTAGATGCGCTCGAGGACGGCGCGAGTCTCGCGGGTGACGTAGAGGGGGATGGGCCCGGATTCCTTGTGGGTGGCGAAGCTGAGGGGGCGGAGGTCGTCCATGCCGAGGATGTGGTCGGCGTGGGAGTGGGTGTAGAAGACGGCGTCGACGCGCTGGAGGTTCTGGCTGAGGGCCTGGGTACGGAAGTCGGGACCGGTGTCAATGAGGACATTGCGCCCAGGGGCGGAAGGGGCGTCGGCCGGCCAGCGCAAGAGGGCAGATGGGCGGAGGCGCTTGTCGCGTGGATTTGCGGAGGTGCAGACGGCGCAGGAGCAGGCCAGCGAAGGCACCCCCATGGAGGTGCCTGTGCCGAGGAATGTGAGCGAGCCTTCGATTGCTTCTGGCATCCTGTGCGCGCGGGTTAGCGTTTTGCGCCTGGGGGCGGAGGCAGCGGGCCGGTTGAGGCGGTGACGGCGCGCGTGATCTCGACGAAGGTCATGCGCAGCTCAAAGAGGATGGCCTGGAGGGCGCGGTCTTCGTCCTGGCTGAGGTTGCCCTGAACCTTTTCGGCGAGAACGCCGATGAGGTCGATGGTCTGGCGAGCGCCGACGATGTCGACTCGAGGGCGCTGGCCTTCGGGAGTTCCGGCGCCCATCTGCATGAGAGCGGAGAGATAGAGCTGCTGCAACAGGTGCTCGAAACCGGCCTTTTCCATCGGAGGCGCGCCTGGATTCTGGGCGCGGACGAGATCGTCGATGCGCTCGGCAGCCTGCTCGTAGGCCAGTTTCTGATGATGGGCCTCTTCGGTGGTAGGCGCGCCGGGGAGATCGATCTCGCCGGATTCGTCTTCAAAGGTATCTTCGGATTTTGAAGGCGGCTCGACGAGGGTAAGCCGGGGGCCTGGCTTTGATTCTGCCTTGGGCGGCTCAGGCTCGGCCTGCCTGGGCGGTTCGGGCGTAGGCATGGTAGCGACGTTGGACGGGGTGGAGGTTTCGGCTGTCTCAGCAGCTTCGTCTGAGGCGTCGCGGAACTTGCGGCGGTCAACGACGGTGAATTTGGGTGTGTCGGTCATAGGTTTCTCGTGGTTCTCTCTACGTTCTCTCTGCGGCGTTATTCGTTGCCGGAAAATCGGGGTGGTGCCTGGAGCAGACGGGCGTGGCCGCCGGGGTAATCGAGGAGTGCGCCGGAGCGCTCAGTTAATTCGGCTTCGGCACGGATCATCCCTATGGCAAAGATGCGCCGGGAATCTTGAAGTTGCACGGCGGTGATGCTGGTAAGCGCGCCAGCAGGCTTGCTGTTGAGCTGGAGCTCGACGCCGGGTGAGGGAAGTTCGGCGCTGATGTCCGCAGGGAATATTTCGAGCTGGCGCAGGTGACGGTGGACTTGACCGCGGGAGCGGATGCGCTCGACGATCTCCTGGCCGAGGTAGCAGCCCTTGGTGAAGTTGAGGGCTCGGGTGAGCGAGGTTTCCTGGGCGAGATCGCGGCTCTGGATGTCCTGGCCGTAGGCGGGTGTGCCTTCGAGGATGCGGAGGGTTTCGAGGGAGGCTGCGCCTGCCGGAGCGGCTCCGGCTGCTTTGAGGCGCTGGAAGAGCGCAGCGGTCTGGGATTCGTCGATCCAGAGGGTGAAGCGAGGGACGAGTGGACTGTGATTTCGCGCCACACGGATGGTGTAGCCGTCGAATTGAGCTTCTGCGTAGGTCAGATCCATTTCGGGAGCGGGCAGGCCGAGTGTGGCGAGGAGTTTTGGGGCATTTGGGCCGCTGAGGCCGAAGGCTGTGAGGCTGGTGAGGGGTACAAGCTCGACGTCGTCCATGATGATGAAGTGGTCGAGGTGGGCGAGGATGGCTTCGAACTGGCCGGCTTCGATCTCGAGTTCGAGAGAGTCTCCGGTGTGCCAGACAAGGGTGTCGCCCTGGATGCGGCCCTGGGCGTTGAGGATGAGATTGTAGGAGCCGGAGTGGTCTGGCAGGGTTTCAACGGCGTTGGTGACCATGCCGCTGAGCCAGCGGGAGCGATCTTCACCGCGGACGGCGATGCGGCGCTGCCATCCCATGTCGTGAACGGCTGCCGAGGTAAGAATCGCAGCGATTTCGGCCTGAGATGCGTCCAAATGCTGAGACGTTCTCGGCTGAGGTGTGAAGCTTTGTGGAGTAAGGACGCCGCGATAGGGCACGAAGAGCGGCGGAGCAGGCTCGGCTGCAATAGCCGCAGCCAGGGCAGTTGGAGCGATCGCGCTGAGTGTGGTCTCGGTCATACATTTCGACTTGGGCAGGTGCGCGGATGCAGGCACGATGCGGCAGGCGGGAGCGGATTTGCTCACTGCCTCCAAGGTCGATTATAAGCGGTGGCGTATAGTCCGAGTTAAGTAACGGTAAGTCTGTGGTGTGGAGTGTGGATGCGAGTATCTGGAACGGATTTTGGCGGAATGTGGCGTGCAGGTCTTGTGGTCTGGGCCGGGATTACGTTGGCGGCTATGCCGGGGATGGCGCAGGAGACGCCAGCGCAGCCTGCACCGAATCAGCCTGCACAAAATCAGGCGGGAAAGAGCGGACCACAAACAGACCAGCCCGGGAAGCACATCACTCCAGAGGAGGCGAAGAAGCTCTTTGCCAGCGTGGATGAGCTGACAAAGTTTGCTTCGGAAGAGACAGGGCTATCGCTCAAGCATGAGGTAAAGCGTACGTTGACGACGCGGGCCGAGGTGGAAAAGTACCTGGTGGATAAGTTCAACGACGATGAAGACGCCAAGCGCATGCAGCGCGGCGAGATTGTGCTGAAGAAGTTTGGGCTGCTGGACAGGGATTTCAATCTGAAGCCATTCATGCTGGCGCTCTTGAAGGAACAGATTGCCGGGTATTACGACTCGAAGACGAAGACGGTATACATGCTGGACTGGCTGGATGCCGAGGCGCAGAAGCCGGTGCTGGTGCATGAGCTGACGCATGCGCTGCAGGATCAGCACACCGATCTTGAAAAGTGGAGCGACCAGACGCCGGACGATGTTTCGCACAATGCGAGCGAGGACAATGACCATCTTGCGAAGGACGAGATGGATACGGCGCGGACTGCGGCGCTGGAAGGGCAGGCGATGGCGGTCTTTGTGGACTACTCGCTGAAGCCGACGGGGAAGAGCCTGGTGAAGAATCCAGAGGTGCTGGACCAGCTGCAGGACTCGATGCAGGGGAATGACGACTCTCCGGTGATGGCGCGGGCTCCTCTGCTGCTGAGCGAGTCACTGATCTTTCCGTACAAGGACGGGCTGAGCTTTGAGCAGGATGTGTGGATGGACAAGGGGCGCACGCCTGCCTTTGCGGGGGTTCTGGACAGGCCTCCGGCCTCGACGTGGGAGGTGATTAATCCTCGCATGTATGAGCAGAGAAAACCTGCGCCGGTGCTGGTGCTGCCGGATATTCATCCGCTGGTGGACAAGGAGTACAAGGCGTACGACATTGGGCAGGTGGGGCAGCTCGACCTGCGGATTCTGGCGCAGATCTTTGGCGGCGAGGCGGCGGCGCGCGAACTGACTCCGGCGTGGGATGGCGGAATCTATTGGGCCGGGCAGTCAGTGGCGGCTAAGACTCCGGCGGAGCAGGGGTCAACGAAGTCGGTGGCGCTGATGTATCTCTCGGCGTGGAAGAGCGAGGGCGCAGCGCTGGCCTTTGCACGGATGTATGCGGATCAGCTGGGACGGAAGTATTCCGGCGTGAAGCAGGTGGATGCGGGGAAGGATGCGGAGAGTGATTCCGGGGCCGTGGATACGGTTTATGCGACGGATGAAGGGCCGGTGCTGATTCGTGTGCAGGGGAAGTTTGTCTTTACCGCGGAGAGCTTTGCGTTGCCGCTGGCGCGGAAGCTGGCGGGGTTGTTGATCGATGGGCAGGGGACGGGGGAGATTCGTACGGCGTCTCTGCCTGGGCTTGCGGGGCGGTGGGGGAGTTACATGCACTCGTTTGGGATGATGAAGGCGGCGTTGAAAGCAGGGGATAGGGATTAGGCGATCACCCTCCAGAGGATAACAACCCGGCCGCGAAACGGCGGCATAGTGGGAGCTTTGGAGCTGAACTTCCACCCTCATATATTATTCGATGTCTCCCAAAGATGCTTGAAACCTTCTTCTAACTAATGAGCGTAGCTGCACATGCCGTATCTGCAGTAGCTCCTCTTCCTGCACTTGCGGTTGCACCAGCCACAGTTCATCTTGTCGAACATGACGTTAACACACCTCCCTCGGCAGCACGCCTGTCCGTACCTGCACCTCCTCCCGCACCGCCCGCAGTTGAGGTAGTCCCAGCTCAGGTCGACGCAGCGCCTCCTGCAGCAGGTGCGCCCGGGGCTGCCCCTGGCGCGGCAGATCTTGGGGTACCAGTCGCAGGTTATGCGAGAGCGAGGGTGGTAGCCGTTCAGGAACCGCCGGAGGGACGACGATGACTCGGCATTGTCAGACTGATGATTTGTGGCATCATTAATATTGGAGGCTGACATCACTTGATGATTCTCACCTCCCACGTCGGTTCCGGGTAAGCTGGCGACTGCGGACGAAGCCATGGATGATGCGGGCCCGAAGAACAAGTAGAGGAAGCAGATGGATATCAAGAAGGTTACGGAGATGGGTCTCCTGATCAGCTCCATGTCGCCGGGTGCTGTTTGGTGTGAAGAGAAGATTGGTGGGGAGAAGGGTTATGGTTGGAAGAGGAGGGTGGGGACAAGTGGGGGGGTTTTATAGGTTTTTGGAGGGTTGACAATTGGGGACGATTTAGCTGTTTCCGTGTGTTGACAACCTGGACAGGGTCATAAAAATATGTGTGTGTGTGTGTGTAATGCAATGGTTGCCCAACGTGCAGATCGCAAACGTAAGTCTCTCCTGAGTTTCATCGTGCGAGAGCACAGGCGCTGAAACCCAAGTTCATCTTTATTCTCTCTCCGCCTGCGTCTTGCTGATCACCTTCGACCACGGCTGTTCCTTGGAATGCCACTTGAAATTCCAAGGGCTAATTAGATCAGAGAATAAGATACGGTTAAAGAATTAAGATTCTGGATACTACATTTGGTACTAAATTAAACGAGATGCTAAGTCTACAGATTGGGACAAACGGGATATACATTAATTATTATGTAATTTGATATGAGAATTTTACATATATACTCTTGTAAAATATCATATTTACATTTATCCCCTATTATTACAGTATTATCAAGAGACGTAGCATGGAATACATTAAACGGGAATTAAACATGCTTTTCTAAAATTCCCAGAACAACAGTGTGTAACGGACCAAGGTCGGGGCATTATGTGACCATAACGCGCCTCCCCCAGGCCGTTATGCTCACCCGTGCAAACACCAGAACTCAGACATGCAGACTATAACGCGTCACCGCTGGGGCGTTATGCATAGTATAACGCGCCTCCACCTGTGCGCGATACTCACCCGAACAATCATCAAAATCACATGAAACATAACGCGCCACGACTGGTGCGTCATGAGACTATAACGCACCGGGATTGGTTCGTTAAAGTCACCCGAACACATGAAATCCAGAAAAATTCACAGTTTTACACACCACATAATGCACTACGAGAAGGGCGTTATGTTGGCCATGGCGGACCGGACCTAGTCCGTCATGCCCCACAACCTACAGACCTACAGAAACGACGGTCACATAACGGTCCAAGAGTGGTCCGTCATGTATAACATAACGCACCCCCAAGGGTCCGTTATGCATATAACGGCCTCTGAAAGGTGCGTTATATCAACTGGGAAACGAGAGGGATGAGTTCGGAACCGAACTCCCCTCTAATCAAGCCGGATCGATGCAATACAAAAGAAAACAGGTGGGAGAAGCTAAATAACAACATTTTACAACTACAGCATGCATCAAAATGTAAATACAATGGCTATGGTGAATTTTACAAGTAATTTAGCCTAAAAATCCCAAAAATGCACCTTGCACAAAAAATAATGAAAACGCCTACGCATGGACATACATGTGGTACCAAAATGATCCTGGCGAAGTAAGGAGTCTATCCCCCTACCTCGATCGTGACGACGACCTCGAAAAATGTACATGTGGATGAGAGAGCTCCGCGACCTTCCAAGACTCGTACCGGTCCCACGCCCCTCGAACTGCGGAATGGAAGGCACTGGCACGATCCTCATGATGAGCTGAGTCCAACGGTACCATCCGGGGTCGACACAGCCCAAAGCAAGCAAGAAGGGGGGCGGAGGAGAGAGAGAGAGTGAGAGTGGGGGAGAGAAACGAGGGAGAGAGAGTGAATTGAGTGGGGAGAGAGAGAGAGCGGTGGTGGGTTTTTAAAATTTTTTGTGCATTCCCCCAATAGTTACCTCTGGTCTCGCTCATTAAAAAAAAAGGTAGAGAGCGATGAGGCCTATCTGATGGCCTACACGTGGCGCTACGGGAACTAGGTTTTTCGTGGCACACAACGACCGATACGGACTCTAAACTCTATAGCTCTTAGTAATGCTTATGATTATGATGAGCTAATGACTATTCCCCCACATGAAGTTCGGCCCCCAAGGATAGATCACTGAGCTCTAGGGACTCCTCCACTCGATCGTGCAGTAGTGGGACAACCTCCAGTGCTCGCTAGAGCTCCTGGTAAGCCACACCCGACTTCAGACTCTAAATGCTGTGTAATGCTTATGAAATTGACATGTTCCTATGTGCAGCATGCTGAGGGTTCCTAGTGGCAGGGTGCAGACACTCCATGTTCCTCTTCCCAGCCACCAGTGGACCGAGCTCAGCGGGATGCGGACTTCGAGCGAGTGCTTGCACGGGCCGAGGAGGCCGAGGCCACACTCGCGGAGAGGGTAAGTAAACCACTTAACTTCCCCTTGGCTTTATGCTTATGAATGTAGATGGCTAAATGAAATAAATGCATGCACATGCAGACGAGGGAGCTAGAGGTGACACTGAGTGAGGCTACCTGACAGAGAGAGGAGGCGGAGCGATTTTGGGCAGAGGTAGCAGAGGTGGCCCACCTTCGCGCGGAGGTGGAGCGGCTTAGTGCTGGGGTAGCAGAGGCGGACCGCTACCGCATGAAGGCAGAGTAGGCCTGATGATAGGTCCACGACCTAAAGATCGAGCTACGGGTAGTGGAGTGGATGGTCTGGATGATAGGCAGAGGTCCCGAGTGGAGCGCATCCCAGAGTGGTGCGTGCAATAGTGGCCATAGAGGCTACCTCACCAGCTCGTCCGACCATCGGAGGAATGAGGAGGAGGAGCGACGATGACGCCACGAGGAGGGCAGCACATCCATGGGCCCGCCTAGAAAGAGTCATGAGGGTACCGGCGATAATGGGGGTCCTGGAGAGGGACTGGCCTGAGAGACTCCTTTTTTGTTTTCTCCTCCTTTATGTATGAGACACATGTACATGCTTTGACTTAAATGCAATGAAGATGAAACTCTTGACTCCCCTTTATGAATACTGTACCCTGTTAGCCCCTCCACCACACATCGGTTGCCACGGTTTTTCCTTACCCCACACGCTACCTGATGCGAGGCCTTCTAGACCGTCGATCTCCCACCAACCTTCGGTGGAACCGCTATCTTCCTGCCACGTCTACCCTCAGTCAACCTACCCCACCGCGTTGACCGCTTCCACCTTCGATGGGACACCTCCCATAAACGATACTCTGTTTTCTACAGAGCCCGCTAGTTGCCCCCCCGCCCATGCATCGACCGCAGGCCTTCTTGGCCCTCCTCCTTCTTCGGCGTCCGCCATCGTCCCTGCGGCTTCGTCGGACAAGGAGCTGCGCGTGCCGGTCGACGTCATCGTGCCTCCCTCTTCGCCTGCCCTGCCTCCGGCCGCCGTGCCGCCGGCGTGCGCGGTGATACCGTCTTCATCTCTTGACGTCGCCCTTGCCGGAGACGGTGTTCGCGCCTGTGCTCAGGTTCTGCCGCCGCCGGCACTGCGCTTCACCTCTCATGGCGCGACTTCTAACTCTCCTGCTCTGACTCCGACCGGCGTGCCTCCGGCGTCCCATGCGCCACTGCTCCTAGCCTCCGATGTCGAAGCGTGCCAGGCGTCACCGGTGGTCGACATCAGCGCAACCCTCCCATCCATTCCTCGACACATTTTTGGTTCGCCCAGCACGCAAGCGATCGCGGCAGATCTTGGTGGGTCTTCGCGCGTTGACTCCCCATCTCAGCCATCGGTTGTCCCTTGTCTGGGCCCCACCGGCTACCACTTGGATGGGACCGTGGGCGAAAATGGTGCTCTATTTTCGCCCAAAGCCCCCCCTGTTTCAATCCCTCCAGCGGTTGGGCGGCCGACGACGTTCCCCCGCACGGCTGATGAAGGGCCGATCGTTGGGCGCCTCCGCCCACTCCCTGCTCGTCTTCCCGCGGCTCCGCCGGCGACGTCCACCCCCCCGCCAGCTCCCGGCAGGGCCGACGAAGGAAACCCCGTTGCTCGCGTTCCATCTCACGTTGCTCGTCCCTCCGCGGGGACTCCGGCGGTGTCTCCTTGGCCTGCCCCGCGGCGTCCTGCCTGCTCCCTCGCCCCGCATGGCGACCCCCCTGGCCCTTCCTTCGCCCAAGTCCTCTATCTCAAGGGATTCAGTGCCCCTCTGTTGCTCCGGCTCCCAGAGGTCGAACCCCGGCCACTCCGGGGCCACCGCTCTATGACTCGCACGATCACTCGGCGGATTCGAGCAACACGGGTCCTCAGGTACCCCTCATCCAGCGCAATAGGAGGTAGATCCTCCCTCAGTAAGCGGCTCTCCTCCGCCTTCCAGATTGCGGAGGCCTTCTATCGGTACAGGTGGCTGTGCTCGAACCACCACCTGGTGTAGTGAACATCAAACCTCCCTCGGCATCCCTGTCCTGGCATCGAGAACTGCTCCGGCTCCTGACTACTGTAGAAGTCCCACCATGTCACTGCGAGTAAGTGGGTGTCCCTGCCCCGGTACTGCCTGCCAGCCAAAGGGAACTCCCAATTCGATAGGATCCCCTGGTCATACTCGAAGCTCCTTGCAAATCGGTGTGGATAGTATGGCTCCAAGGAACTTGTCGCTGATTGGTGTAATGTCAGCACCATTGACCAGGTACTCCGTATCCACTGCGTCCGCAGCCCGACATCTGCCACCTCCTGAACAGGGTGCGCGCTGGTCGCCCCTCCACCTGAAGGTCCCAGAAAAAGGCGAGAGTCCCTCGTGGCACTGTCAAAAGGCAGTCCCTCCTTGCCCCGGGTGGGCAAGTAGCAAAGGGCTCTCCTAGACCCCTCCAGCTACGCCTCTGCGTCCCCGTCAGGCTATCCGGGGAAGCTAAACAAAAGTGGTGCCACCGGGTTCGTTACTGTCCCTCGCGTCACTAGTCCCGAAAATAGTAGTCCGGCCCACACGCTGAGGTAATGGGTCGGCAGGAGTATGCTCCTCTCCCTCAGCACCGGGTGCAAGGCCAGAACTCCCAGTCCTTGGTAGATGTTGGCTAGTGCAGCAGGAGCCAAGGCCGACTGTCTCCCCTCAGCCAGCAAACAAGTTGGCCACAGTAGCTTGGCTCTCAGTAAACCATCCTCTCCATGCGGAACCACAAACGTCGCCAACCAGTATGCCAAATAGGCGGTGAGGTGTGTCACATCTGGCGGACCGTGGGGGTTCCACCCCTCCTGTGGGGCATAAATGTACCTGGTGTAGGTCCTGAAGCGAAGCTCCACCTCCGTGTACTCCTATCCCTCGGGATCAACTCTGGCCACTCTCGTATGGGCTTTGCCCGTATCCTGCACCATCGCCCGGAGCCACTCGGGGGCGCCCCGATGTCAGGCCACGCCACGTGGCACTTAGCCAAAGGGGCCAAGGGCCCACCCAGAAACACATCTTTAAACCCTTCAAGGTCAAAGGGAGGCCTAAGTAGGTCAACCACAGGCTTTGGAGGCCTGTCGCATGCATGTACGACTCACACGGGCATGCTCGGCATTTCGTCGAACACCTTGTGGGCGCGTATGTTTCAGCCCTTCTACACCCAACCATGGGCCGACCTGTGGTTCCAGCACCTCAATTGGGTTCTACAATGACCCCCCGACAAGTCAAGGTTGACCCTGACACTCAGACACGTGGCGACGAGCCATCTAATCCTAGCATTCGGGCCAACCCGAGGCTACCCTGCCAACCCTCCGAACAATGCGGAACACAGCCCGAGGCATGGCTCACAGCCACAAAGTGCCTCCCCTTAGCTCCCATGGGCTCCCGTCGTCAACCCAAGGCCCGGCGTGCGGCCCCTCAGCCATCTACTCAAGCCGTTCGGCAATCTGGTGTGTGTCGGGCATTTACCCGGACACCTTACGGGCGGCTATGACAACTCAAAGAACGGCAGCCCCCACGGGCCCATTCCAGCTTCTCGGGGTCCAAAGTCCATCAAAGGACAACCCCAAACGATGCAAGAAGACCCTCGGGGGCCATCCCTAGGGGTTACGACCTCCCCCAGGGCCAGTTCGCCCCAGGGGCGATCGCGTGCCCCAGGGAGGGCGAACCTCCTTGGGGACCGTGCCCTCCCTCCAGCCTGGTGGTCCCACGACCCCACTCAGCCCCGATTCGTCCGATTCACGACCCTACGACACGGTTCATGTACCGTACCAGTGCGAGAAGTCGACACGTGTGCGTGAGAGCACAAAGCGACAGCACGGGGCAATTCCTCAAGTCCAACACGCTCGCAAGGTTCCACGTATCCTCCCAGTCAAAGCGTCCTTTTCTTATTAGATAATTTAGGGAGAAATAGGCCAAAAAATCAGATTTTATTGGGTGGGGCCTCACCCTCGTGCCAATCGGCCTAAACCCCCCTGGGAGGGGGTTTAGGCAGTCCCCACCCCTTCACAATCCCATCACTCCCCACTACACCTATCACCCTCCTGCACACCTAGTTCACAGGTTGCAGCAGAAGCCCATTTTACAGAGGCTATCCCGAGGTCATCTGACATCCACTGGAGGTGTACCATCAACCGACGGAAAGATATCCAAGTCAGCTTCGACGCCGAGGTGATCCTGCCTTCATCCAAGTTCGTGGCTCTCCGGGAGGTTCGTTCTCGCCGGAGTGCGTAACTGGCATCCATGGGGAGACCTGAGCACCGGTTCAGAAGCTGCCACAGCTGCATCCTTGCTCCCCTTGGTGTGCTGCTTGGCCGGAGCATTCTCCTACCAGTCCTCCTTCCAACCCAGTTGACAGAGCATCATTTGGAGTCCGGGGGTGTCCGTGCCGAATTTTCTCTCCCGGGTACGCAGGTCAGTCCAACCAGAACCAACTCCGACACCCGACTACTGTTCATCCCCTATCTCTCTGCTCCGACCTCTCATGGAGACCACCCTGGTTGGAGATTGAAGAAGACTGGTAGACGGACGCGACAGCTCTGGTCCCGCCCCATTCTGACTCCGGGAGTGCTCGTGGCAGCGTCGTCTTCCCGCTGCTGCGCCCAGAATTCTGTACCAGCCAGAGCAGATCAGCACCAGTGGAGAAGCTGCTACGGCCACATCTCTGCTCCCCTTGGTGCGCTGCTTGTCCGGGGCATTCTTCGGCTAGTCCTCCTACCAACCCAGTCGACGGAACTGCATTCGGAGGTCGGGACTGCTCGTTCTGAATTTTCTCGTCACGGTGCGCAGGTCAGTCCACAGAAATCCAGCCCTGATACCCTGCCACTGTGTACCTCCTATCTCTCTGCCCAGACCACTTCTGGAGGCCTTCCTAGTCGGAGATCGAAGGAGACTCATAGACGGACGTGCTGGCTTTTGTCCCGCACCATTCTGACTCCGTGAGCAGTCGTACCGGCATCATCGTCCTGCTATTGCATCCTGAGGACAGAACCAGTCAGGGCAGAGCCGACCTGCCACAGAGATAGCTGCGACCAGAGGTGACTCCAGGCCGTCCCCCAAAAATTCTGAGGACTTCCTGATCCAGCTAGCGACGTCTTGGCGCTGGTTTCACCGTCATAGTAAAGTTACGCTAGTTAACGGGAGTACGGTGGAACCAACGAGCTGGAATAAATAAATGAGAAATCATCTAATCTACCAGTACCGTACTACTGAACCTCGGTCCGACAAAACTCAAGTTCACACCTACCGACAGGCAGGAGCACCTCCCACTAGAAGAACGATCGGATGCATCCACTGACGTCTTATACCGCGTCACAAGTGTCTAGCTACAACGCCCCGGGCATGAGACTCAGACACGCACAGTAACCAAAGTACCACAAATAAGGACTAGCTGAGGTCGCGCTCGTCAGCTCGAGTCTGAGTCCTCAGTCTCGTGTGCGCACTCAGACCAGACGTCCTAGGTCTGTCCTCTAGTTGGTAATTCCCCCACCAAGCCCGGACTTGGTGATACACGGGAGCCCTACGGCAACCAGCTTACTCAACGTCTCTCTCGGGTACGCCACACCAGTGCTCCTAGTGCGCCAACACACGCGTGCCGTGGAAGCTACGACTAGTGGGTGGGCCACCGGAAGCACAGACCGTCAAGTCACGAAAATCGACTCCGAACGAGCACAAGGATTGTTCCTCGTACAACACCGACTCATGGTGACGTAAGCCAAAAATGTCACATCCCGAGACCCCTCACGGTGTCCCACACTTGGTCCCCACTTGATGCCCAGCACCAGTCAGACCACAGGATAACACGTAGATCGAGGTTCACTCGCTTGGGACTCGAATCGGCACAAAAAATCACCAGCTAGGCCTTAGATGATGAACGGTCCATCATTGGCCACTCACGGATGCACATCTGACTCACAGTCATGCGGGCGAGAAGGGACGGTCCCACTCGACCGTTTGCCACTCTCGACGGGTCACATACCATAACGCGTCAGCCCAGGTGCATTATGGTGCATAACGGACTAACAGTGGTGCGTTATGCCCCAAATCGTAGACAATATCATAACACGCTCCTCGAGGAGCGTTATGCACATAACGGACCACTCCTGGTGCATTATGTCTCGCGATGAAACAGACCATAACGTGCTCCTCAAGGTGCGTTATGGCCCCTTAACGGACCCTCTCAGGCGCGTTAAGCGGTGGGTGAGGGCGTTAAGCATAACGCGCCTCCCCTGGGGCGCCAATGGGTACCTTCTGGGCCGAGGGAGGAGGCCAGGCGAGAGAGGGCGTTCGCTCGGGAGTTTTCCTCCCGAGCTATTTAGACTACCTCGAAACTCTTGAATAGATGAGCTAACCCTCAAACCGTTTGGAGGTACTTAACCATAGGTGCTTCTCGAGCTTCGTAGTCACCATTGACCTAGCTGGCGACCAACTGGGAGTCAGTGTGAAGCCTGACTCACTCGGCCCCTAGTCGTCATGCCATCCTGGCCCCCAAAATAAGGGCTTCATACTCGAAGGCATTATTGGATGACTGGAAGTTGAACTTCAAGGCGTATTGTAGTTCTGCTCCTTCGGGTGACTTGAGAAGGACACTAGCACTGCTTCCGATCGAGTTGGACGATCCATCTACGAACAAGTCCCAGATGGGTCCTTGCGCGAACGGTGACTCTTCCTCGATCGGGACGGTGCTCTCAGCGATGAAGTTCGCGAGGGCTTGTCCCTTGATGGCTGCATGGGGGCGATAGGAGATGTCATAGGCCCCGAGCATGATGGCCGATTTGACGGGGCACCGCGAGGCTTCGGGATGAGAGAGGATCTTCTTCAATGGTTCGTCGGTCAACACGACTATAGAGTGACCTTGGAAGTAAGGTCGGAGGGGCTTGGCTAAGGTAACCAATGCTAGCACGAGTCTCTCGGTTGCAGGGTACCTTCTTCTGGAATCGTTGAGCACCTTGCTGGTGTAGTAGACCAGCCTCTCGACTCCCGCGTCATTTTGGACTAGGACCAAACTTACAGTGGAGGGAGTCACTGAGAGATATAATTGCAATGCTTCACCCGGGACCGGCTTTGATAGTACCGGGGGCGAGGCCAGGAATTCCTTGAGATCTTCAAAGGCCTTCTGACATTCCCTATCCCGGGCAAACGTGGCAGATGCCATTTTGGGTCCCCTCAACAGCTTGAAGAAGGGTAGGCATCGTTCGGTCACTCGAGACAGGAAACAGTTGAGTGCGGTGATGCATCCGGTAAGACGCTGGACGTCCTTGACGCAGGTGGGTGGCCGCATGTCTTGGATGGCCTGAACCTTGTCGGGGTTTGCCTCAATCCCGTGCTGAGTTACCAGGAAACCTAGGAATTTTCCCGATCTGTCACGTGGAGAGAAGGAGGTTCCGCAGGTACGAGTGTAGACGATTGTGGGGGCTCGTGTACTGGACGTCTTCCCCACCGACCGCAAGCGATCGATGTTTATTTTACATCGGGCGGAGCCCGAACACCTTTGTTTCTACTGCCGAATAGAGAGTCAGGGACCCTGGGAGCCGCGACGTCGAGAGGGCTTAGTCCGTGCAACAACAACAGAGCAACAGCAACACAGCAGGGATAACTGGGGGCAGAGAGAAGATGGGGACCCGTCCCCTGACTGGGCTACATAGCTATGTGCCATGAAAGGCATTCATATGGGGGCATGAGAGCCCGATTACAGATGCTTGCAAGTTACGGGACAATTCCAACATTTATGACGGCCCCCGAGTCATTGCATTATTGTGTTTGTAGATCTGCATTCGTACATAGTGTCCGTCAAAGGACCTGGGACTCAGCAGGATGCCGCCCGAGGGGCGTTACAATGTATCCCTGATACGAGACAGTACGATGCCGCGGGCACCACTGTGCTGGAGCAGTTGGGTGCCACTAACGCCGAGATGACCAAATAGCGCAAGCACCACTTGTGGCTGGAACGACAGGGCGCTGTTGAGATAGAGGCGGCCGAGCACTGTTGAGACTGCAGCGGCCGGACGGCGCGAGTATCGCCCTGACTGGAGTGATTAAGGGCCGTTGAGCTTAGAATCGGCGGGTGTCGTGGGCACCGTTGTGCTGGAGTAGTCGAGGCCGTAGGCATCGCTTTGACTGGAGTAGTTCGATGCCGTTGGCACGGTGACGACTGGAGCAATCGGGTGCTCTAAGCCTCGTTGCAGTTGGGGCGACCAGGCACCGTTGGAACTAGGAAAGTTGGGTGTCATGGACATCTTCTCTAGAACGACCAAGTGCCATGAACACTGCTGAGCCTGGAGAGCCTGAGGGCTGCTGGGGCTCGGGACTTGAAAGAAGGCCGACGGAGGGGCCTAGTTGTTAACGCGGTGCTACTTGCGGGCGCGTTCTCGATGAACGCGGTAAGGATATGCGCCGCGTTATTAGGGAAACAACGGGATGCGTGGATCTGTTCCTTCCTTACTCCCAGGCCGGCCAGGGTGCAAGGCCGTCACGCTTCCTTCTTCTTATGTCGGGACCGAACGGTCGGGCGTCGTGGGGGCCGTTGTAGCTGGACGTTCGGGTGCGGTGGGCACCATAGTGACCGAGGTAGCTGGGTAATCGGGTGCCGCGGGGAACCGTTGAGACTGGAGTAGTGGGGCAGTAGGGTGCCGTTAGCACTGGTAAGACTGGAGTTGTTGGCCGTCGTTGGAGCTAGAGTAGCCCGGCGTCGTCTGGACCCGGTAGTCGGGGGCTAGAGGCACCGTTGTGACCTGAGTGAGTGAGCGGTCGGGCACCGGATCCCGACGTAATGGGAGTAGCTGGCAGTCGGGTGCCCGGGACACCATTGTGACTGAGGTATCTGGGTAGCCGAGCGCCCGGGGAGCCGTTATGACTCTAGTGGTTGAGCGATCGGGTGCCTCAAGCCCCGATGTGACTGGAGTAACTAGTAGTTGGGTGCCGGGGGCACTATTGTGACTGAGGTTGACAAGTGGTCGGGCGTCGCGGGCCCCGATGTGACTGGGGTAACTGGCAGTCGGGTGCCGGGGGCACCGTTGTGACTAAAGTTGCTCAGCGATCGGGTGCCGTGGGCCCCGACATGGCTGGAGTAGCTGGCAATCAGGTGCCCGGGGCACCGTTGTGACTGAAGTTGTTGAGCGGTCGGATGCCACGGGCCCTGACGCGACTGGAGTAGGTGGCAGTCGGGTGCCGGGGGCACCGTTGTGGCTAAAGTTGCTAAGCGATCGGGTGCCATGGGCTCCGACGTGGCTAGAGTAGCTGGCAGTCGGGTGCCCCGGGCACCGTTGTGACTGAAGTTGCTAAGCGATCAGGTGTCGTGGGCCCCAACATGGTTGGAGTAGCTGGCAGTCGGGTGCCCGGGGCACCGTTGTGATTGAAGTTGTTGAGCGGTCAGGCACCACGGGCCCCGACGTGACTGGAGTAGCTGGCAGTCAGGTGCAAGGGGCATTGTTGTGACTAAAGTTGGTGAGCGATCGGGTGCCGTGGGCCCCAACGTGGCTGGAGTAGCTGGCAGTCGAGTGCCCCGAGCACCGTTGTGACTGAAGGAGATCGGCGCTGGGAGGCCTCGATGGTCGTGCTCGGGGCCAGATGTGACTGGCAATCGGATGCCGGAGGCACCGTTGTGACTGAAGGAGACAGGCGGCGAGAGACCTCGATGGTCGTGCTCGGGGCTCAATGTAACTGGCAATCGGGTGCCGGGGGCACCGTTATGACTGAAGGAGACGGGCGTCGGGAGACCTCGATGGCCGTGCTCGGGGACCGCCCACAGAGGCAGGGGCTTGCCACGTCGCCTTGTGGCCAGACTTGGGAAATATGCCTATTGTACAGGTAACGGCAATGTAGGCACGCTTATCGAGGTGACACCGGAGTGGCACACGATCATCGAGGTGGGGAACCAGACTGGGCGCTTCGATTGAGCAGCGTCTGATGGTGCACGACCATCGAAGCAAAGCCTGGGCAGGACGCTTTCATGCAGTAACATCATAGGTCATGCACAGATATCGAGGCAGAGCCGCGCAAGGTGCTCTCGTTGAGCAACATCGAGCGGTGAACAATCATTGGGGCCGGGTCTGGTAGGAGAGCTCTCATGAGGCCGCATCTGGGTCGTGCACGAGCACCGAGGCAGAGTCGAGCGAGGTGCTTTCATTCAGTAGCATCTGGGGTCATGCCCGAGTATCGAGGCAGCAACTCAGGCAGAGTGCTTTCATATAGCAGTGTGAGGGTCATATGCGATGGTCACGACGATACCCAGATAGGGCGTGTTCGTCATTACTAGGACCGCACTTAAGGGGGTTTGTGTCTTGGCTAAAGGCCGGAGGGGGCACAGTCATGCGGCATGCCCTCGGCGTGAGCCAAGCGAACACAAAACCAGCCAACCAAGCCCTTCATGCGCCGTTCGTAGTCTGGGAGATGAGCTCCAAGCATCTTATGCTTGCCCCTTGAGCTTCTAAAGGGGGGGGATTTTATAGAAGAAGTTGAGGGGTCTAAGGGGGTTTAGGCGAAACAGATTGAGGGTGAAGTCTGGTCTGCCTAAATCCTTTAAAAAATATTTTTTTATGATTTTCGGAGTGAGGGCGGGGGTTTAGGCGAACCAACCCTGGAGGCGGTCTGGTCCGCCTAAACCCCTCTCCCAGGGGTGTTGAGCTATGGCTTTGATGATAACTAAACTTCATGTGTGCCTAAAAGATACATTATCGGAGTAGGGGCAGGGGGTTATTTATAGAAACATTCAAAAATTCTAAAAAATATAAAAATATGAAAAAAATTACCTCTGCGACCCTCGGAAAGAGCACAATGTGCTAGTACTATCCCGAAGTCGGAGAACGTCACGGTTCACCCTGCACAGTGATTCGAAAGCTCATCAGAGAAAAATACACATAAATATCTGATAAATATCCGAAAAAAATTCAGGGCATTACGGCTAATGTCATTCATTTATTTTCAAAAGGTATATTAGGTGAATAAACATGAACTCACATCAAGTGCTAACATTCTTCGAACTAACAATATAATCATGGAATGCAGAATCAGCCGACCCTTCTACAGATTGGCTGACTTGGATGCTCAGCATTGCCTGATTTGGATCGAAATCGACATGGGCTGATCTGATTCTGGCCCCTAACCCAATATCCATATATAACAAATAGGGACCGTGTAAGTACGTTTGCTTCCAATTGTGGGCTCTCTGGGGGGACAAAGCAGCGGATGAGAGCGATAAGAACAGAAGTTGCTGGCTCTTTGGGGGGTAAGGTGAGGCAAGGTTAGGAAATCAAGCTTTTTACTGGTCTAACTAACATCTGCTAGATATTCTCTATTTCTTTTGTGGTCAAAGATCAGATTTCGATATTATGCTATTAATCATCAAGGTGGTATCTTGCAAGGACAACAAAACAGAGTCAGAATATAATACTAATGGAATAGATGCTTGTGAAATATAATCATTAAGCCATTCTCTTCCATCATCACAAACGAGTTAGAACACAGGAATCATTAAGGCATTCATAGAGTTACCTTCCCCATGATTTTAAGGAATCTCAGAGCTTTTGTTTATAATTTCCAAACTCTGCTAAACTTCACTAGAGACAGGCTGGGAGCCACATGAAAGAGATCAGCTTCTTCTGCAGTGTAATGTCGACTCTCATGTGCATAGAAGTTTGATCCCAGATATTGGCTCAGGTTTGTCAAAAACAGTCAGATCCACCCTATTTGAACTGAATCTAAAAAGTTGCCAAGATATTTACCCTGGCATGATTCTTGTAATTGCACACACAAACGGATGATCACAGTGTGAGGGCAACCATCTATGAACTATCTCGCTTTGGGGGTTTTACAAGAAGAAAAGGAGGAAGGGAAGAAGAAAAGAAGAAAAGAAAGGCCTTAAAGGGATGAAGAGGAGTGGGCCCTCCAAATGCTTCCCCGATGCACCCTCCCAAACCTTCAACGGCATGCTCTTAAACCCTTCCACAGCTCGCCCTTAAAACCCTTCACTGGCACGCTCTTAAACCCCTTCACCGGCATGCCCTTAAACCCCTTCGCCGGCATGCCCTTAAACCCCTTCGCCGGCTTGCCCTTAAACTCCTTCACCGGCACACTTGCCCTTAAACCCCTTCGTCGGCACACTCCTTGAGCAGTGCACCCCCCTTTTTTTTGCTAAGCCCTTCACCGATGTAGGCTGCCCTCTCCTTCACCGGCACACCTTCCAGTCCACTCCTCACCGGTACGTCTCCTTCACTGGTACACCATCTTCAGTAGCACACCCTTCCAATCCTTCAACGGCAGGCCCATGGCCTTCCTCGGTGCACCTATCCCCTTTCAGCTTCAATCCCGTGCAACTTCAACCCCATGCAGACCATGCACAGACTTCATCATTTTGCACCTACAAGCCCTGCACAAACTTTGCATAAGTCCTGGCCCTATGTTCACGGACCTCGCACAGATCTTGCCTCCCCTGCATACATATACACCGACCTCACCTCCTTGTGCACGGACCCTGCACTGACTTTGCCGTCACCTCTGCACGAACCCTAAGCAGCTGTATGGACTTTGCCCATATGTGCACCGACTTCACCCCCATGTACACTGACCTTCCTTCAACCCTTGGCCCCTTGTGACTTGGCCCTCACCCTTCACACGAGCCCTGTACATCTGCACGGACTTGCCTGGGCATGCTCAGACCTGCTTGTACACCTGCACGGACCCTGCTCGCAAGTCCACCAACTTGGCCTATAGCTGCACAGGCCTTGTCTGCATGTGCACGGACTATGCACAGACTTCACCCCTTCGCATGCACAAGCCTTGCACAAGCCCTGCATGGACCTTGCATAACCCTTGGCCCCGTGTGCACGGACCCTGCACAGACTTTGTTCCCCCCTTTGCGTATACATGCACTGACGTTAGCCCTCACATGCATGGACCTGCACGGACCTTGTCCCCCTTGCATACATGCATGGACTTGGGTTGGGTTACATGTCAGACGGAAGAGATGGCAAGGCACTACAAGGTTCCCAGGTTGCTTGGTCAAGAGACCCTTTCAGATATTGATCCATATTGTTAAATCCACACCCACGCTCCGGGCGAGTTGATGTACATGCTTGACATCAGGGATATAGCCTTGTAATACAGGTTTGTGAGCTACCAATTATTGTGAGATCAGATCATTGAAGGTTTGAATCCTGCTATTTACAGTGGTATTTTAATCCTTTGTGATTCTATATTTTTCATGCTGGATATGGTTGGTATCCCTTAAAGTACCAGAGTTTGACAGGAAACATTGATTTATTTTAACTTGAGTCTTGACAAATATTGGTGACCGCTATTTACGAGATTCACATTGATATGTAGTTCTGAATAGTGGGATTAGTAGATTATTACTGTTCATTGGTGGGGGATAACAGGTTATTTTAATTATTGGTGGCATGATATTTGTTTGATCAAATGCCCATGAGAGCTCGGGTTATTTTGATAGGGTGAACCGTTTTTGTCCTGCATCAGTTAGGGTAAAAATCCTAACCTCTGCGAGCACGCCGTAGGGGCTCGTCCCCCGCCCCAGGCCACCGCGGATGACCGCAGGGGCTCTGCCCGCACGCCCGCCGGCCACTGCCCCCGTCGCCATCACCGGAGGAGATGGCCGCGACCAACACGGCACCACCCCGACTTCTTCACCGCGAACATCGCCGGACCGCCCAATCCGGCCACCGCACGCCAAAGGACACTGTGGGATGCCATGGGGATCATCCAACAACCCTTGCTAGCTCCATGGACATCCTCAATCGAAGATTAACGACCTGAATCGGCCTCCCTCTCCCGGTGTGAACGGTGACCGCGGCCATGGGGAAGTGCTCGATTCGGGCTCCACATAGGGTCGATCAACACAACAAAACGTGTGTTTTGATCCCCTTGATACCAGGAACAATTCCCAGGGATCAATTGACCGAAATCCATCCGTGAGAGACCCAATCGAACACCCTAACATTGAGCCCTATGCATGAACGTGAAGAATAAAAAATAATAAAATAATCTTAATTTTGATCAGACCAGCAACCTGGCTCTGATACCACTGTTAGGTTTCGATCAGAGGAGCAGACTCTTGGCGGCCGTATGGGTTAGCACAATCTGAGTAGAGAATCCCGCTTGGCCAGTGAACTGAATAGCAACCGAGTGAGAGGTAATAACCGCATCAATAGCCGAACCTCCGGCAAGCAGTGAGATTACCACCGGCCTTACTCGAGAAGAAACTGACACTGGTGCAAAGGAGCTCCTCTTGGCAACCATCTTTAAAAGTGTAGGCTCCTCATCCCCAAAACAGCCAGGGATCGGGACTCAGACTGGCATGCGGCAAATGAAGTCTTGAATCTTGAAACACACAATCGGCACTAGACTATCCTGACTTGGTTTGTCATCTCCATGAAGACCAGACCCATGGGGCACTAAAGGTAATGAACACTCGTCCCGTGGGGTGGAAGTAGGTGGAGGAAGGGGTGGAGAAGGCTTGTAAGGCGTGGAGGCTCCAAGCGAGGAAGGAATGGTGGTAATGATAGGCTTTGGTGTGGGTAAAGACAAAGTGGAGGTGAAAGGTTTGGATGTAAGTGGAGGTGTCGGTAAGGATAGTGGTGAAGCTTGCTCAGGTTCGGGCTGAGATGATGGAGGTGGAGAAGGTGGTGAAGATGACGGTGATGGTGATGGAGGTGATGAAGGCGGCGGAGGTAGTGGAGGGTTAGGCAATAAGGATGGTGATAAGGATGGAGATGATGTAGGTGATTTGGAGGGAAGAAGTGGTGATAGTGAGGGAGGGTTAGGTAATGGTAACGGTGGTGGAGATGGTGATGCCGATAACGAAGGTAGTGGAGATGGTGCTGGTGATGAAGAGGGTAAAGACGAGGGTCGTAGCGCCACCGTCGTCATATTGGCATGACCCACCGGGCGGCGTTAGGAGTGGAAGTGGTGGTAATGGAAATGGAGGATAGGGTGACATTAGCCTGAGCAGAGGCTTCGGTTGGTAGAGGTTGTGGAGATGGAGTAGGAGATGGTAAAGGTGATGGGGTTGGTGGAGATGAAGATGGTAATGAGGTAGGCAACGAGGTAGGCAAAGGCATAGGTGAGGGAACAAGTGATAGAGTAGGTGATGGAGCAGGTGCAATGTCAGATAATGAACCGCAGGGGTGCCCCTGGTCCTGTAGTGGAGACGGCTGCCTGGGCGGTGCTTGGCGACGAAGGCGGGAAACGCCCATTAAATGGGATTTGACATCCCATCATTTCGTTGACAATGGGGCACTTCCGTGTTTCAACCTCCAGTCGACACATCAGCTAGCCCACTGCGCGCTAGAGATCTTCGTAGGGTGGCATTGGATCTCCCGTGTCGAATGGGTTAGCGTTGTAACATTGAAGCTTTGGACTGTGCCGCTGGAACTCCGCTGGGGTGCCGTTGAAGGGGGGCTGCCTAGTGTGCAGCTGAGAGGGCAGCACAGGCGTGCCATTGAAGCCCTTTTGGTGTGACGTTGAAGGTTCAATAGGGTGTGCCACTAAAGCACCGAAGGGGGCGTGCCACTGAAGGGGCACCAGGGCTTATGTCGTTGAAGGCTATGGAGTGTGCCGCTGAACGGGGCACAAGGACTGTGCCGTTGAAGGCTTCCCACGAGTGTGCCGCTGAAGGCTTCAAATGGGTGTGCCGCTGAAGGGGCACCAGGGAGCGTGCCGTTTAAGGCCCACTAGGGCGTGCCGTTGAAGGGGCTCTCTGGGCGTGCCGTTGAAGCTCCTTGGGCGTGCCGTTGAAGGGTGTTTGGTGTGCCGTTGAAAGGCACTTTGGAGCGTACTGTTGAAGGCCACTCCAAGGGGACATGGTGTGCCGTTGAAGGGCACTTTGAAGCGTGCCGTTGAAGGCTACGCTGGCTTTCCTTGAATGGGCTTGTGGGTGTGCCGCTGAAGGGCACAGTAGGGTGTGCCGTTGGAGGCACTCTTGATCTTGTTTGAAGTGGATTTCGTGGCTTATTCCGGACTCGATTGACGATCCGTCTGATTCTCTTCAGGGGACCACGAGCAATGAGCCTCCTTAGGAGTTGGCTTCTCTTCACTACTATGATTTCGAGGATGGCTTCACAGTAGCATGGCGTCTCTTCGGAGGGTTCGAACGGGACGTGCCTTCTAGGGCTTCTTCGGTCAAAGTTGTTGTCGTTGCTGGACTAGCGGGGACATAGGGCGTGCAATTTCGCACGTCCACAGCACCCACCCGCGAGGAGAGTCTACTAGCTCGGAGAGCCCAGCGTGAGCGAATTGAGCAAATATTGGATGAACAAGTCACTGCCACTCGGAGCAAGGTGGATGAGTGCTAATAGTGTTTGAGCTTCTGGGCTACCCACACTAGTGCTGCGCAGGTCTTCTCCATGGCAGTATACTTGGATTCGGCAAGGTTAAACAACCTAGAGAGGTAGTACGCTGCCCTTTCTCTTCCTTCATCGTCCACTTGGGCCAGAATAGCTCCTCGGGAGTCCTCAATAACAGAAATGTACAAAATCAGAGGTCTATCAGGAACAGGGGGCTGTAACACCGGGGGATTGGAAAGATAAACCTTAAGTTCCTCATAGGCCTTTTGGTATTGTTCGTTCCACTCAAATTTAGCCCCCGCCTTTAACAATTCATAGAACGGGCGGCATCTCTCGGAATGTTGAGATATAAATCTTTTAATGAACTGTAGGTGCCCGATCAAACCACGCAACTCAGTGATATTCTTCGGTTGGGGCATATCCATCATGGCCTTTGCCTAGTTCAGATCAATCTGAATCCCCCTTTTACTAACTATGAACCCAAGCAACTTCCCTAATGTGAATCCAAAAACACATTTCTTTGGATTCATTTTCAGTTTGTACTCCCAAGCCCTTTATAACACCTTGGCTAAGATGGCGGGGTGGTCTTATTTTATCCTCGATTTCACCAGGATATCATCCACGTAGGCTTCCATGTACACATGCATCATGTCATGGAAGATGACCATCATCGCCCGTTGGTAAGTGACACATGCATTCTTTAATCCGAACGACATTACGACATAGCAGTACGTGCCCCAGGGTGTGGTGAAAGAGGTTTTCTCCTTATCTTCAAGAGCAAGACGGATTTGGTTATATCTTGAATAACCATCCATGAATGAGAGGGCTTCATACCCAGCCGTGTTATTAACCAAAACATCGTTGTGAGGAAGAGGGAAACCATCTTTCGGACATGCCTTATTTAAGTCCCTGAAGTCGATACAGATCCTGACTTTACCATCCTTCTTCATGACCAGGACTATATTTGTCACCCATTGTGGATATAAGATAACTCTGATAAATCGGGCCTTATGTAATTTATCAACTTCTTCCTTCATTCTCAAGGCCATCTGCGGGTGGAATCTTCTGAGTTTCTGTTTAACGGGTGTTGCCCCTGGTTTAAGAATTAATCGGTGCTCTACCAGGGCAGGCTTGGAAAGCAGCTCGAGGTATGAGAATGAGAAAGCTGCACGAGGTATGAACACTGTTCATACTCGAAGTATGAGGGTCAAAAGCTGCACGAGGTTTCTCTTCAATAGAGAACTACTCGGACCATAAGCCAGAGTAAAATGCACGAGGTGCGACAGTGATAAGCTCGAGGTAGGAAAGGTGAAACATGCATTAACTATGGTTTTTCGAAAGAGGCTACTCGAGGTATGAAAACCTACTCGAGGTAAGGCAAACTTGCTCGAGGTAAGGTTTTTGTGAAATAACACGGAGTAAGCTTTTCGAAAGAAACTGCTCGAGGGATGAAAAAAGTGCACGATCCTATTCGTGCACGGGGTTTTGCACAAGTATAAAAATAGCACGAAGTTGTTCATGCACGGGGATTAAAACAAGAAGAACAACACGAGGTGTGGAAAAGTTAGAAACAACATGAGGTATTCAAAATGACACGAAGTCAGCTTTTGACAAAAATCTGCATGTAGTATGAATCATGAAATGCAGAAACGTGCATGCGTGTAGTAAATCTGCACAATGTTCGAATGAGCTCAAACAAAAAATTACACAAAGTAAGAACCAAAACTGCACGAACTAAAGGAAGAAGCTTTAGTAAAATGTGCTCGAAGAAAAACTTGCACGAAGTATGTTTTACTTAGCTCGCATGCAGAATGCAACAAAGACTTCAAAATTATTCGTGTGTCGGTTTTCTACTGACAAACTATGCAAGAACTTCACTTTAGAGAAACCTGCATGGGGTGTGAAATCTCATTCATGGACTTGAATGTGCTCGAGGCATGCTCGAAGTATGAAATGTAGAGAACATGAAATATGCACGTATGCAAGGACATATGCACGAATGCAAAATAATAATGCACCAATAAAGTATGTACACTAAACACAATGACTGGCTCACTATGATGCTCTCACTGTGTTGATATCATCAAAATAAAATAGCACATGCTTGTGCCTAAGGAGCACAACATTTTATGATGGGGATCGGCTCTGACTCGCCTCCATCGGCTCCAAAGAGTGCTGCCCGTCAACCCGGGTTCCAACAACCCAAAAATTAGCCATTGTAGTCTGATACCTCCCTGCATGGAGTGGGCATTCACTGGGGTGAACTATCCCCGGGGCCGGCCGTGACCCCAGGGGATGGCCCCTGGGGGTCTTCTCACATTGCTTAGAGGTGTCCTTTGATGGACTTTGAACTTCGGGAGGTTGGAATGGGCCCGTGGGGGCCATCATTATTTGGGTCGTCGCAGTCGCTCGCAAGGTGTTTGGGTAAATGCCCGACACACCCCGGATTGCCGAACGGCTCGAGTAGATGGCTGAGGGGCCGCACGGTGGGCCTTGGGTTGATGGTGGGAGCTTGTGGGAGCTAAGGGGAGGTAATTTATGGGTGTGAGCCATGCATCGGGCTGTGTGCCACGTTGTACGGCGGGTTGACAGGGTAGCCTCGAGTTGGCCCGAGTGCTAGAGTTAGGTAGCTTGTCGCCACGTGTCTAAGTGTCGGGGTCGGCCCCGACTTGTCGGGGGGTCATTGTAGGACCCAGTTAAGATGCTGGAACCATGGGTGGGCCAATGGTTTGGTGTAGAAGGGCTGGAACATGCGCACCCACAAGGTGTTTGACGAAATGTTAGGCATGCCAGTGTGAGCCATGCATGCGCGCGACAGGCCTCCAAAGCTTGTGGTTGACCTAGTTAGGCCTCCCTTTGTCCTTGGACGGTTGAAATATGTGTTTTTGGGTGGGCCCTTGGCCCCTTTGGCTGAGTGCCACGTGGCGTGGCCTGACGTCGGGGTGCGCCCGGGTGGCTCCAGGCGACGGTGCGGGATACGGGCAAAGCCCGTACGTGAGTGACCGGGTTTGACCCTGGGGAATTGCTTGTGTCACCGTAAGTTGCGGCAGGCCAGCCAGGGCCCTTGTAGGGACCCATGGGTTTGTAGAAAGGACTAGATAGCCGATGCCTGGAAGGTGCTCGGTGAAATGCCCGATGCCTTATTTCTTGTGATTTTGTTGGGAAATAGTTCGGGTACTACATCGACCCACTGGGTCAACACTTTTTCCACTTTTGATGTGAAACGACCTAGGGATCGACCAAATGACCCTCAGACCTAGCAAGCAAGTAACTCACGGACCGGTAGCTTCACTCGAGCAGACTCACCCGCTAAGCGCACACTCGTGCCCGTAGGCAACACAATGATGGTGGTGAGGGTCCGGGGTGGGACCTCGCAGGCAATGCCGAAGCCCAAATCAGGAGAAAACCCAAGAGTTCAGACACGGGCTCGGCATGTGCTAAAATCATCTGAATCCCTAAACCGGGGGCTCAAAGGGTTCAAACCAAACACCGTGGAGGTAATACATTGAAACTGGGACATTCTGGGAATACATACGACCATCTGGGGGACCAAAATGTCAAGAAAAAGCCCAAACCAGTGTGCCCCTTAAATCGACGTGCCCTAAATCGGCGTGCCCTAAACCGGTGCATCCCCCCTTCCCTTTGGCATTAACCCGGGGCACAGCCTGGCCAAACATCCTATTACGACGCGCCCTAAATCGGCGAGCTCTAAAACGGCGCGCCCCTCTTCTCCTTTGGATGTTAAATCGGTGCCACTTAAACTGACGCGCCATAAACTGGCACGCATCACTATTCATGGCACTATTCATCACTATTCATCACTATTCATGAGTGGTGAATCCGGCACGTCGTCTTTTCCCCCTTGCCAAGTGTTAAACCGGCGTGCTATTTTGCATGTGTATTGCTAATCCGGCAAGCAAAGTCCGACACCGTTTTAGCTCCCAAAGTCGCCCATTTCCTATATGGCCTTCGCTCAGGTTGTAAACTAGCGTGCTTTAATTCGGCGCACAAGATGCCGCGCCGTTTCAACCTGTGTCGCCCCATCCTACTTTCGGTGCCTTGTCTCCCGCGTGTAGATTGATTGTGGATGGCGTGAAGTAGGAAGTCTCCCGACTGTTGTGCCCCTGTGGTCATTAGTCACATGTATTTCATGGTATTAATAATGGTTTTGATAATGGCTAACACTATAAGTCATTGATAATTTTGCCACTCCCATATGACTGACATACGTGCGATTTTATTCATGACAGGTAAGCAAAACAAAAGGCAAAGAAGGCTACTTGAAGAGGCATGTGCGTCAACGCACTGGGGAGGCTGCGTCAACGCAGACCTCCAACTAGCCCCCAAAGGTCGACGCACATTCCCCTCAAAGGTCGACGCTTCTCCTACAAAGGTCGACGCAGGGTCGATGCAGCTTCACTGTTTCTTCTTCACTGCGTCAACGCAGTGTCTCCACTGCGTCAACGCAGACCCCATAAGGTCGACGCTTCCCAGCTTCTTGCAAAGTGCAAAGCAAAAAGATGCACGAACTTAAGATGTGCAGGCAAACATGCACGGACTTAGTGACTAAGACAAAACATGCACGGAGTTTGACATGCACGGACTTATGTTCTGCCAAAGGAAAAACATGCACGGGGTTTGACATGCACGGACTTTGTTAAACGAGCAAACAACCAAAAATGTGCATGGACTTTTACGTGCTCGGACTTGAGATGCACGGGACTGTACATGCTCGGACTTGGTGAAGACGTGCAAGGACTTAATTCAATGAGACGTGCACGGACTTGGGAAGACAATGAGTATGGACTTTGAAACGATGAAATGTGCACAGACTTGTTAGTAGAGAAGTGTATGGACTTTGACAACAAAACAAGAAGTATGCATGGACTTTTGTATGCTTTGAAGAAAAAGTGTTACCACACTAACAGGAAAAACATGCACAGACTTGGAACTTGCACGAACTATGCTTAAGTGTGCTTGCAACAAGTGTGTATGGGATTTAAAAGCTGCACGGACTTGGCCTCAGACTTAAACCAGCTAGCACAAACTAACACAGACTAGCACAGACTAGCATATGTTGTGTTTCTGTGATTTTGATGATGTCAATATTCATAAGTCATACTTTGTCTCATATTCATAAACCATTCTTGCGTAATCTTGATGCTAAATTTCCTCATATGTTGAATTATGGCTGACATGATGTTGAGTTTTCTGAAATGCAGGTTCATATTGATCTCATTCTATTGGAACCATGGTAAGAATGAATGTTTAATGAGATTTCAGCTTGAGTGGACTAAATCTAGTTTTAATCACTCTTAACCCTGTGGTCTGAAGTCCATGCACATCTGTTCAAGATAGAACTATAGTCCGTGCAAGTTTAGTCTGTGTTGAATAACACATGTCTGTGCACTTTTGAGCACGAGCTCCTCAGCACGAACTAAGTCCGTGCAGATTTCTTCGTAGACACGAACTAAGTCCATGCAGTTTTCTTCGTAGGCACGAACCAAGTCCCTGCAAGTCTTGGCCTTGTCGTAAAACAAGTCCATGCATGTTTCAGTCTTCCAAAAATTCAAGTCCATGCATGAAGAAGTCCGTGCATGTTTTGCTTCTCAAGTCCATGCATCTAGTCTTGTCTTTTTGTTTCTTGAGTCTATCATTGTAATTTAGTCTTTGGAAGTTGTAATGGAATTACTTTTATGGTTTAATAAAGGATTAGGTTATTACTATATTTGTGCACTTTGTCTTGGTGTCGAATACACTAACGCTCTTATTGACATGATTGATTAAACTCGTCACGACCTCCGGGTAATCTTCCGCGCTCGGGGCGTGACAGGCGCATCCCCAGTTAAACGTTCGGTTCCACGGGTGATTGTCGAGAAATAAACTGGCGCGCCCGCCTCCCAGCCAAGTTTCCCCTTTACCCGAAAACTCCCCGTGTCACTCGGTCTCCCCTCGACTCTCCATAAAAGGGGAGTGCACGGTGCTGCTCTGAGACAGATACGGTCATGAGAGGGGGTGCCTGAGGCCCCTTATCTTCTGGCATCTCCCCCGTAGCTATATCCTACCCCTCACTCCGGTTATTGCACACACCGCACCGCGGGCCCGTCAGCACGCACGCGCGCGTCGGTGAACTCCTGGGGAGGAACAAAAAGGATGGCATGCCCGGTGGGTCATCTCCCACCTTCCTTCTTTTTGCTGAAGCAAAAGCCCATGCCAGCCCTGAAGTCTGGGTGCCCTTTTCCTGTCATTGTAGGAGAGGTAGCAGAAAAGCACCCGTGTACACTTTCTAGTAGCTTCCAGTTCACCTTCTAGTTGCCAGATCCCGTTTGACAACTGTCAGCAGCCGTCATCCCAGCTCATCCGGTGCTCTAACAACTATGGCGGCTGTCACCTATGGTCCCATCGTCGTCGCCACCCACTCACAGGTGGGCTACTTGGCAGTGCCGACCGCTTTCGATAGCTTTACCCCAGTCATCGGATCACCCCACTTCTTGGGTGTGGTCCCCGTGGCGGCTCCACCCCCACTGCTAGTTCCTGTCTCCCCTGGTGCCATCAATGCGCCACACCAACCACTAGTCTTGATGGCCAGGTCGAGCGTCAGGCTCGGCTCTCCTGCCACCGGTGCCTGTAGGGGTTCTGGACCAGTTCCAACCCAGGCAGACATCAGTCCCCAGGCCCAGTCTCGACCAGCTCCTGACACCAACCTTGCGTCTCAGATTCCAGTCCCAAGTCCTGCAATTCGCTCGGGTCTCCAACCCCGAACCCCAGCCAAGTCGACATCCGGTGTAGGTCTCCACCCCAGGGTGTTCGGCTTCTCAGCACTTAGCTCGGGCCATCAACCCCGAGATCCTACTGAGCCAGCTCCCTGCACGGGCCTCCTAGCCCGGGGGTAGGGTTCCCCAGCACCCCTTTCGGGCCTTCCGACTCGAACCCCAGAAGAGTGACTGCCTCGCCCGGGTCCCCAATCCCTGGTACAAGATGTCCTAGCATCTAGACCGGACGTATAGCCCCGGGATTCCCTGCGAATGATGTCTGGTACGAGTGGTCTACGTCAGGCCTCGGATCCCTCGACTCTACCTCAGGAGCAACCCTCCCGCAACCTGACAACGTCGATCCCCAGCGTGGGTCTGCCTTTGGGGGATGCGACGACCTCGGTACGGACTGAGCACCCTCTATCGCGCCAGCAGGTCCTGCCAGTTTCCAGTTCAGGCTCAAGGCCTCGGGTCACCAGCATCCCGGTACCCCCAATAGTGACAACTCCGAGTGCAAGCACATCGCTGTGAGCATCCGCAACGCTACTGTGGGCTCGGGCAAAGGCCTACACTTGAGCCTCCTAATTGCCGACCTTCACTACGGACCTCGCGTCTTGGGGGCCCGTCCCAGTATTCCCGATGAATGGCCTTGTGCTGCCAGCACCCATAGGCTGGGTTTTTTCGGCCTACCACCTTGGCAGGGAGTCATCTTCGGCTCCCCAGAAGAAGCATCATCGTAGCCCTAAAGGCAAGCGACCCACTACTGTCACCAGCAACTCTGGCAAGACCATTCTTGTCGCGGACTTACGGATGCGCCTGGATGGGGGCGAACCCATTATATCCCCAGAACGGATTGTCCCGATGATCCCTACCACCAACTGCTTTAGCCTCCTGCGTCGAACGCAAGAAGACAAGGCAGAACTTAAGCGGGCAAACGCTTCGGCAATGGCCCAAATGCACCAGTGCCTGTTCAGCATCCAGACTCCCAAGTCTCGTCGTAGGAGTAAGGATGAGGGAGAAAAACAAACTGACTTGAGAAGGATCTGGCTTACCCTATAGGAAGCTCAAGCTATCTGGGAGGCGCGCCTCAGCAATCCCTTTTAGGCATTAAGGCACCGTGCCAAGCAAGGTGCAACTGAACCTACAGTTGCGTCATCTGATGGCGTCCAGTCCTTCATCGCCTCTCGCATAGATAGGCGGAAACAGAGACGGGCTCGTTCCGGGCCCCACCAATATTCAGCCCTGAGTCCTCCTCAGGCAGATGCTAGGATGGAGTGTCCTCTGTATCATACCTCTCTTCGATAGACTGGGGATGCCTGTCCACCCTAAGAAGAGTTCCCAGAAAAGATGGGCGGTCAGGCTCCTCAATGACACCGTCAGGGTGTTCGCGTGTTATACCACCGGACACCAACCTGAGGTTTAGATCGATGATTTGAACCAATCCATATCTCACCTTAGGAGGCCTCGTCATCCGCCTCCACCACCTGCTCCAGTCGGCCACATTGGCACTTCTGTTGGACCTTAGGTGTCCACACGAGCGAAAGAAACTCCCGCTGAGGAGCGTGCCGCCCCTGTCAATGTGGAGCCGATCAACAATGATCCTCCTACATGTGAAGTCCAAGAGGTAACTCTTGAGACCCTCATGAAGTAGAACCAGCACTTGAAGTGACCTTCATCCTCAGCCACCCACTGGGCCCTCAATGGAAGCTCCGGCCCCACCAGATGGGCAAGATGGTGCTAATGCCTCAGCGAAAGCTGCCAAACCCCTACAATTATTGGGTTCGGCACACCCTTGGCCGAGGCTCAACCACGGCCATCCAACACGCCAGTGCCAGAGAACCTCATGGCACAGCGCCAGATGATTGAGCGGATCGTTGAGACCAAGCTCACCCAGTTTAGAGAAGGGGTCGCGGCCGTAGATCTCTACAGTGTCCCCTACCCACTACACCATCAGTTCAAGAAGCTTCCCCCAGAGTATGCCAAACCACCGAAGCTACAAAAATTTGACAGGCATGGGTCTCCACATGAGCATCTGGCCTACTACATTACGGCCATGGGTGAGCTCGCATTGGATGAGTCCTATCTCCTTCGCTACTTTGCCATCTCACTTGTGGGAATGGCCTTCTTGTGATATTCCCGCCTCAAGCCCAATTCCGTCATTGACTGGGTGGATCTCCAGAAGAAGTTCCTCGACTAGCCATACCTTCCACAAGAAACCTCATGTGATCGGGAAGCTCATGCTCGTTGGGGGCGGGATTCCCTTGGGGATTAGGATTCATTGTGGAATTGGAAGAGGATGGGTTGGATTGATAATGGGTTCCACTACGGGTGGTCATGCAAAGTTGGGTGGGCTATGCACGGGTGTGTGTGTGTGCACCTATGACTGACCTAGTGTGAAGATGCCTAAAGACTAGACTTGTGAGGACAAGTCTATGACCGCTCTGATACCACTCTATGTGGCACAGCCCAAGGGTGGTAAAGGATGAATTGATGAACCTAGGACTTCGGCATGCCAGCATACAAAGAAGAACACGGACTTACGCTAGCGGTTCACTCGTACGATGCACACGACCTCCCGATGGTGACTGAGGGATGATGACGAGGGGCCGAGATGGGACCCAATCATTTCCAAAGACCTAACAGGCTTAGGCTGACCCCTAAGGGCCTGGGGTTTCCCAACTTCGTGGGCGACCGGCCCATCGGGGCGGGGGTTTGGGTGGTGCTCACTCACGGTCCGTGGTGGGCACACTCAAGTGGTGTATGAGATCGGGCTCTCTTCTCACTGTCCGATGGGCATTCAAGACAATACTAAACGAGTAAAAAATGCAACCAGCCAAGGGTACCAGACGCTCACCTGACTGGTGTGAAAACACTGATCCTGATCGAAGATGATGGCGAGCGGGGAAGCATGGGTACGTACCCACACGCCACGTCGGAGGCGCTTGACTTGGAAATGAAATGGTTACAGAACTACACCTCACGCAGGAGGGGGTTCTTGGTGTGGGGGTTAAGTTATTTACAACCAAAACTACATCCACGCAGGGAGGGGCCTTCAACCGGCCAAGCGAGTGGAGAGGACGAAGCTAGAGACTTGTTGTGTGGAGCACCTTGTCGGTGCTGCTAGCTTTTGGAACCAATGGACAGCCAGTGGAAGTGGGCACCACCATAGATGCTAACGAACTCCAAATGAGCTGAGACCAATGCCAAAACCTTTTGACTTGGCCCAGGAAGACGCCTAAATTTTCTTGATTTACCCTGATAAGGTCACTGGCTGGAGCAGGACTTGGAAGAGCACTGGACAGTTCTGGTTCTAGTTCGTTTTATTAGATGCATGCCCTAACTAGGTGTTTCATGTGTTATCTTCCATATAAGTTGTTTCATGATGGTTTTCCACGATTTTAGAGTTCTAAATCCTTGCAAAATGACCCAGATATGCTTGCCAATGACTTGGGAGCATTGGGTTAAAGTTTTTAGTCCAATTGGAGCTCAATTGGATGAGTTTTTCATGGCTCAAAGACCCGAGCGCGTCTGCTACGCGCAGGGGTCAACCCATAGGGTCGACCCTCGAACAGACCCCAAAAGGGTCGACGCATTGAGCCTCAGCGTCAACGCAGCAAGACCAAAAGCATCGACGCAGCGACCATAACGTCGATGCTGCGACCCCATAGCATCGACGCAGCAGTAGCGGCATCCCTCAAAGCGTCGATGCGGCAACCCAATAGCGTCGACACAGCAACCCAACAGGGTCGACGCTGCGAGCCAAAGGGTGTCAAGGCATCTACGCAGCGAGCCCTCACAGCATCGACGCAGCCCTTACAGCCTCGATGCAGCAACCATAAAAGACCCCTCACAGCATCGACGCAGCCCTTACAACGTCAACGCAGCAACCATAAAAGAGGCCCACAGCGTCGACGCAGCACTGGGCCCACAGTATTGATGCAGCCCTTACAACGTCGACGCAGCAACCATAAAAGAGCCCTCATAACGTCAACGTAGCCCTTACAGCATCGACGCAGCACCCAGACGCTGAAGCCCCAGCGTCAACGTAGCCCTTACAGCATCGACGCAGCTCTCATACCAGAGGCCCACAACGTCGACGTTGAACCCCACAGCGTCGACGCAACACCCATGCGGAGACCCAAAGGGTCGACGCAGTGACCACAAAGGGTCGGCGCAGCCAAGCCCCAGTGTCAATGCAGCCTAGCTAAAGGGTCGACGCAGCCGATCCCTACGTCAACGCAGTGACCCCAAGGGTCGACGCAGACAGTGCCAGATCCCTGATTATGTAGGGGTCGATCCCAAGGGTCGACCCATACACTGACAGAACCCCGTTCTTGCCCGAAACCATGGAAAATCCTATTTTTTTTTGAAACCCAATGACCCATACATGTAACCTTATAATATTAGACATCAAATGGTGAATTTCATTACTTTAAGACCGGTTCTTGGATCTATCCTCATTTGACCATTTAGCCTCATTTCGAGACAGCTTGTGTGGGCCTTTTGATACTAAATTCCATAGACTTGGATTAATGGAATCCATATATATGCAGAGGCCTCCCAACCACTTGTTGAAATTAGATCCATCAAAGATGCAAGGACGAGCCATAGGAACAGATGAGAGACAACAACAAAATCACGAAAGAATGCACCAAAATCCTTGATGAAAATAAATAGACAATAGCAATGAGAATAGCACCTAAAGCAGCAGGATCCTCTGAAGGTCGTTGGATCTTGAATGCACAGAGACCCGCTATGATACCAACTGATGGGATAGGTGCGCCGGATTCAGAGGGGGGGTGAATGAATTCCCCTTTTAAAAATCAATCCTCAAATTAAAAATAACTTCTAATCACGCCTAATTAATACCAATAGAAAAATGCACGCAAAAGCAATTTGGGCAAGTGACTTAGAACAACTTGGCAACGCCCTATGCCGAACAGGTAGAGGACAGATGGACTAAAATTCACAGAACAAAACAATAACGAGATGACTGAACTCAAACAAACGATGTGGACAACAATCACTCGCTAGACTTGAGGAGCAAGTTGATCAACCTAAGTATTCATCTAGCGGATACAAACAGAGGCAATCAAACCATAGTGCATAAGTGATGTTTAGGTGATTCGGTCCTCCAGACCTATGTCCACTCCACACTCAAACCTGAGTGTGGCTTCACTGCTGCGCCTCACAGCTTGCGTCCGCTGGGCACCACAGCTTGCCCTCAAACTGTTGAGCATCATAGCTTGCTTCCACTAGGCAATACAGCTTAGCCATCCGCTGACTCATAGCTTGAACCGCTAGGGATTACAGCTTGACCCGTCCAAAGGAATCCACCTCTTCCCGCTGAGCCTCACAGCTTGCTTCGCTGACAAACAGCTTGAAGAAAAGATAAAATGAGACACAATAGATGGGAAATGGCAACAATTGAAAGCTGTAACAGTGAAGCACGAATGTGGCTCTCAAGGAGCTGACTGGATAGGATTTGATCCTGATTCTAGTGAGAGACTGATCTTCAAAAGACTCTCTTCTTCTTCTTCTCTAATTCTCTCTCTCTCTTTCTAATAGATGCTGGCTTCACTGGTTCTGAATTCACATGGACTAATAACCAGATTGGGTCTTCTTTCATCAGAGCCCGGCTGGACAGAGTTCTTTATAATTCCAGTTGTCTTGATAATGGTTTAAATCTGTCAGTTACTCACCTGGTAAGAGGGCCATCTGATCATTCCCCTTTGCTTATTTCTGCCTCCTCTTATTGCTCCAAACCAGGGAGATTTATTTATCAGCTAATGTGGCATTCTCACTCTACTTTCTTGGAAGATGTGAAGAATCAATGGTCTAATGATGAAATCACAGATATTCATCCATTTAAATCTCTGCAGAAGAAGCTTTACAGACTTAAGTCTTTCCTTAGCAACTGGAATAAAGAAACCTTTGGCCTGCTTCATGTTATGAAAGCTAACATCTCCCAGGTGATTTCTCAAGCTCAGAATTGCTTTGATAGTGATCCAACTACAGAAAACAGGATGAGACTTAATAAGGCTAATGCTGATATGAGGCAGTTGTTAGATAGAGAGGAAATTTTCTGGAGTCAAAAGGCTAGAGTTCTGTGGTTGCAGTGTGGTGACAGGAATACCAGTTTCTTTCATCAATACACAAGGATCAAACAACAAAAAAATTTTGTGCACAAACTTAAGATTGATGATCAATGGGTGGAAAATCAGGATCTCCTTTTGGAAGGTGCAGTCACCTTTTTTAAGCAGCTTTTGTCCACTGAGACCCATAGTATTGATGAAGATTTGTTATCTTGCATTCCTTCCTTGGTTTCTGAGGAACAAAACTCAAATCTCTGCTCTATTCCTACTGTTGAAGAAGTGAAGCTTGCTGTATTTGATCTATCAGGTAGCAGCTCTCCAGGTCCGGATGGATTTACTGGGAGCTTTTTCACTTACTGCTGGGATTTTGTCTGTGATGATGTGGTTAAGGCTGTCCAAAGCTTTTTCCAAGGTTGGGGGTTACCTAGAGGTGTGACTTCTACTATCCTTTGTCTCATTCCAAAGGTTAAGAATCCTTCTACATTTGCTGATTTTCGTCCTATAAGTCTCTGCAACTTTACATATAAAGTTGTTTCTAAAATCATGAATGATCGCCTTAAAAGCATTCTTCCATTGATTATCTCTAAGGATTGGGAAATGAGTCTTTGAGAGGAATATTCAACAGCCAGGGGTCTTCCCAAAAACTACGCTTCCATCCCCGAGACAAATGAGGGATGAGCATTTGTATAAGTCCCTCCCCCTGAAAATGTTCCTCCAAATGCTAGACATGTGATGGCTGATGGATGCATCAGAAAACCAACCATCCTCATTGCCCAAGTGCTTCAAAAAACCATCCATCCCCAACGCCCAAGAATTTATTCTCAATTATAATTCTCCATAGGGACGACTCATTCATATCTACTTTCCACAACCATTTCAAGAGCAACGCTTGGTTGATTGTCGCAATAGGTGTTAAACCAGCTCCATCTTCTTCTTTGATCATGCATGCATGCTTCCAAGCAATAGGGTGTACCCTCTTCTCCTCCGGGTCCTTACCTTCCAAAAGAAAGATCCTCTCTAAGATTCCAGCTTGCTGCAAATAATTTTGGGGGACCTAAATATAGACATACAATAAATAACAAGATTGGGAAGCACAGTTTTGGATATGACTCATCGACCTCTGACTGAGAGCAGGCTCCCTTCCATGTTGCAATGTGATCACCCACTTCCTTAACATTCCAATTTGAAGACTTCAAACTGCCACAAATAAGAGGTAGGCCCAAGTAATTAATGGGAAAGTTGCCCCATTGGCCAGAAGGTGAACTATGAAGCCGAGGAAGGGCAGCTGTTCACTGTCAACCAAGACATGGTAAAGCTGTATAGGCTAAGCCTCCAGCCCGCCTCCAAGCCGACTCAGTCGGAGAGGCGGAGCGTTGACTTTAAAGCCAACCTCATCTGCCGGGTCATTGACCGAAGCATTTCATTGTCGCCCAAATGCCTTCAACTCTCGTCCCAACGGGAAGAGTATGAAGTGGAACAACTGAAGACCTTCACCGTCTCCTATCAACGGAGAAGAAGGAACAACAAGGGTAAGAGGAAAGACAAACCGATCATCTTTTACAAAGGTGATCTTGTCCCACCATGCCCTTCTGAAGATGATTTCGGTTGAGTTATTTCCGCCGACGTGGTGCCAGAGCCAGTCCAGGAGATGGACGACATGCCAAAGCATATCAAGGAAATGTGCAAGAAGCAGCACATCCCCCAAGCTCAGGAACCTTCAAGCCAGCGTCAACGCATCCAGGTATCAGCGTAGACGCTGCCTTCATGACTTCAAGACTTCCAGCCTTCAGGTCTAAGAAACTTCAAGCCAGCATCAACGCTGTAAGGCACAAGCGTGGACGCAGCAGAGCTGAAGCCTTCATGGAGTTCAAGACAAAGGTCGATGTTACAAGGACAAAGGTCGACGCTACCCATGTTTCCATGAAGGCTGCGTCAACGCTGTTGCACGGTAGCGTGGACGCAGCTAAACAAAGTCTTCATATGCAAAAGTTCTTCTAGTGCGTTAACGCAGCAAAGGCACGGCGTCAATGCAGGTCTTCAAGAACTGAAGCTTCAGCTGCTCTTCACGCCATTGTACTGCAAGTGAAGGATGCGTCAACGCTATGGTTTCACTGGGTTAACACAGCCTTTGTTAAAATCTTCAGATTCCTTCACGTGACCCACATTCGTCTGTTCATCCAATGGCAGATCAGCAAAAGGGGGTTTCTGTCCTTTATATCCCTTCTGGAAGCTCTGGGACATGTGTAATCATTGGGTGTGACCCACTGATAGCACGTGTAAAGCTGGCGCGGGAATATCTGATCACGCCCGACACGTGAGGGATGTACGGTGAAAAAGGTAGAAGAAGATTCCTTCCGTCGAGAGAGAGAGAGTGTTAGAGAACAGAAGAAAAGAAAGCACGAGAGAAGTGTTCCGGCCCAAGTCTGAAAAATAAGAAAGAGAGACAGTAAGGCTTTTCTTGGCAAAGGGATTTTCTTGTAGAGCAAGCAGGAGAACCAGACGAGCTTAGAGAAGCTGCTACGGCGGCCCTATCCGTGTTTGTGAGCGTGCGTGCAGAAGAAAGAGAGTGAGAGCAGAGAGAAGCAAGCTGCGAAGAAAAAGAAGAAGAAGAGGAAAAAGGAAGAAGAGGAGTGAAGAGTTTCGTGATTGGACTGTGGATCAAATCCAGGCCAATCTGCTCCAAGGGAGCTACATTCTGGGATTATCTTCTATACAGCTTTCAGTCGCTGTTTTCCTTCTGTCTTTGTTTTCTTTCATCATTTTCTTCAAGCTGTTAGTCAGCGTTGCAGTGGTGGATTCCACTGGACAGCAAGCTGTGAGGCTCAGCGGCTTGTAGATACCGGGAACGCGCCCACATGGAGTGGCGGAACCCAACAATTGGAGGTGGGCGTCCGCAGACGACAACACCTTGAGAGAACCTCGGGAAGTGTGGGAGGGTACGACAATGGAAGGAAGGCTGATAGGCTGGCCAAGGATTCTGGACCAAGGGGGGAGACAGATGCACCGGTGAGCAAGCCAAGGGTGTGCCGTTGAAGGATTGGCTGAGGGTGTACCGCTGAGGGGTGGTGGCCAGGGTGTACCGCTGAAGGTTAACGGTTAGGGTGTACCGCTGAAGGCTAGAGGCTAGGGGTGTGCCGCTGAAGGCAGGCGGGGTGAGCGTACCGCTGAAGGCTAGAGGCCAGGGGGTGTACCGCTGAGGGAAATGGCCAAGGGTGTGCCGCTGAAGGCAGGTGGGGTGAGCGTACCGCTGAAGGCTAGGGGCCAGGGGTGTGCCGTTGAAGGCAGGTGGGGTGAGCGTACCGCTGAAGGTTAGACCAGGGGTGTACCGCTGAGGGCGGGGCAAGCTGGGTGTGCCGCTGAAGGGTCGGAAGAAGGGTGTACCGTTCAAGGGGCTTGGCCAGGGGGCTATATGGGTTGAGGGTGTTGTTGCAGGAAGACTCCAAGGCACTCCAGAGGGAGGTACCTTGACGGGGAGCTGATTTGGAGACAAGGAAAAAGGGGGACCAAGAAGGCTAGGTATGTGCGTGCACACGAACACCGCCCAGAATGGGGAGCCACTGAACATACACACAAACTAGACGAGAAGACAGTCAAGCAAACAAACACTGGGGTTTATTCATGTAGAAACAAGAACGAGGATACAATGTATGGGATGAGATGAAGACGGGAATGGGAGGAAAGGGGAGAAGACCCGGGGCTGGACCCAAGACCACAAGGCCCTAGTCCACCCACACTACAGCATAACCCACTCACATTCCCTCTCTCTTTCTTACTCTATTTCCGTCGAAGATAGTTGCCGGAGGAAGCTCCCGTCGGCAGCTTCTTCTTCTTCTCTTCTTCTGCGTTGTATCTCGTCTGTGTGTGTGTGTCTGTCTCCTCTTGCTGTGTCTACCGCCTGTTCGACGGGGAAGAAGGAGGCCTTTTTATACCTCGCCGGCACGGCCTCTTCAAAAGGCCTCTAAAGTCGCCAATTCCTCCCTTAACTATCTGGAAGAATAACCTTCTTCCTTACCGTGGCTGGCAGAGGTTTGGTATTTGAAATTTGTGATTTGTTAATTGCTCCAACCTTACATGGCTCATTTCCCTTATATATTTCCCTTCCCACCCTTCCCGGGAGACCTTCTAACTTCCTAAAACCCCCTCTAGCCCTATTTCGTAGCCGACTCCCCCTTTCTCCAATCTCTCACCTAGTTGGCTTCGCCCTCTGCATCCTCTCCCCTTCTCTACCATGGACACTCCACTCACCCGCTCGGCTATGGAGAAAGCCACAGCAGAGCCTGCGCCAGAGGTGCCCAGGCAAGAGAAGCGCACCAAGCATCAGCACGATCCTCACCTGCCAAGCTCTGCTATTCCAGTCAAGCATGTTGCGGCACCCGCTTCACCGTCCTCCAAACAGAAGATGACAGTGCCACAGGTATCCCTATCCTCCAAGCAGTCGATGGCAACGGCACCGAGGTCCTCATCTGCCAAATCGTAGAAAACGAAGGCACCGGCATCCCCATCCGCCAGAGGAATGAAGGCAAAGGTAAAGGCGAAGGCTTCACCATCAACCAAAGAGCACAAGGGACTGAGAGATGGCTCCAAAGACAGATTAAAAGCTAAGATTGCCGAGCCAATTGAAGAGACTCCCATCCATCCTGTCTCCGGTGTCGTGAAGCCACGGACAATCATGTCACCTAGAATAGTAGACTTCACCGATTCCAAGTTGCTGGAACTATTTCCTGAACTTCTGGATGTAATGGAAGCCCAAGGGTGGACTTCATTTATGTCTTCACACACAAGGTACTATCCATGCCTTGTTCAAGAATTCTTCCACAATCTGCAAGTCGTAGATGGCCAGGTGTTTACAGTGGTGAAGGATGTGGTGATCGGCATCACCAAGCACTTGCTTCACAAAGCTCTAAGGCTACCCAAATCAGGGTCTGTCTTCAAACAGTCCACCTTTGATGACAAAGCAGCCTTCACTCTGGTGACCGGCTTACCAGCCCCCACTAAGCTTCCACCATCTCTAAATGCCAACACCTTCCCTTCCTTTCACCGCCTACTTCACCATATGATCACAACAATCATTCATCCAAGGGGTCTTGATCAATAGAAGTATTTCTTTTCATAGCACCTATGTAATTGCTTAGTTTAGCATATTGGTGTTATTTCTAGCTCGTTTCTAACTGTACGTCCCGATATTCCACGTCGGGGTGTGACATAAAAACTTCGTTATTCAACTTCCTCTACCCTTTTCTTTTTGTTTCGTGCCGATCCAGTTGGACCGGAGGGGGGTTCGGTCCGAACTCGTCCCTCTCATTTTCCAGTCGGTATAACGCGCCTGCCAGAGACCATTATACTCTTAACGGACCCTAGGGGGTGCGTTATGCATTGCATGGTGGACCACTCGTGGTGCGTTATGTGATCAAAGTTTTCAGTAGGTCTGTAGGTTACGGGGCATGACGGACTAGCCCCAGTCCGCCGTGTATTGTATGACGCCCCTATCGTAGTGCATTATATGAAGTGGTTTCCTGTGGAGTTTTCTGAGTTTTTAACGTTTGAGTGACTTTAACGGACTACTCCTGGTGCGTTATAGTCACATGGCGCACCCATCCTAGTGCGTTATGTTCTGTGCATTTTTGAAGGTTCTCTGGAGAATATAACGCGTGGGCCAAGGTGCGTCATACATTGCATGATGCCCTTGAGGTAGTGCGTTATAGTCTGTAGGTCTGGATTTTCCCTATGTGCGGGTGAGCATAATGGCCCTGGGGTGGCGTGTTATAGTCACATAACGCCCCCAACCCAGTCCGTTACACTCTGCTACTTAGGAAATGTTAGAGTTACATGTTTAACTTCCGTCTATCTTATAAATGTGCTCTTTTATGGTTATTGGGTCGCTCCTACAATCCCAATGGAGTGCTTGGACTTTTCATGTGATGGAACCACTAGACGTAGCCCTAGACTTCATAGATGGTCGACCCACCCGGGAGAGGTGGAGGGGCATACCCGTCAAACAGTTTAAGCTAGTACCGTGGGCCCTCGGTCCAACCGTAGCGCTCTACGGGGAGGGAAATCTAGCTGGAGACCTGGCCCTAGGCACGGGTCAGTGTGTGCACACGTGGTCAGAGGCGAGGGCTGACACTGACGAGTGTTACTCTGACTAGTTCTCGGTTGGTACTGTTTGGTTAGTCTTCTTACGGGTCAAGTTCAGACTTGTGAGTCGTCACTTAAGCATGTTTGGTAAGATCTCTCTAATGTTTTAGGAAGCAATCTAATCCCGTTATAACCTCCCCTAACATAAAAATAAGTGCTAAGGTTTTTTTTTTGAGAGAGAATAGTCCGGACGTGCGCAACCCACGTCTGTGTCCCTTCCTTCCTCTTCGTTATTCGTGCAGGTACTCTCTACGTCCTCCTCCTCCTGCTCGCTTTGACGATACCCCCTCCCTTGTTCCCTCCTACCCTCCTCCTCCTCGCTTTGGCGACACCTCTCCTTCGATTCGTGCGACTCTCTTCCTCCTCCTCCTCCTGATTGCAGCAATTGTTCCTTGTCCCTCGCCGACGTCTCCATCTTCTCCCCCATGTCCTCAACCTCCGCTAAGCTTGCCGGCTGTTGCAACCCCAAGTGCACCTACAATGAGTCTATGGCAGTGGATTTGGAGACAAGAGAGGAGAAGAAGGGGACAATCTTGGGGAAGGCGATGGAGAGGGAGGAGAGGAGGAGGAATGTCAGATGGGAGAGAGGCACAGAGGATTCACCGAGACGGTGGTCACAGTCGTAGCAAGCTTCTACCTCATGGTCCCTCGCAGCATCTAGAGCAAGGAAGGAAGCGATGGCTGCGGTGAGCGGCGGGCATGCTTGCACGCATGGGACCAATCTCTGGAGGGCTGAGATGTTGTGCAGGATGACAATGGGCAGCGGGTGACTGGGGTCTTGGGAGGAGGTGGTCACTTGCGCCTAGAGCGCAACATCCCGACGAGCTATTGCTGGCTCGACTGCGTGATCAGGAAGATGGCGACCCGATTCAGGGAGTTCACGGTGGTGTTGAGCAATAACATGTTGACGAGGACGATCGAGAAAGAGGAAGAAAAAGAACGTACCAAAGAAGAATAAGAGGAAATCAGACGTGACAGAGAAGGGGGTTTGAAAAACTCTCCAGACATTAAATGCTAGTGTTATAGGGTCCTGATCTGATCCTACAGGCGAGGCAAAGTCCAAACATAGACCGGTATTATGATGATCGGGTGCTGGCATTCACCAACATGGTTAAAGGCATCTAGGGGCAATCATATCGGCGTGAGAACTCCTAAATGCAGGCCAACTATTATCTAGTGCTAATCCACGAGGGATGAAGTCTTCATTGTCGGTGTCGGCTTCGCACACCCGTGGGTCTTCGGAGCCAATAGTTGAAGCGAATGGGACTGGAAGGCTGTCGCTACTGGGTCCGGACAGAGGTTGTCCCGGGCCATCCATGTCAGACTGGCAGCTATCGGTTGGCATCCCGGAGGCTTGGCTAGGGTTGTCTGCCAACACCGATGACGCCTCACGATCTTTGTCCGGGGGACCTTCCTCATGGGGAAAGTGTGGTGAGCTAGGTTCTTCAATTAGCTGCGAGGCCACAGAAGTCTCCTTCGTCTCGACATCCTCGTGGATGGACGAGGATGCCTCGTCAGGTGCTAGAACTGGGGCACTGGTCCTGGTTGGGAGTGGGATTAAAATCTCCTCTCTCTCGTCTCCCGAGCTATCGAACTTGGTATTGGCGGCAACTTGGTTGGTGGCTGGCTGCACCAGTCCTATAGTATGGACCGTGTGGTAGACACAGAAGTCTGGGTCTTGGTCATAGCCGAGACCTCTAGTGTCTTTCTGGGAGAATGAGGGTTGCCCCCAGACTTGTGAGGGTGTCCAGAGATTCTGGAAATACTTCTGCTGTGCAGAGCTCTGCCACAGAGGAATGTACTGCTTGAAGCACATCTCCCAGATGCCAGGTGATAGGTCATCCAGAATTCAGACGGCCTCAGGGGCGTTGTCAGCTCGCCTGGACCAGCCGAAGTCATCTTCTGGTGGGGTTGGAGGGACCATGTCTCCTCTGTGGAAAATGATGGACTTGTCCCTTCTAGCCCTTCTCTTGGACCGGTGTTGCAGCTTATAAGTGACAATAAACGTCGTAAGCTGCTCGACCCTATGCTCGCCTGAGGCACACACGAGCTGGATGCAGTTCGGTGGCAGGAGTATACTTTTGTCGATCGCTTGGCTAATGAGGTTTGCCTGGAAATTGACTTTGCACCTCTCAAGGCGGTCTGTGGTTCACTTGGCGCTAAGGCATAGCCGGTAAAGCTTAGCCTTCTCCTCATCAACGGAGAAGAGGTCATCCTCCTCCTCTTTTGAGAGCCAGCCATTGCTCTTACTCTTAATCATGGGAAAATGACTGATTCCCTTGAAGTAGAGAGCTGCATCGGCTAGGTTACATTCTGCTGGAGTGAATGGAGACAGGTCTGTGAAAACTGCATGCTGCTCCCAATCCTTGATGTACTTGATGCACATATGGAGGGTTTGGGGGACGACCCAATTTTTGTGGAGCCAGGGCCTACCCAACAACACCTTGTAGGATGTGCTAGAGTCGATGATGTAGAAGGTCGCCTTAGAGGCGACATCATCAAGTACCAAGTCAACATCCACCTGGCCGAGGACCTCCTCGGTATTCTAATTGAAACTAGATATCTTGACCGCCTGAACCTTCTGGAGGTAGGGGGTCAGATATAAAGTCTTGAAGGTTTTGAGGGGCATGATGTTGACAGCTGCACCGACATCCACTAGGATTCAGTTTACTTCATGTCCATTGATTTTGCCCTTCATGTAGAGGGGTCGATTACAGCACGGAGGAGAGAGCAGAAAGTCTTTCTCCGTGAAGGTGACAACGACCGTGAAAGCCTCATACGTGGCGACTTTCTTTTCTACCGCGTGTGCCTCATAAACCTCTAGCTCTTGAAGTATTTTGATGAGGGTTTTCCTCAAGTCTTTACTCCAAGCTATGGCTTCCCAGATCGTGATGTTGGTAGGGAAGCGCTTCATCTGGTGGAGGACCTTCTGCCCAGCTCGAGCTCGAGCGTCCCCCAGTGATGGCAGTATGTCGGGCTGGATCTGCTGTGAGCTACTACATCGCTCCTTGTCGGGGAGTTGCACCGCCTTGCCTTTGTTACTGGGATCAGGCTGACTGTCACCAACCATAGACTCTTAGAAGAGGGAGGCTAATGACAACTCTTCCGAGGGAGGCTGAAGGGCTGGCCTGTCCTTGGTGGACGGCTCTGCTTGCTCCGTAGGACAGGTGGGAATTGGCGCTGGAACTGGGGCTGGCGGCAATCTCCTTGGCGCCAGTGGGATCGAAGATGCTGGGTTGCCCCCGGATCTCCACCAGTGAGATCGGGGCAGGTTGTTCTCCTCGAAAGAGGATAACCTGTTCTGGATCGAAGGCGGACGTGCAAAGAGGCAACTCAGGGACTCTTCCACGACCTCTACCACATCCACGACCCTGACCTCGGCCACGACCGGTATGTTCTGGAGCTGGTTGTAGTATGAGTGGAGCCGTAGCCCTTTGTCTGGTTCTGGATGCCACTGGCTTGCCTCGCCTAGAGGTGTTGACGTTATCCGGAGGTGGGATAGCCACCATGTTGCAAGTGCAGCCGCGAAGCATCTGTTGCAGCTATTCCACCGTGATCTCCTTGTCCTTATAGAACAAGGAGAGTTCTTCTGGAATGTGAAGGGTTTCGCCCTCTTTAACTTTTTGGATCATTTCTTGGACCCAGTCTCTGAGGCGAGCATGCTTCTGCATGTCTTCCCACGGGATGTAACTGTCGAGTGGGATAGGCCCGGTAGGGCGAAGAGGAATGTATTCGTCCAAGTTGTCGATGAGCTGTTGTAGACTCTGGAGGGACGTTAGCTGTGCTGGGGATTGCAAGGCAGCCACTTGTTCGGCTTCTTTCTTGAGCTACCTCTTGAGATTCTTTCTTCTATTCCTCTCCTGTTTCTTGGTGATGGCCGTCTCTATGGGAGTAGGAGGAGGAGGAGGCACTAGAACTGGAGTTGACGGGTCCGCACGGAGATGCCGTCAAGCTGATGGGTTTGTAGGGCGAGGTCGGTGACTCCTCTTTGCCCGGATCTCGATCTAGGCACCTTCTGACTGTTGTAGTTGGAAGGTAGCGTTGATCACCTATTCGATGACTTCGAGTGGTAGTTTCTGGTAAGCAAGGTTGCTAGGACTGGCATCCGAAGACATGGACGCGGCTTGATGCCTTAACCGCGGTGGCTGTGAGAGTTTACTAGGAACGAGTTGACTCGTCCTAGCGTCCGAAGACGTGTGCATGGTTTGATGCCTTAGCCGCGATGGTGAGGTAGGCTTCCCCTGTTGAGTTGATGTACTGGTGCTGGTGTCCGAAGACATGTGCGTGGTTTGATGCCTTATCTGCTGTGGCTGGGGCTTCTGCTGAGAAATGGCCCGAGGAGGATGAGTAACATCCTGCTTCCTGACCTGACTCTGGTAGTTTGGCTGAGGGCAGGGTCAAGCGACACTCGACGAAGTCTTGGGGCCTTGCTGCCCCTGTTGGCTGTCTTGATCTCACGCGTTGGATGGCCTTTGTGATGGTAGACTCGGCTTGCGAACCGTTGGGAGGACCTGGTATTTTATGCGGGTTGAAAAACCCGCGCAGGAGTGTAAGAAGAGAAGGGGATCTGGGAAGATCATCAGACAAACGTCTGGCCCAGGAGGAAGATAGCAGTAACGGCTGAGATGAGTGAACAGAGAGAATGACGGCTAACAAGCCGTCGATGGCATAGTTGGTGACGGACAATGATCCATCAATGACAGAGTCCTCCTGCGGAGGATGGCTTGGAGCAATGGCAACATCTAGAGTTTCTCTTGGCATGTTGGAGATCAAAGGTGGCCCTTTTAGAGGTGGAGGCAAGAACATTCGTTCTAGCGCGATGGAAACATCTTGAATATCAAACCACTTATGCCATTCACACTCTGGGTCATTGTTCTTTCCTCTTTTAAAAGTTCTCGAGCTGCCCTTAGCCATGTATACCACCTGTGATTGCCCTCGTATTTCTTGTGGATCATCTCCCAACTGAATAACAGGCCCCTTTTTGAAGTGTGAATACAAGGTCCATGTGAGAGGTTTTCCATCTTCTTCAATCAGGCCTTCAAAGCCTAGGCCAACTCTAAGGATTGCCCGGGCCTTCTTCACCGGCCTCAGTCTTCCTTGTAATTGTACTCCTAGACCCCTGCCTTGCTGATAGTCTAAGTTGATCATGATCTCCCATCCCTTGGAATGGGAAGGGGAACGTGGCATTGGCCTGGGAGGCGGCTTCTTTTATGTTGGCGAAGTGCGGCTGGGGTCGCACACATCTAGCAACGATAGAATGGGCCTATGGGTCGGCTAGACAGAGGGCAATGAAGAAGTGATGGCATCCACCATAGGGAGCAGGGGCATGCTAAACACTTTGACAATCTGTCCCTTGTATGGAAATTTTAGGCATTGGTGGTTGGTGGAAGGGACGGCGTTCAATGTCTCTATGTAAGGACGACCCAATATGCCCTTGAACGTGGGGTCCATGTCTAGGATGTGAAACTCCGTATGAACGGCAACAGGACCTACCTCAACATTAAGGGAAATCATTCCCTGTGGCGGCCTTTTGCTGTTATCATACGCCGTGACTGTGATGGCCGACGGCCTTATCTGCTCTGTGTCTACCTCACATAGCAAGAGAGTGTCCATGGAGATCACATTGATTGAGGCACCTGCGCGCGGCGACAGGCCGGGGAGGCTGACCACGGCGACCCGCATCGTGAGCACGCCGTCGGCCGAGAGCGCATGCGTATATTCGAGCGCGACGTAGGCGCCGTCAGCGGCGAACGCCCTGGTGTCGCTCAGCCGGAAGCCCGCGGCGTCGCGCGGGAACCGCAGCCCGCTCCCCCGGTGAACCAGCGTGCCGTCGTCGTTCGCCGCGAAGGCAGCTTCTTCGGTCGGGCCCTGCGACGCGAGGCCCGAAGGCAAGCTCAGCGCAAGCGCCGCCGCCACAGCCGAAATGATGGGGAAGATATTGATATTCCGAATGATTCTGACTGGCAGGCCCATCTGGGGTCCCTCCGCATGGCTTCGGAACCTTCGCCTATCGATTGACGATTGTCAATAATCGTCAGTAATCACAAATGTCGCAGTGCAACCGTCTGGGAAAACTGGGTGTTTTCCCCCGACGCTATTTTTCGGACGGGTCGCGGTGGATCTCGTCGCTGACCAACCGGGCCTCACCCTATTTCACTGTCACATCCAGCAGCACATGGATTTTGGCTTCAAGGCACTGTTTCGCTACGCCTGAAGAAAATTCAGAGTTCGTGCCGGTTCTATTTACACACCGGTCATACACGAGAAATATTCAGCGGTTAAAACGCATGCGTTCCATAACTATCCAACCACGAAGTCGATCTGGAGGGACTGCATGACAACGATCCTGGGGAAGTTTCGGGCGGCAATGCTCATGGGAGCTGCTGTCTCGGTGCTGGCGTTAGCGTCTGGTGCAAGTGCGCAGAATCAGAATTCAAACAACGGGCCGTCCAGCAACAATACGTGGCCTTACGCTACGACGGGTCGCTCGCCCGTCCTCGCGGTCGTCGGCGATATCGCCTGCCAGCCGGATGAAGATTACGTGGCAGGTGGCGGTGAGGCGGCGCATGAAACTTGCGACACTCCCAAGGCACCCTACACGACGACGTCACTGTGGCAATCCCAGGAATCTACCGCGAATCAGATTGAAGCGATGAAGCCGGACGCCGTCGCCCTCCTCGGGCTTGGGACCGCCGACCGCGATGATGTCAAGCCCGTCGGGGCCGGCCTCGAATGCTCGGACGACCTCGGGCGCAACGCGGATAAGCCCATGATCGCGCCTTCGGGCAACGCAATGCGGTTGTCCGCGACGATGGGGCTGTTCCAATGGCCCCTGCCGGCGTCGAGGTCTGCAACCGGCTTGCCGCTGACTGCGTCGAGCACGTGCAGCTTGGCGTTCGCACCCGCCGGATCATAGATGTACAGCAGACCGCCGGCATAGAACGGCGAGTTGCCGCCCACCTTGATTTTCCAGGCTTCCTTGAGCTGGTGGTCCGCGCCGAAGGTCCATGCCGTGGTGCCGCCACGGCCATTGGACGCGAACAGGTACGTCGTGCCGTCGATCTTCGCGGTGATGGAAGCAGCCAGCAGCTGCGCTTTGCCAGGGACTTCCACGACCTGCAGCTCGCCACCCTGATGCGGCGCTGCGCCCTCGATGGTGCTCAGCTTGATGAGCCGGATCGTCCCGTCCTTTCCACCCTGGGCGACGTAGCCGTCGCCCAGCAGCACAGGAGAGGTGGAGCCGACGTCCAGGTCCTTCTTGTCCAGTTCTTCGTTGTTCGTGGTCGTCCAGTTGGCCAGCATCCGGGTGGCGCTGGGGTCCAGCATGATCAGCGCATCACCCCAGGCCGTCTTGCCGTCCCACGGCCCATTGCCGGTCGAGAACAGCAGGTTGCCGGTGCCGGGCTCGACCACGATGCCGGCGCGGCCCCAGATGGCGGCGATCAATTCATCTTTGCCAACGGGACGCTCGCGATGTTCCAGCAAATAAACCAGACAGTCGAAACCGCTGGCCGGAAGCTCCACGAATTCGCCGTTGCGCTTGAGTTCCCGGGAACGCGGATTGAGATAGCAATCGCCGAACTGGTAGCACGGATTCGTCATGTCAGGATTTTACGCTGCCGATGACGGAGCTGACATGGATAAGCGCGGGGTTTCCGCCAAGAAATTTCGCTTTCGCCACCTCGCTCACGCATGGCATCGATATCATCGTCATCGCGTTCTCGCATGCGTAGCTACGCTTTCGTAGCGGAGTATGCAAAGACTTATCCAGGCCATGCGATTGGCCCGATCGAACCGAAGTCTGTCCCAATCAGACAGCGCTATTTGTACGGCCATCGCCTAGGCTTGATCACGCATATCGAATTCTTCGATGCACTTGGTCGAGTTAGATCCGTTCAGTTTCGGATGCCGCCGGGCGGGCCGCGCCCCATCCAGTTCCGCGAGCAGCAAGCGATCACCAAGCCGAACCAAACCATCGCCAGCAGATTCTCCGCGACCTTGACGGCGCCGAAGCTCGGCCTGTGACCCACCGCGGAGAGCGGGACCACCACAAAGTTCATGACCAGATAGATCGGCAGACCGAAGGCACAGCCGCTCCGGATCCAGTGGCGGAGCATGACCGGTTTGAAATACGTCGCGATCACGTAGATGGCGGCAATCAGCCACGACATGATCCACTGGAGGATGAGTCCCAGCACGGCCGATTCGGCGCCCATTCGAAACGACGCCGTGCCCAATATGCCGCTGGCGACGGCTTGCAGGATGGTCCACGGACCGAGCCGATTGATGAGGCAAGCCGCACCGAGGTCCAGAGAGCCGGCAATGAAGCCGCCGATCAGGATGGCGCGCAAAGCGCCGCGAAGGGACGGAGTGCGGGAGACCCCGGTGTCCGCTCTCGGCACGCCGTCCTCCAAGGGCAACACCCGCTCGTTCATCGCCCGCCCTGCCTGAGCTCTCCGCGTTCCGCAGGCCGTCCGGCGTGTTGGGGAAAAGCGCCAGCGCCGGAATATCGAGGTTCGCCGCTTCGACGGCGGCCTTGACCGCTTCATCGATGGAGAGCCGCTCGACGCCGGGCATGGAGGCGATCGGCACGCGCGCGCTTTCGCCTTCGACGAGAAAGATCGGCCATATTTCGATGAAGACATGTACTTCTTCTCGGTTTACATGCGCCCGGCTGAGTTTCACAAGTGGAAAGACACCATGTGGATCACAAGTGGGGTTATCGGAGCAGTTTCGCTTACGCCTCAGGCCGCTTGGTGGTCGAATAAGCCGGGCTGCCGACCTGCGACAGCAAGCCGGGCCCGAGCATCTGAAGAATCGGGAACCAGACCTGCGTCATACGCGGATCCTTGAGAATTTCCTCGCTCGCTTTTTTGAACTGATCCTTAATCGCCTCTCCGGCAACGACGCCGTTCTTCGTCAAGAACTGAGGATCGATGGGTCCGAGTTCGGCGTCCTCGTCCATCAGGATCTCGTCTCCCGACATTGCCATGATCGTTGCTGCGCTCTTGCAGCAATGGCGTGACCTTGCGCGCCAAGGTGCTGTCGCGCGGACGCAGCCACGACCCGCAGGCCATGTTCGAGGACCTGTATGGCGGTCCGCCCGATGTGGGCCCGCTGGTGGAATACCGGGGGCTGCTGCCCGTGGCGGCCGACGCCTGATAAGGCCCGCGCGGGCCTGAATAAGATAATAATCGGCGTCTTTGCGGTCCCGGATGCCCCGGGACTCGTCTGATCCGGAGATCCGCTTGCAGAACCTCCTGGTGCTGCTCATTGCCTTCGCCACCTGTATCTCCACGCTGATTGGCGGTTGGTTCGGTCTCGCGCTGCGCGATCGGCTGCATCTGGTGCTGGGGTTCAGTGCCGGTGCTGTGATCGGGCTGGCATTTTTCGACCTGTTGCCCGAAGCCCTCGAACTGGGGCAGGGCTTCGGCTCGCGCAACATCATGGGCCTGGCCGGCGTCGGCTTCGTGCTGTACATGCTGCTGGACCGGGTGCTGGCCGCACGTCGATACGAAGACCACGCTCATGATCACGGCCATGACCACGGTCATCCTCATGACCATGACCACCATCGAGCGCCGCCGCGTCCGCCAACTCGTCCAGGGTCCAATCGCGGGCGGGATCCTTCAGCATGGCCAGCACCGCCAGCGCGGTGGCGCGCACGCCGAGCAGCGCCAGCAGCCCACCCGGCGGCGGCGAGGTCTCGAGATGGTCGCGCAGCATCATCACCAGAAGAGCGCTGGCCAGATCGGCGGCGATGGCAGCCG